>JAHFWI010000092.1:1800000-2162202 GCA_028554975.1 Himalopsyche kuldschensis
TTTTTAATGTTATCCGCTTCCAATATTCAGCATTTCATCAGAAGGTATTAAACGAAAACTCGCTCTAAGCTTCTTATTTATTTTAGGCAGGGTAAAGAATATGTATAAAAAAACGTATTTAGATATGAATAGTATTTGGCTTAATTGCATTAATATTGGAGGGGGTAGGGTCAGGCTGGAAAAGAATACTTAAGGGGGGTCAACCCATGTGATATTTTCAAACAATGTTTTTTTTGTTGCATAGAATGATTCTTTAACACGTGTAGAATATGCTAGTGAAGTGATTTTACAATATTTGAAGTCGATGGAAAGTTATATTAGTTTTGTTTCATCCTACTCATTAAAAAATATTGAAATAAAATTTTATAAAATTATTTTCAATTTTCCAAAAATTAATTTATTATTATGCAAACGGTTGCTTATCATTTTTTTTTTTTTTTCAAATATTGGAAATCCGAACTGATGAATCTAAAAATGTGATAGATTAAAAATAGCTGTGACATTTATAGTCTGTTTTCAATGACGGCGAATGTCATCGGGTGTAGAAAGAAGCATTCTAGTATTTGAATTTTGTTCTTATTTAAAACTGCTTATCAACAAACTATGCAATATTATTGAATTATGTATGCTTCAAATAGATCGCTCACAAATCGTCTGATTTTTTTATTTCTTATCAGGTTCGCTTCCAATGTGGAGCAAATGTATCCTTAAACGATATTATCTCAACATAAGATTTTCTGCAAGAACTTCTTGTTATTCAGTTGCTCAATGATTGGACTGCGACAAAACTATTGGTTAACTAATCGGCTTTACTGCGTCTCGTTTTCAGGATCGGATTGATAGGACGAAATTTTAGACATAGCAGTCATCCGTTCCGATACTGCCCGCACTTGGATTTGAACTTGTGAGCACCGCAACCATTATTTTTGTTAGTTGCATAACCTCGCTTTTTAGAGAATAGGGATATTTTGATGGGCTGGAAAAGAATTAGTTGTGAGATAATTGTATTACACTTGATCTTCATAACTGGGTAGCATTGGGGGGATCCGAGCAATTGTTGTCATATACATATACATAATTATTAGTGGAATAGTGGCAACACTTTTGCCTATTTTTAACTCACCTTCAATGAAGGTTTTCTGTCCAATCTTATTAGAAACTTACTCCTCGTTGATACGGATAGTTAAATATCACAAAAATTCACTTCCTTGATCTGAGAACAAACTCAACGCTTGCTGTAAATTAAGAGTTGAATTTTTTCCTTGAAGTATCACGATTTTTATTTAATCGACAACTAGTTTCACGTGCACGTGGAAGATGGCTACATAACGCCTTCACCAACTCGCATGTTTAATTTATAACTTAAAGGTACAAAAAAATATATTTACAAACCCGCAGATTGAGCCCGAAACTTGCGGCCGGCTAAAAGACGAAGAGAGTAAGTAAGTAATCTGTATCATTCCGTTGCAAATGAAACAAGTTTACCGAAATAAGTAACATGGCCGGGCTTTTCGATCACCATAACGTTATTTAATATACCGCTCGCGTCTCTGGTATTCGCGTTATTTTCACGTAGTCGATATAAAGTGCTGAATTCTCCTGCGCCGCGTGTGACAAATAAATAGTTTTTCCCTTTTTCCTTCGGCCAGGAAGGAAAACTTCACGCGCTGTATATGTACAGCGCCGCCGCCTCTCTAAATAAAAATAATCAGATTTATAAATATTTACTACCGCATGACGGTGGTTGTCAAACTCGCCGTCCTAAATATCCCCGACGTATCCTTTTTTTCAAACACACGTACAAATATATCAATGATAATATTCTTTGCCGGGTTTCACGTGTTAAAAAAATAATAAGAAGTTCGAATAAAGAATAAAGTTCGCATTGGTTCGCTCACCGTAGCACTGCGTTGTAAATTCATTTCATTATTATTGTTTGAAAATTAATTTAATTTTTAATAAATTATTCTGAACCACATGACTTAACCTCCCTTCATAAGCAGTTAAAGTGCATATTATCTAGCATTTGATTTATTTAACTTACCATTCATCACTTTAAAAGTGTTCACTGTCAATACTTAGTGGAATGGCATAAGATTAAAAAATAATATTAATAATAGTTATTTATGTACCTTTTCCACATGAAATTTATTTGGCTCAGGACCGGTTTCGCTCATCGCTATCATTTTCAAATGATGAACTTATTATTATTCTTTACCATTAATGTTATTTTTTAATCCACGTCCACCCAATGTGGAGAATGTGGCCTCATAGTGGAGGTATCTAAACATTTGTTTTTTCTACAAGAACTTTTTGTTACTCAGTCGCTCAACCACACTTTTGAAAATTATTCTCTGCTTTTATTTTGTCCAAAAAGAATAATTAATCGTTAAACAAATTGGTCAAGAAAATTACTGATTTAACTTCTTTTCTCTTTTTCGGATGTTGCGTTATGGAAACAAAAAAAATATTGCGTTTTACAAATATTATTTGCGAAGTTTATTTGTAAAAATTCTTACTATAAGTAATAAGGTTTTCGTTATTATTGGTATTCTATCACAGCAGTGCGCTTAAATAAAATGTCTCCTCACTTGATTAACTACGACTTTTTTTGATTATATTGAATTTTACTGTTTCGATTTATCATTTCAAAGATGAAATTATACAAACATTCCATATATATCTAAGGATTTCATGTTGATATACATATTTCTCCGAGAGAATACGGATGAAAGAAATGATTGCGTGATAAATAAACAAATGAAACTAGTACACATTGTGGTAATATAGTTATTGCGACCAATCGTATTCCTTTTCACTGTACTTAAACATAATATGTATGGCTATTTTTATTTAGTTTCAATGTTTCTACAGAGATTACGGCACATGTTATATTTCGTATAAACAGTAGTATTGTAAAATAATAATGAAAAACTGGCAGCAAGAAAATAAGTTACATACTTCGACTATTGTTCCACGCGGAATAACAAATTAAGTCTGGGGTTTGAATTTTTCTTCTGCGAAGCATTTTTTTTTTGCAATGAGATTTTTTTTAAATTCATGAGTTCGACAACTCGATTCAAGATCGCTTTGCATTGTTTTATAAAATGGAAGTCATTTTACTATCGTTCCAATTATACTTAAGATACCACGCAATAGATAAGATGAAAGTGAATGTATCGAAATTTTTCAAGAAAATCCATAAGATAATTAATTAAATATATTATCAGACAGTTTTACATGTTGCATATTTAAATTTCAATTAATCTATGGTTGAAATAATTGAATAATTAAATTGTATGATTTAAAAAAATTAACCATCTCTTATTACGTTATTTCTGTGCTTTTTATGCAGCTACGTGAATGCAAATGTTTTTGGGGGTTGATCATAATTGCATTTTCATTATGATACAAATATTTTCTGCCTAATAAATAAATACATAAAAAAATAAACAAAAAAAGTGTTAACTTGTACATCCATCTTTTGTTTGGATAACGATATGCTCTTATGGCCAACCTAACCACTCATTTTATGGAACAATCAAAATAATTTTCACCCATGTTTATGACATTAAATACACGGCTATTTACAATGTTAAAATTACTCACCATTGTCATTTAATTTCATGTACCATTAACCATTAATTCAATGTGCCAGTCAATCATCATCATATTCGTCACCAAGTTAAAGTTATCCATTTTTAAGTTCTTAATGTCCAAATTAAAATTGTCAATCAACTGGAAATAGTAAGTGATCTTTTTAGTGCAAACATAAATATGTATGTCCCCCATTTTTGTTCCGTTACATATGGTTTCAAATTGATTTCTGACTATCCTTAACACAGTCAACATTTGTCAGTTTGTTTGTTATCATGTTATGAAGCAGTTCATGTGTATTGCAAAGTATTTTAAAAATAGAGAATATCTTTTATATGCCGAGAGTGGTTTTTATTAAATTGTTAAATGGAAAGATTTATTGATGGTTAAGTACATACGGCGTTCTAAAGAATTATCCTTAAAGCTGTTTTCCTTCCCTATTCACGGAACCAAAAAAATATAATCTATGACCGTGTAAATCCGATCAACTCCAGCGTAAACAACGACTTAAGCCCCTGAATTTTAGAAATGTCCTGTGAATAAAATTCTTCATCTAAATCGTTGCATTGGTATCGATATGATATTTTGAGCATGATAAAGCTGTAAGTTAGTTCGCCGTAGCGAAAATTCGTCGCGCGACACAGCCACTAAATAAACCAGAAACAAAAATAATATTCTAATAAATTGATAAATAAACATGCAAAACGCAGGAACTTATGCCCGCTACGGCGCGGCGTAGAGGGAAGCTACGACCAGTAGCGCAGTGAGGAAAATTTTATATACAGTATTGTTTATAAGCGCCTCTTCAATATGATAAACCGAAAGTACTAAATAATATTAAGAAACTATTTATTGAGTCCGTTTAATCCAATTTATACGTTTATGAAATGAATTATACATATATAAAATAACTTTGATTATAATTGCTTATCGCAAAGATTATAGTTGCTTCAGTAATAAATTAAGAATGATTCTAATATGATACATTACAATATGGAGGTTGGGATTTTACCTTTTTCGGGGAGCAAGGAGGGGAGGATAAGAAGAAAACAAATAATATTTATACTTCTAATGATAAAATTATTCACTAATAAGTTGCAGCAATTTGGAAGGGTTAAAAACATAGGAAATAAATTTAGCAGTGGCGAGAAATCTCTCCTATTTAGGATATTATGAGAAGATGCCTCTTAAAGGCCACTAGCTGAGCCGCGAACAGCCATGTGTCATAATGAAATTGTATGCATTCTCTGATTTATCTATATGACTTTAAAGCACTTTCATTACATCTTGTTATATCTTTCCACGGGTAACGGTAAAAAATATTCTTACCAAACTGTTACGAACTCGTCCGATTAGTAATATTTTTTTTTTAATTCGTAATTGGACGCAAATTGTTTTATTCATAAGTATTACAAGATTTCTTAGAAATAATTATCTTCGATGTTTTGCGCGGTGAGATTTTTACATGACAGAATTTGCATCAGTAAATTCTTTCCTTATCTACATACAGGTCATCGAAAAGATGGACATGCTCAAATATAGTAATGATTACTATTTTTTTAATAGATATATTTAATAGTTAAAATTATTATTTTGTAACTATAAAAATACGCATAGAAATGCAAATAAGTGCCTCATCTGTAAAATTTTGCTTCTATCGACTTTTCACGCCTCCAATGAAGTCGCTCACATCAAATGTGAAGGAAATATTGTAATTACTATCGATATTGCGTTTTTAAATCATGATGAAGGTGCCCCTCCGTCGGCAGAGCACGCCCTTGCTTCCTGTCTGGTTTGGGAGCACCCCACTTGCTTGCGTCTTTGGTACAATTCTTCGGATCACGTCCTCACATAAAAACGCAAATAAAGAACGCTTATAAATTCTGCCTTAATAATATTCTTCTTCTTTTGGGGGTGTGTGACGGTGAAATGTTGTTCGCCGTGCAGAATTTGTCACTTCAAAAGGTTGCACTTAGTAATTGACGTCAAAATACTGTGTTAGTAAATATTAAATATCTGTTCTGTATTGTTAATTTTGAATTGGATGTAAATTAAGAACGTCATATGTGAATAAAATTGATTTGACTCATTGAATTCTTACGATTTAAGTAAAAAGTCTTCTTATTATAGAACAGTATCAATTGTTGAATTATTTCATAAGGTTAACTGTAAGAAATATATTAGATTGCAAGACGAAGTAATTAGTTAGAATAAAAAGTGCATAAAATCTACTTTAAAAATAATATCAAGTCGGTAAGCGTAAGAATGCAATTAATTCAATTATTGTTTTCGGTGTCTTTTTTAACCCTGTGGTTATATTATTGATTGTTTTTTTGCGCTAGAAAAGATCTCGCAAAATGATGTTCAATGCTTTATTTTTTTGTAAGTTTTGAAATGATTTTGTTTAATTTATATATATATTAAAATTTTGCGAATTATGTGAGAATAATAACTTCAATGTTATATTGGAATCTCATTTTTAGTATTTTGTTAGCTACAAAAACACCGTAATATGAGAAACCATAACCGGTCGCGTACACATGAAAAAAATGTTGTTCTCGACTGTCGATGGCCAGCTGTTCTCTCCCAATATTTTGTATTTTTTCAGTATGTGTAAATAAATATTATGTTTTGCCCAGGAATGTGTATAAAGCCACCGAATTGCTGTCTCTCCTTTCCGCGGCGTTAAATAAAATCGCTTACTTATTTCGCGGCCATAAACGCGTAACTAAACATTTGACTTTACTTTAGATTTTTGATTCAATATTGTTATATTCAACAATTCGCTTTATGGCTGTTTTGCCGCTTCGTAAATAATGCCGATAAGTTTATTTTGTATATTTTTGCCTATGCTGTTCTTACACGCTAGTCGAACCACTTGCATTCGAAATCAGTCAACTAAACTAACATTAAATTCAAAGTGTTATACCTTGTAAAGATACAATGTTGCCTCTAAATCAAAGCTGTAATTTCTATATTTTTAACTTGCCAGTGATAAAGCATCATCCATCATTATATATCTTAGAATTACATAGATTATGTAATGAAAGGCATTCAAAATGTCTCCATTTATGTATTATTTATATTTTGAAGCATTCGGAAACGTGTCTTATCGACTCATTATAAACAATACAGTCGAAGGGACAAATCTAATCATTTTTTGATAGATTTCTCATTTAATAAAAATAATATGCTGAACATGTATGCTAGTTAAATTCTAACTTTTGGAAGAAAACAATTGATTACAGTGGAAAATTACTAGCTTATCGTCAAAGGCTTTTATGACAATATTATTTATTAGTGACAATTCTGTGAAAACGATGAAAACTTATTTTCTGTGGGGCTTTGATTTTTTAATCATTCGCATATTTTTTTAAAATGTAATATTTTTTTTTTTGCATTACTTCCACAAATATTTTATAAAGATCAGGACCGGTTTCTCAAGATTCGGCTCGTCAAGACCACTTTTAACTTTTTATTAATTGAACGAAAGAAGAATTTTCCATAGCAAAATGTAAATTTACATCTTAAAGAAATAACTTAGATGCATTCATTCTCGCACATATGTACATGAAAGAAGGGAGTCGCTCGGATTTTTCCGAATAATCCGCGACTCCGACTACACGGCCCTGGTATCAAACGAATACACATGCGAGTATAGCAGACCTTAAAACTGTGCACTTCCTACCTCTCGTTGTAGTGTGGCACGACAAAAAGGAAAACTACACAAGTTGTATTTTCTTCGTAGGGAGTTTTCAGATATACTCTTACATTTTAATATCGAGACAAATTTGTTTTTCTGCGGCTGCCGGATTTTCTTTCATCTCTTTCGTTCCCTCTCTGCACTCTCGTCTTACGTTCTTTTCTTCTTAACATCCACGCTCTCGAAGACCTAGCGCAGTGGTAGGCAACCCGTCGCCTATTTGCAGCACGCGGTTAATTTTCCTCTTAGGTATACAATTTTAAATCATTCTCGAAAGTTGGTCGTTTCGACAGCAAAAGACTTATACGGATATTGGCCGTGGTTTTAATAGTTAGTATTCAATCCAAAATGACAGACTGCCTTTCTTTCATATTCCGAACTGGGTGACTATTTAGACGTGAATAATTCTTCTTTCTCACATGGAGAAGAACCAGTCTTCCGACATTTTTGCTCATACAAAATTGTCGCTGATGTCTTATCCCCTCGAGTTAAGTCCGAGTGACTGTTTGAATATTGAATGCATGACCTATACACTAAAGCTTTGTTTTATTTCATATTTAAAAATAATTGTGAATAATAAATTTAACAAAAAATATTTATATTTAATTGTTTTTCCAAAAAAAGATTCCACAATAGTTATTTTGCTGAGCCAACTTATCGAAATAAAATGTTTGTCGAATCTCCCCTTTTTTAAACCTACTTAATCTTCGTCACTTTTGTGTGATGTAAATTTAGCTGAAAGCTATGCATGTAATGTGCACATGCACGTTACATTTCGGTGTTATTTCAGAGTAACCTGATAACTGATTTTTCAAAAACGAAAATTTGGATGTGTACATATGCACTTAAAGATATAATTTTGTTTGAGTATTCCTTATATTAATTCAATATTTTGAAGTTGTCCCAAAAGTCATGTCCAAACACCATTGTTTTATTCAGGCATTCGTAATTTAAAACAAGTATTCGAATGAGCTTTTTTGTCATCTCAATTTGTCATGGTGTGGCGAATTTTAAATGCCGGCTTGTCACATCGGTGGCCATACAACGTATTGATAAAATGGTTGTGCACCTCCGATCCAGCTCTTCGGGTGTTCATTTTTTTTTTGTTTTATATTATGACGGAGCTAGTGCCTACGTACGTACTTCTTCTGGTGCTATTTTATTATTTATACGATACGAAGGAAGATTTTATAACTTCTGATATGACGAAAAAGTAAAATGAGAATATAATTCTGTCTAGTTAGCAATAAACTAGCGAGTCTGGGTCTCGCAGAGTTAATACTTAATGCGGGCATCACGTGATCTATTCTGTATGCCATATTACTTTGGCGTTTTGAAAATAAATATGATATTACGTCAAAGTACGCCATAAAAAAAAATTGTCGGCTTCGTAGTCGAGTATCAGCAAGATTGAGCTTGAATCCCACAACGGACAGTTTTATCTTTCATATCTAATTTCTGTTAAGACATAGAGGTCTGTCTGTGTTGCCTTAAATTCCTACCCATATTAACAAAATGGGACGCAGTGAGAGCGATTAGTAATCTTGGTAGCTAGTCCTATCTTTTATATCTCTACTCAAGTGTCGCTTGTTGGTGGAAAGGAATTTTTTCTACTTCTTTCACATACAATTTTATAAAACACTGATCATTATAGAATTATATGTAGAAGTAGTGTGTATAAAAAAATGCATTTCTTATGAAAAAATCTGTTAAGATTAAACTCATTTGGGAACCTGCATGCTCCACATTGGCCATGGCTATATTACCACGAAGCGTGTGTTTCTTTTGTATTGTGTTTGATTGACGAATACATATTTTCTTATAAAATACCCTAACTCCTGAAGGACACATGGCAACCCTTATATGTCGAAACGAATCGAAAGATGTAATTTCAGGACTGGTTTCGCACAGCGAGCATTGTCAATTGACCCCATACAAACGTGGATATTTTATACAATCGATAAATACTAGACAATTGGTGTAAAAAATATGATTTACAGATGAAAATATTTTTGACTTATTACAAAATAATGGACGCTTATCGGGAATCATAAGCTAATCTCACATTTTAAATATATTTATTAAAATTTAATGACTTATTTTGAATGTTAACACTTATATTCGGCCGTGCTATTTCGAATTCGTATGACAAAATCCGTTCAAAACGAAGACCCATGTATATCCAAGTTACAGATATCGTTATTGGGAACATCAAAGTGTATATATGGACAAAATAATGTTGAAAATGTCCTGCATATTTATGTGACGGAGATATGGAAAATAATTAACACAAGCATATCGACAAATTCCATCGGATATTAATAACTGCCATTATTCGATAAAATTGTCTTTTCGCATGTCCTTGTCAGAGTAAACGGGGCTGCCATTTTCCGCGCGATTTGTTTTGTTTCTTTTTCCAGTAGGTAAGTACGTAACATTAAGTCGAGTGCTCCCCTCTTGACTTTCCCCTCTGATCAAAATGTCATTAGAGAGCGCAAGTGCCCCTGAGGGAGGCAGGGGTACGTCACTACGAGATTCTCAAAATATCAAATTGTGCCCGTGCACATAACCTTTCGCGATACAGCCCGCCATATTATCATATGCAATATTTTTTGATTCCATATTGGAATTCGTCGCGTTCACTGACACTTTATAAATTCCGATATGAATAAGATGGATAGAAAATTATTTACATTACAATAGACAGTACACTAGTCAAGACTCTAAGGTATGTCTTTGAAAAGGTAGTTGACGTTCATGTTACCGAATGGTCAAGGCTGTCGCTAATGATTGTGGCATAATTAAAAATTATGTTTTATATTTATCAATAGAAATCGTTTTCCAACCATCAAACGCAGCGTAGGGAAACTTTGTATTCTTACCTTCGCTATTGAAGAGTCATGAGGAGTGACTGACATTCATCAATTCTCTTTAAACAACTCCTGCACCGGTTCTCCTTCAGAAGCCAATATGCCATATAATGTTTTCCGGACAAAAATCCTGAATCATATAAATTCATTAAATTATCTAAACGTAGATATGACCAACGAATGCTAACTCGAGATAATTATTGTGAATAAATAAACTTGACTGCAATGTATCTCGGCAACATTTCAGCGTTAAAAATTATGTGTATTGATTGAAATCCATTAAAATGAGGTAAGTATTTATCCCGGCAAGAATAATTATGTAATTTAATTATTCTTACATCACGTAATTTTTTATGCTTAAACGGGTTTTTTCCACGAATATTATACACCGACAAAGTATCCACTTCATACCGGCTACCGCAGATATCTTACTTGCCTACTTACTCCAAATTTAGTTCGATGAAAAAATATGTTTTTAACGCGATTAAGTTGCCATGAGGAAAAAATAAAAAGCGCAATTTTTATATATAAACCAAGCACTTCGAAACTATCTTTCTTATGAACTGTATGTTCATTTTGACGTATAGATGTACCTTCATAACTTGACAGCCGTTCAAATTCGGAACTAAAATTGTCCCCATATAGTAGATACATCTAAAAGCCTTTGAAGGTATATTGTTTTAGTAAAAATATATTCACATGACGATTTTGTTTCATTTATAGCTTGCATATAAAAATGTGTTAGTAAAAACAAATATTGATCGAGTATTGCACACTTTTTACGCGATGGTGGCGCCTTCACAAGCGGTCAAGTTATAATGGTACATTATTATTTTCGCTTCCGATTCTGATAATTAATATATATGTGAAATTATTACAAAAATTGTGTTTTATTTATGCGTTTCCAATATATTAAAATAGAATGTATGATCCTAAAACTATCGGAGGATAATTACTTAATTTTTTTAAAGTTTGAATTTATAATACTCGCCGACTTTTCATGCGGCGTAACGGTGTGAAATTATAATTCAGTCGGCGAAATGAATATTTTCACGAAATATGATCGCCTTTTCAATAAATTTGGCTAATATAATTCCGTATGTGCGGTCATAAAAAAGCAACAAGTTAAGAACCCTTGTATGGGGAATGTTTTCCAATTTTCCTGTTAGGGGCGGCCGCATAGACAAATTCAGAAAATCATTCCTGAGCTCATTGTAAGGGGTGTGCGCAATATCCGGCAGAATTACGAAAATTCAGCCTCTATTGATTTCAAATAAGTTTTTTTTACTTAAAGAATATTTTTTGTATCTTTACGTGATTATGTAATATGGTAATTCTGTACGAATTAGAACTATTCATCCTCTATACCCAAAACCTTTCCCATACACAAAATATGACTTAAAGTCGTACAAGTTTAATTAATAGAACGACATAAAATCTAATTTTCAGATCACTGTTGACAAGTCGTATGTATCGCTTTAAAAACCCGTTTAACGAACATTGGATCTAGTATATCAATCTTGTTGATACCTAACTGCAAAATATAGAATTTACAGAAGTAATATTCAAACAAAAAATAAAGTATGTAAGAAATAAGTGAGAACAAATTTTTTTTTTTTTTGATTATTCCACTTCGAAATAATAATGGTTTTCACTAGTGCAAATAATATAATTATATTTTAAAGTACCTATCCACTACACTTTTTTCCCAAATCAGTTATCAATTTATGCCCGAACACGACTGATATATTTTTTGAATCATCTTCTCATCCTAACCAATTGTAATGTAAAATTTCATCGTTGCTTTTGGTTTACATCTAGTTTCTGCCTTAAATCAAACTTCTACGTTAGCGTCTTTCAAGCAGTGGTCCTCGGAATGATAAATTCTTCCGTGAAGTAAAATTTAAGATACGAGAAAATTCTCGTCTGGGACATATTTCTATTTTGTGTTGCGGTAAAAATATTAAAGAGGCTTCATTTTGTTTTACAAAATACAAAACGTTACTTAATTATCAATTTCGAAACGCTATTATATGCCTACCGTGCATTGGAAACGTAGAGTAACCAATCTATGTAAAAATACATATTGTTGAAATACTCCGCTGAGAGTCTGCATGCCGCACAGTAGAAATGGACCAAGATGTAACTTAATTTTGTGAATTTATCGGTGTTACACTTAGAGTTGCACCTTACATTAAAAATAGTCATGATAAATGACAGTTTAATCTCAAATCTTAAATAAAGCCTTAACGGTAATCAATTGATTATTATAATATAAACAATACAACATTTTCAATACGTATTCCACATAAAATTTATTGGATCAGGACCGGTTTCGCTCATGGCAAGCATTATCAACTGATCAGTTGTAACATAACCGGTGGAATAACACAGTTATCAATTTCAACTAAATATAAAAATCGGAATTATTCCTAAGCTCATTACATCTCGTCCGCCATTGAGTTGGAAATTAGTAAGTTCAAGTTTCTGCCGCTATTTGAATAAAATACCCCGTGACTTGCCTTCATTCGACAATCCTAACTATCTAAATAAATAAAACACCTGACCTAAATAAATAGTACCTTCCTTTTCTTGTTATATATATTATTTTATTTCCATATTCATTCTCACAATGAGCGAAACCAGGGCTGATCTTTATAGTAATATTCGGAAAAAGTACCATATGTGTTGAATTTATTTCAGTAACGCCTATCCACCAAGAAGTCACAGTTGACACCTTTAAAGTACTAACTATAGTTGAAAACTTTTTTTAAATTTTCCGCAGCTTATGACTTTTTTCGTTTTATCAGTTGGCTGTCAATAATTTAACAGGACTTTTATGCATATTTAGTTTATATGCGTTTGTTATACGTACGTTCAAATATGTATATAGTTAATTTGGTTATAATATAATATGATTTAAGTTGTATGTTGTCAACCCTGCTGGTGGGATTGGAAAGATTTTGCAATTTGCCGGTGAAAGGTGTCGGGATAATTCGCCCCTCAGTCGTAGATTCATAGATAAAACGGCGTATTCTTCTGCGCCAGAATATGAACTTCTCCAATCTTCAGGTCTCGCACGTAATTAATTTTAATTAAGAACAGGCGGATACCTGGCACCTCGTCAATATCGACTTACATAACATGCAATTTTCTAAATCAATCTTGCGCGATGTCACGTTTTGATTTAGCAATACGCTGAGAAACGTCCCTTTGTAATTTCCAATTATAGAATGTCACCGTGTGTAACTTTTTACGTCGGTTCAGCCTCATACAGGACCAATAAGTAGGCTTGCAATAATTGTGAAGCTTTAAACCGGGACAGAAACGGGAGCTAAGGAAAAAAAACCAAAAATGTTCTAAATTCTTGTAACAGTCTTACTTTACGCGGGAGCTAGCTTTTTCATTAATTTATCATATTTTTTTTTAAATTTCATTAAAGGCGTTACTTTTTGTGCCCAAGTTTAATTTACAGTATAGTTACTCTCGTAGGTAGACTCCAGCATGCGTCTTCGGTCATCCGACCAAATGTGCTTCATAAGCCACAGTAATTTGAAGTGTAATGTGCACAGTATCCAATGCCAACATAATTAATTTAAACATTATTTTGTCTTCTTCCATGTACGCATTTAAAGTTTGTGCTTCAATTGTCACTACAAAATGCAACTATTTTTTTGTCAATCTCATGACGACGTAATGTTGAAATTACAACCGGGACAAAATACCGCACCGGCCGGAACAAATGTCTTAAACCGGGACAATCCCGGTCAAACTGGAACGTATGGTAAACCTACCAACACGTAATGCTGATAACATATCCACTGCGACTATCTTTGCGTCTCTTGCAAAAACTATCAGGGATTTTTCAAACTAAGATTTTAACACTAATTTGTTAACAGGCTCAAATAATTGAAATACACTACTGGAATATACCTTGTATGTATACTACACTCATCAAGGTGTAATATATATATATTTGTTCTCTGCTTGACTGGTTGGTGTAAACCATTCACTGCACATTTATTCGATTTCGTCTCAAGTCTCAAGCATATCTCGTTCTTTTTAAGCCCTGAATATATACCTCACTTCAGTCGGAATTTGCGGCCTGGTCTTTCAATTAAAACTATTCTACGACATTGCACAAGAGAAGCCAAATTAATTAAAAAAATGTTTTATTATTTTAATCGAGCTAAACCCCCAACTCGGCTATAATAAAATATGATTTATTGTAAATGCCTAAATAATCTGTAGTTAGGGGAAATTGAGGCTAAGTGCTTGTAACTTGTAACAGTCGATTTAAAATTGGCATCGTTCATGATTTTAAAT
The DNA here is from genome assembly GCA_028554975.1 of Himalopsyche kuldschensis. Taxonomy (NCBI): domain Eukaryota; kingdom Metazoa; phylum Arthropoda; class Insecta; order Trichoptera; family Rhyacophilidae; genus Himalopsyche; species Himalopsyche kuldschensis. The sequence goes on from JAHFWI010000092.1 coordinate 1,814,497, forward strand.
TCACTGTAGGCTACATTTTTGGTTAAATTCACTTTTATATATTCAGCTTTACGAGGGTTGGTCATATATAATTGGTTTTCGACCATTTTTTGGGGGTGTTCAAAAGTAAATATTTTACTTTTTAGTTGTACGTAATAGGTTTTGCTTTTACACTCATTTTCAGATTTATCGTAAGTTAAATCAATTTTTCATCGACTAAATTCGGCTGATTTTTTCATAGATGCCACGAAACTATGAAAAATACATAATATTTCATTCAGTTCGTAAAATGTCGCGTATTGTCTTTGTGTTGTCAGAAGTTGTGTAAATTTTTAAATTTAAAAACACAAAAACTAATATGCTATAGTTGTGTACAGTTTTGACATACTAGGAAGGTAAAGGACCTAGTGGCGTCCTACTGAAACATCGAGTATCTAATAATTATTATAACTTCTCGAAGTTGCTGCATAAATATTGCATGTGTGAAATCAAAACCAATTGCGAAAAAGTCTTTGAAAACTTATAAATGTACCGTAATCTTAATTAATATATTTATTTATTTGGTATTTGCATTTATTAATATACAGTGGAACCCCGATCTTACGTTCTCGCATTATACGTTTTCCCGCATGGTGCGTTCATGTTCTATAGTCCCGGCATTTAGTTCATATTGAAACTTTCCCGCATTAATCGTTTGTTTTATACGGTCCCTTGAAAAACGTAGAATCGTGGTTTCACTGTAATATATATCGCAACTGAATCGTATTGTAATGTATGAAATCAACTGATTGTACTCCAATATCAATTTGACGGAGCCAGTTAGTTGGTGACAAAAAATTCGAACGTTAAAAATTTGAATCATTATATTTTGGTGTTACCATTTTCAAATTAACCCTACTCTGAAAAATATCTATGGTCTTCTACGGTGGTAATGTTTTTTTTTCTTTTCTTTTACAACAATAATAGAGATCGGTGCTGATTCTAATAGTCATATCTTTTCCGTCTTCGCTTTTTCGATATTCGAATATTAACTATGTTGAAAGAATTATCAGTAATCATGAAATTCATTAGATGTTGTGATTTAATGCAAATATTTGTACGCGCATACCTGACCCGAGGTCATGGGTTTTTATTTTAAATCCCATATGAAATCTAGGAAATAGAGTTTATAGATGTGAGTACTTGAAAACGTTTAGGTAGTCGGTACTCAGACACGTTTCTGTATTTTGCGTCCCACTTGAATCCTCGCAGACAATTCTGATTTATTTAATTCAAGTGGGTGGCTTCATTGGCCAAATAAAGAAAATTCGGTTTCGCGCCGTTTCCAAAGAGTAATCGTTACTTTTAGAGAACACTCGTGAATAGTATTTTTCGAATTAAACGCCTAACATAATTGCTTATAATTCGAAATGTTGAAAAAATGCAAATATTAAAAAAGAAATATATTTGCATTTAAATTGAAATTCCTGGGCTTGCATTTCTATTTATAATTGTTAATATTTTTGATGATTATTGACCTGAAAATATAATTGATATATTTCGTAAAAAAAACCGTGTATATAACTAAAAAATCTGTAATTAATATATTTTCCTGACTTTCCTTAATTTTCTCAAAGGTTGCGTGATTCCAAAATACTGATCCGTAACTCTTTTTTCTTCGATTACGATAAGTTTTATCTTTGAAAGTAATTATAATAGATTTTATTTCAGTGAATTAATTAAAATTCATAATATTTCTTACATAAACTAATAATGTTAACTTTAACTAAAATACCACGATTATTGCTTAATAGTGTATGGCAGTGGGGACGAACCTTTTTATGTACGCGTGCTGGTAATTTTACAATTTTAATTAATTTACTACATTAAATATATTTCATAGAATTTATAGCGGTATTTCATAGCAATAAACACATAATAAATATTATTCAACAATTTATCAAGAAATATAAGTGTTTTTTGTCCGGTTCATACTTTGCCATTGTTAGTAATATTATATAAATGCCCAACTGAGTTCATTGGTCATTTTATTTCTTGAATCGCATTTTAATTCGTTCCAGATAATTATAACTTATGAGCATTTTAAAATTGATTAAATCGCTTGTCATTTTTTTCCTTGTCCTTTTTTGTGCTGTTTGATAACGATCGATCATATGTAAATAATTCCTCAGTGTCATTTATTTCGTGTTGATGTATCTATAAATAGCTCATGTGCCAGCTATTTTAGTTTTTACCACATCTGGTACGCGTTCCTAGGTTTAGGATAAAGGATTCTAAAAAAAGGTTTAGGTAATATTTGTGCTGTTACGTCGCCTTGTTTCCAGTGAAATTTCCTCTTCCCTGGTTTCATTCTGGCTACAATTTTTTCATTTATAAAATATAAACACAGGGCTGTGGAGTCGGTAAAAAAAAGTCCGACTTCGACTCCAGCATTTACCAAAACCACGACTCCGACTAAAAAAGTTTAATATCGTCACTTTTTTTTGCCAAATTTGACATATTTAATGCAAAAATAAAAATTCAAACTTTTCAAAATTTCCGACTCCGAGTACGACTCCGGCCAAAACGCCGTGACGACTCCGACTCCGGCCAAAAAGCCCCGACTCCACAGCCCTGTATAAACAACTAGATTCATAACTTCATATAGTTACATATGTATAGAGATATTTTTTTCGATTTTAAAAGTGGTTTATACAAGGTAATTAAAATTTATAAGGAAAATAAAATTAACTTGAAAATATTGTTTTTAATTATTTTTATAATAATTTAATACATTTTATTTTGAATTTAAGTAATTTCCACATACGACAACCGTGAAAAATCATCATCATTTATACCCCGGATCCAAATTAACCAGCATGTTAATTTTTTTTTAATATCTTAATAATAAATAGTGTAAGCGTCGGCATGCAATGGATCGGTTGAGACTGCCGATGATAAATGTTGCACCTCAAAATAATACATAACCTATTGAAATATCTTTGTGTTTCTTGTTTGTCTCTCAGGTGTGGTGAAGATTGGCGGGTGGTGATGCAGGGCTGCGCGGGAGTCGCGGAGCGGCCAGCAGCCGACCTTCAGAACCAGAACCAGAGTCCGCAATCGCAGCAGCCCGCCAATGCTGTCAATTCCGCCAACGCCGCTCATGACCAGGCACAGTTTGAGGCTGACAAGCGAGCCGTCTACAAGTCAGTATCCAAATAGTGTTTTATTTTTATAAATATTATGTTTATTCATCAATACTTGACACAATTTAAATAGTTACTATTGGCATGATTTATTGAAGTCTCTGTGTTTATTTTAACACATGAAAAAAAGCAACAAATAGACATTTAAGAGAATTATTTTATAGAAAATACAGCTGACTTGGTTATTCCTTTGAACAGACACCCGCTGTTCCCGCTACTGGCGCTGCTTCTGGAGAGATGCGAAGCGGCCACTGGCGGCACCGAGTCGCCCGGTGGCTGCGACGCATTCGCTGCTGATCTCCGAGCGTTCGTTCAACACCAACAGAGAGACCGAAAACCTTTCCTTGTCGATGATCCTGAGATAGATGGACTGGTGAGTGACAACATGCTCAATAAATAATCTATATCTATATGAATGGTCATGGCGGAAATAGCTATTTGACAATTCTCATATATAGCTTTTGGTAACCTGATTACAAATTTGATTGTTTATTGATATTTTATATTGTAATATTATTATTTGAATTGCAGATGATCAAATCAATTCAAGTGCTGAGGATCCACCTTTTGGAGTTAGAGAAAGTTCAGGAGTTGTGTCGGGACTTCTGCAGTAGATATATTGCTTGTCTTAAATCGAAAATGCAAAGTGAAAACTTGCTCAGAACTGATTACGCATCAGGTAAGATCCAATTTTCAACACTAGACTAGGCTAATTGCAGAGTGTTTTAAAACCGATATATTACGATATAGATAATTATTTAGATATCAATACTTTGATGCGCAGACTCTATGCATACCTAAACCTCTTTTTTTTACTTTTCTCTAGGAGAAGCTTTTCCTGGTGGAGCCGAGAGTAACAATAATCAACCGATGAGTGGAAGCATTTCAGAAGAACATTCCAGTACGTCAAATTCACCACAATACCAGGTTAGTTTCGTACTTTTTGTTTAATGCTTGGATATTCGTTTTAGTAGTAAATTTAGTCTTAATATTTCCGTGGTGAACCTTTAATGTTGCTACAGAACTTTCTATTGTACAATGGGACATGCGAAAAAATATTATCTGTTTCGATTTCAGTCAATGTCCCAGCAACCGATCCAAACAAGCGGTCAAACTGTGACAACGCAGCAATACTTAGGGCCAAACTCTGATATCCCCCTGGGTCCCGTCACCAACAGTATTGGTGTGACGGCGACGAATGTCACATCCGGCGCCGTCGCACCGTCTTCCTTCCTGGCCGATCAGATAGCGGCCGCCTGTCAGCAGACCCAGACCTACGAGCAAAAGGCAGCCATTTATCATCAGCATCAAGGTATAGTTATTTTTATTATCAATGCAGAAAGAAACATATCACTCCCTTTCAATGGATAAAGCATTTTCTCTTCTACCAAGCTGAAATACTTGGGTATTCAATGTAAAATGATCCTATTATATATTTGAGTGAAGTTCTTTGTATCATAAATAATATTATGAATGTAGACCAGTGGTTCTCATGTGCGGCTACCAACAGCTTGATAGTTGTTATTGATATTTAATAAAAATGTGTTTTTGCAAGTTAATTTGTCAACAATGACACTGAAAATTTAATATTTTGGATGCATTGTATTGTGCATCAAGAATTGTTAGTTCGCAAAAACTCGAATACATACATGTTTATGTATTTTTCACAAAAAAGAATTTTGGTGCGGCCACCAGACATTTTCATAGGACCGTTGATGGTCCTAATGCGGCCACAGCCAAATTTCACGTGAGAACTACTGATGTAGACTGATCAATGTGTTTCCTTGTGTGGACATGTTTAACAAAGAATATAGTTTATGGTATTGCAATTAATTCATTGTATAAATATTTTACTTCTACTTTTGGCTCAATTGTTGCTATATTTAGTTTCAGGTACCTGTAATCCCGGTCTTGTAGTATTGGGATCGACTCCCATCGGTCAGATCGGAGCAAACCTTTCTAGTCATCCGTCCAGTGATAATAGCTATACAGGTTGGTTCAAACAAATTATATAATATCACAATATTAATACTTCAGAATATAAGTTTTAAATATTTTTTATTAGTTATTGTAATTGTGTTAAGCTTCCAATGGTACGTTCAAAAAAACAATGAAATCCTGAACAATTATATAAATTTCATTTGAGATTTTGTTATGTCAGAGAAGCTGCGATATACATCATTGTAAATTTTTATTGCTATAAATTTCAGGCAACGGCTCTTGCGGCTCAGTTTCGCCTAGTCTTGGAGACGATTTAGATAATATGGCAGGTGGTGATGACTCGGTTGAGGGAGACGATGACGGAGGCGTAGGAGGCGGCAAGGGAGTGAAGCGAGGAGTTTTGCCACGGAGTGCGACGCAGGCCATGAGAGCGTGGCTCTTTCAGCATTTAGTTCATCCTTACCCCACCGAAGAGGAGAAGAGGTGTCTCGCCGCCCAGACCAGACTCACCCTTCTGCAAGTTAACAATTGGTTCATCAACGCCAGGCGGAGAATCTTGCAACCGATGCTGGATGGAAAGGACAACGGTGAGTGCTATTCAAATATATTAAATGTTATGACAGCAAAAAAAATATGTTATGGTAAGAAAAATAACAATGTATTTTAGTTATATAGTTCTGACGAAGGCGTAAGCCGAAATAGCTATCAACAAATATATATAAAATAATTTATGTAGAACTAAAATACATTGTTATTTTTCTTACCGTATTATAATGGAGTTCTACCAAGTAAATGCCTACTCAATCAATAAAAAAATATGTCTTTTATATTAAATGTCGGCATTGTTTTCAGCTGGTGGACAAACTAAAAGAAAACAAAGTGGTGGTCAAGCGAGCAAAAGATTTTGGCCAGATTCCTTATCCGCGTTGCAGCCTCAATTGTCTACCGGTAATTGTAAATTATATTTATTAACGAAAAGCGCTATAATTTTTCATAAATTGTTTGACCACTTTTTTCAAAATAAATAAACACATTATGTAGTAATATTTCCTCATATTCTTAAAAGATCATGACTGGTTTTGCTCATTGCAAGCATCAATTGATAATTTTCTCGATGAGCGAAACTGGTTCTGATCTTTATCAGAATATGTGTGGAAATAGTACTTTATAATGTGTTATATTTATTAAAATAATTCCTTTCCACCAAGAAGTGATTAGTTAACCACAATAAAATTACTGCTGGGAATATAAATAACAATACAAAGTAGGAGAAGTATTCTCAAAGTTTTCCTGGAGTAATATTTTTACTCAATTATTGCTAAATTTCACTACAAATAAAGAACAAAACATGGCATACGTCCTACGTTGAAACTTTTTGCTCTGCAAGAATTTTTGACTGATAACCTTCAAAACTATAAAAATAATTCAAAGCACACTTAACGTATACAATTTCAAATATCTGTGGAATCAGCTAAAGTCAATTTATTTTCCCGTTACAGGTTTGCTTTCATCATCTGAGGATGAAGGTGAGGAAGATATTGAAGAATCTGACTCGGAGCAGGAGCTGGTGATCGATCAGCAAACAGAGACAGCCATAAACAGAAACAACATCATCAATTCAGAACCCGATGTTGTTCAGTTTCACGCGACAGAACACAACTGAACAAAATAATATCTAAATGGGCTGACCGACAACAGAAATGTAGACTTTGACTGATCGCATATTATCAAATATCCAAAAACTCGCCGCTGCATTATTCAATGACTTGATTGATTAAGTTTTACATATTACTTGCTACAAAAAAAATATTTAAAGATTCTTGCAAAATAATATCACTGTGAAAAGGACAACATGATTCTTGGGATTTACTTATTCATTATAACTGCATTGAGAACTGAAGTTGTCAAGAAATAAAACCCAATGTAATGAATTTGAGCAAAATGAGTCGTATTTGCTTAAAATTGACGGGCTTGCCAACTCATAAATATTCATCCTGTATACCTGAATTGTTATTTTTTTAGTCTTCTTGAAAATAACTTCCTTTTCTATTTGAAAGTGATTGTAATACACACTCAAAATTCAATGATTTTATATTTTGAATTATCGCTTCGTCGAGTTTTCGGATATCTTGTGCTACTACATCAACTGAATGTGTAACTTTACCATGGAATTGTATACTACTATAATATAACACTTAACGATGTGAGAAATCAGGAATTGAAACTCAGTATACAGTAATTTCACTAAAAGAATTATATTAAATCATATCACAATACATACATTGTGAAACATGACTTAACATCGATGAAAATCTTAAACGAAGCAAAAATCAATGACGTACGCCAAAATAATTAATACATGATTGATAAGTATACGCGACGTATACGATTGTTAATGAGATATATATTAAATACAGTATATTAATTATCTATTATTATACATTATACGATAATTATAAGTTTTTGAGTTTTTACCAACGCGCTTAGTGAATTTTTATAAGTTTATAAATTGTCTGCAGATGAAATCTCAAGTGTGTGTAAATACTTATTTTTATTCACTGAGCGCAGTGTCGGGCGGTGCTTTTCAAGACATCATAACGAAGCACGCGCTTGACCGGATGAGTCGTGGAGAATTAAAACGATTGAAATATTTCATGAGGTTGACTGCTTGTGATTGTAAGGAATTAATTATTTAGCTTTCCTTTTTTTGTATCGGCGAGACAGAAAATTTAGTAATTTACAGTTTGTTGATATTTAAAGTGATAAAAGAAACTCTTAAAACGCCATAAGACTGTAACAAATAGGGGCTCATGTTTATTCAATTTTTATTCTCAGGGGTGTCACACTTTATGTCCAAAAGCCATGAGTAGTAATATTCATTGCTGAAAATGCACTTAGCGTGTAATCTACTACATCATTGGTGTGTTTTATCTCATCTTTTACAATGACTTCTTCGATTTTGTTTTTATTTATGCTTCAATTTAACTAGTAGTTTCATTGGCTATTTGACTTTGATACAGATTTATTTTAAATGCTAGGAATAATGATGTTTTTACCATACTTTTCCCTTTGGTACAGTCTTATGGCACATGAATACCACCCTTAGTATGTTCATCTGTGCACTTAGAACAATCTCTATAATTTTTTCTAATTTGACTATTGTCTATATCCATATTTTTTTTCTATTAGAAATTCGCTGAAATGAACATAATTCAATGTGTGACATGATAAAATTAGACAAAACCTTTTTACATTTACATTTTGATGTTTTCCATAGAAAAACATACTTGTGTGGTATTCCTTCAATTATCTAATGCCATCAAGAAGTAAAGTTTTATTTGTAAATTTTTATTTCTGTAAATATTTTATCAATTCAATTATTAGCGGCAATTTATTTCGGTATAGGAATGATGCTCTTATTTCATCGATAAAATTCTTATTGTCTTCCATTGAATACATTTCAAATATTTTCTGTCTTGTCTGAAGAAAAATAACGTTTGCGTATTTTTATTGAAAAAAAAAAACTCTCCAGCCATATTTTATAAACTGTGTATACTATTATTAACATAAGAAAACGGAAATATTGAAAAATGGGCTCCATCAAACGATGGAAATGATAGATATCAAAAATTTGGGCAAAAATTTTTCATGCCAAGTTAAACAGCAAAATATAGTAATATTTTTCCTTCATCTCTCCACTACTACATAGTAAATAATTACGATATAACTAAAACGAATATATATATATAAAATATTTACTTATGATATGATACACTGCGAATTTTCAGCGAAAATCACCGATAAAATAATTCATACCTAAATCAAGTACAGTGGAACCCCGATCCTACCTTCTCGCATTATACGTTTTCCCGCGTTATCCGTTCATTTTCTATAGTCCTGACGAAACACCCATATGAACAATGTTAAAAATTCCCGCATTAACCGTTCCCCAATTACTCGATTTCCTCGATTTTACGTTTAAAAATTATGGTCCCGTCACAAATATTATCCCGATTGACCGTTTTTGTTGAATATTTCTTAAAAAAACATTCGAACCCTTCCAATCGATTCGTAGAAAAAAACTGAGACTGCACGTGAGCACTTGTTTTCGATTCATTGTCATAATCTTTCCGGTAATTACTGAGCATCTGTGACTTCTGTAGAAGAAGCTAGGGAAAAACACAATAATAAACCATGGAATGACATTAACAGCAACCTTGTTGCAGTTGACCTTCGAAAAAATAAAAATATATTTCTACTTCAAGGATATATTTAAATCTGTTGAAGTGGAAAACTGCAAAGTAGCAACGTAGTGTTAAGGATTTTTTAAAAAAATGAAAGTTAAAGGTATAATAAGATTTTTTTTTAAAGTTTATTTTTTTTAGTTCATATTTAAAACTTTCCCGAATTGACCGTTTCCCGCATTTATCGAATTTTTTTCATGGTCCCTTGAAAAACAGAATCGAGGTTTCACTGTACATAAATAGTCTTAGAAAAATTAAATGAAATATTATATTATGACATCACACCTAAAGAGGGGTGTAATATGATATAATGATTTATGATAGGGAGGAAAGATCAACAACACAATTAATTCTGGCATTGTATGTCTTCAAATACTGACTCTGGAATATTCGCAGTGTTCCTTATTCAAAAATTATGACGCAAGAAACATGTATACGTAAATGATACCTCAATATTTTAATTGATAAATGACACATTATAATGATATTAGAAAACAATAATATTTTTTTTTTAAATTCTAAGTAGTAACCATTGTCTATAATTTTTTCCAATCAATTTTATCTAGCTAAAAACCACTTAGAGAATCTCTCTCATTTTACTTGACTAATATTTAATTAAGTATATCAAATAATGATGCATGACTCAGTAATCTTTAAAAATATTAATTCAGTTTCTATTTTTCAGATATCCAATTTTTAAGTATTTTTTCTCACAATTTTTCAGAATAAAAAAAAAATCATAACTGAACAGGGGCAGGTTTGAAAAATTAAATTGAGTATTCTAAATAAATAGTAAAATATGATCATACATGAAATTTTTATTCACCTTTTTACTTGCACCAGGAAATTTATTAATCGATGCTTTTCAGGATATCTCAGTTCGCTATTTTCTGTCGCATTGTATATTTGACAGCTCTTATTAATTTTTCAAACCCTGCCGATTTTAAATACGATTGTATGTATACGGTAGTTAATATTATATTATACACATTCATCTATTAATCTTTCATATGTATACGTATGTGTCCACGATTTACCATTTGTGATTTTAAACATGCGTTTTATCATTGTATACCAGAATTTTAATTCAGTGTAGGTTATTTTTGACTCTATTAGTAATATGTAATAACTGATTTATTGAAACCATATGTTGTAAAGTGATGATTGTTTTATTTCACTGAAGACTACTTAAAGTAGATTGCATTTTCTTATTTGTATATCGTTATAATATATCAGAAACAGGTCAAAACTATTACCGTATTAATAATTTCAATTCTTTGTCATTTTCCTTGCTATTCCTTGCTTTACAGTTCTTTAAAAGTTCCCAAATATAACTGAGTATTCAGCGTTCGTGTATAGTTCACATTCTAATATAATAAAATTACTGTGGAATTATTAGAGATCTTAAAAAAAAAAAAAAGTACATTCACTAGTCTTTAATTATTTCAGCATCTGAAGCCTAGAGATCTCCACATAGTTAACAAAAGGACCCAGGCAGAAGTTTTGATCATGTCAATATACTCTGTTTTTTTGCCCTTTTTGACAATTTCTTAATTACAAATAGTAATTTGTTGATATGGTTGATAACTTTAAGCTGTCAAATGACATAAGCAAATTTTTAAATTGATATTTTATGTTTATAATGATAATTGATTGACTCGTAGAATATTATCAGGGAATAGCAAGGGATGTTTTTTTTTTGGGCAATTTATTGTTTGTTTGTCACATAGCAGCATTGTTTGGTGTATTGGATAATTTTGCTCGACAAACAGCAATATGTATAAACCCACTAATAATAATTGATGGATTGCAGCATATTGCTGTTTGTTAACAATTTTATTATTTACTTTCTGTCAAAGTCTTCAGTATATTATTCATTTATGTAGTACATTTTAGTCCATAGTGTATACGTATAATAGAAGAATGATTTTTTCATTTGGAAGACTGTATACTAAATAATTCAAAAAGAGAATGTGACGATTGCTGTATTTAACGATCCACATGAAAAGAGAGTATAATCAATTGTTTTTATGATAAAACTCCTTTAATTTGTAGATAATTTCATCATTGTTTGACTCTCGGTTATAATTCAAAGAATGCGCAGTAGTCTCTCCCTTGAAAAGGTGTTGATTTATTTTATTGTGTATGGCAACATTAAAATCACCTTCTCGTGATTTCTAGTCACAGTTGGTTTTTAAATATCTATAACTTTGGCAACATATTATGAGGAAATAGTTTTTGATTAGTTTATCGAGAGTTGAACGATGTGAAACGCGCAAGGCAAGAGGAAGATGATATAAGTGGATGTATTTATTTTTTAAATTAAAAATATATCTTATATAATTAATTATCCTATCTGTAAGAAACGAAAATACGTAAAGCATGAGACAGAATAATCAGTAATTTTCTATGTAAAATAGTTTTTCGAATTATATTTTTTTTTAGCTTGTAAGATTATACTGTAGGCTTCAATAACTGTGGATAAAATCAATTCTGACTATACTCTCCTAAATAATAATAATAATAATTGATAATTATTAGTCTATTGTAATATTTTTTTTTTATTTCTTTTCGTATCCTTAGGTAATCGTATCGGTCGCATTGCATTTTGGCAGCCATCTTGGGTGCCTGCCACGTCGGCCATTTTATGAGAATGTACCAGATATTTTGTGGGCTATGTAAGGTTAGAGTCTAGAAAATCCGGTAACGGTGCTTTTACATGCGACTTTCTGGCATATTTTACACCTTGACTGCCATTGTAAGAAGGAATATTGCAACATGGGCATTTATTGTCGCCTAAGAACAGTTAATGCTTTGTTTATGGGCCGTTATAATTACTATGATAATAATGCACAAATTTGTTCACGCCGTAAACAATGGGTTAACAGGTTGTCGCCATACCGACTCCTATAATACATTCAAACTAATTACTCATGAGAAGCTGTCGATTAAAACATTATGAAGTATTCATGCTCGCATTAAAAGGTGATCCTTTTTACAATCAGTATTTTGGATTCCCCGTTGAGAGATTTTTACTGCTTACACAGTAAAGTCTAATGTAAAATTCTTACTAATAATGGGGTTTGAAAGAAGTACTATGTTGTCCAGAATTTCCATAAAGCGCAAGTCAAAAGCAGACTTAAGAGTCTGTTGCCAATGTGTCATAATATTAAATAATAATTACAGTAAGGAGACAACTATACGAGTTGTATGAGTTATAAGTTTAATGTGAAGTTGTAATTATATTTTTAGGAATTTTCTAGAAGCATAAGTTATCCACAGTCTTCTCAGTGTAAAATAAATAAAATGCCGCTGTTTTAGTGATTGTTATTACTATATTACATAATTACATTTTTAGTTTGCTTTTGATTTGATTTGAATAGTACATTAACGCAGGCCGATCTGTAAGCAGACATGCTTAGTAATAATTGAAACATTTTTAACAAGTATTAACCTGCATGAAAATAAAATCACAGGTATTACTTTCATGCTTCTTTATTTCAAAACAGAAATAGCTTATACTCATCATGATTCAATTTAATATATATATATGCAAACATTTGATCATATTGTTTTCCTTGTAATCTGAATGACATGAATAGAAATTCTATCTGGCCTATATATTAAGCTTAAATTGATTGCTCATTGTTACCAAATGAGCATCTGGCAGCTTATACCAACACCTTTAAACAATAAATGTATTATTATTGTATTTCATTTTCAAAACTTTTTTTTGTAAATTCAGTCGGCTTGGCCATGTGTTCTTTTTTAACGTACAGTAAATAACATTAACGCGCGTAATTTTGATATATTTTGATTGAATTTGATAAAAAATTCTGCATCTGTGATAGGCAACTTGTATGATGTGGTTAGATGTAAAGCTAGCTCTTGTACGTACGTATTTTGACGTATTGTTTTAGTTTTTTTTTACCATAATGGTAAGTGAACATTGAGCCTGCTTACTTGTAAAAATGACTCTCCCGCCAGATTTACCGAAAGAATTTTGATTGGACTCGTTCCGGCCTTTTCATTATGAACATTATTGATCTTAAACATTTCAGATAAATAGTTACCAACCACAATGTTTTATTGTTAAATGATGTCCCTTTATATATTGATGATTATAATGGTATACGGTTAAAATAATGTCACACAAATAAACTAGTCAGTGTGTAAAATTTCTTGAATTTCATAAAATTTTGTTTTGAACAATTTTTACAATTGCTTCAAATAAAAGTGATACACATAAATGAAGCAGTGTCAATCATGCCTAATGAGCATAACATCAAAAACAATTTACCAGGTTAAGTAGAAATATAAAAATCTCCTTCAGGTTAATAAATGATATAATTGGAATAAATAAATCAGGACATTTTCGGCCCCACACTATATCAATTGAGGGAGAAATGTTAGTAAAAATTACGATTTTGTTTCACATCGAAAACTTGAAAAGTCTAGTCATTATAATTAAAATTACCTTTTTTCGGGAGAGTCAAAACATTGAAACGCTTTTTCTAGGGCCTATGTGTTTTAGTCATTGAGAGACGCGACGCGGCCATTTTACAATTAATAAATTGATGTTTGAGTTGAAATTATTCAGCTTTTACGCGTTGATACATTTAATTTTGATACGAAAAAATTGTATTATTACGGTAGGTGCTAAGTTAATTGTTTAAATTCTCATAACACCTTAAGAATAGCTTGTAATATTTTGTTACATATTTTTGATTCATGTCAAATCCTTCGTGATTTCTTTTTGTTACTGGTGTGTTTCCAATATTATTTTTATTGCATATGAATTTAACATAATTTTGATAATGATGAAGTAAAACTTCCCATGTTAAGATATGTTGCTGAAATACCTTGTAAACTATCCTTTCTTATTTAGATAACGATTTACTTCAATTTAATTTTTTTGATGAATTTAAAGTTTAGGTATTTAAAGTGAGCTATCAATTGCGTATGAAAACATGAGAGGGAGTAAAACAAGTAACCATTTAAAAAAAATATTAATCAGCTTCAATCATCTCAAATACAATCTATGCCGACTATAGTCCACTATAGCAGTTAAACAAATAACATTCTGTAATCCGAATTCTTGCAATAGTATCATTATTTTATAGTTCTTATAATATTGGGAAACTGCCAGTATAAAAATTTCTTTTAGAAACGCTCTCTTCCCATAGGTAACCTATAAAATTGCACAGAATTTTATATGACGCATGAATATTATTATTATCATCTCGCTTAAATGTTTATTACCATACCTATTTCATTTCATATTTGATGGACGTGTTACCCTAGTGCAAAATAAATTAAGGTATGTGCCTAGATTGGTAAAAACTTTGTTCATCTGATTAAAATATAACAAGCGTAACAAAATATTCATCTCGTTTTTACACAATAGGAGCGCTTCTTCAGCTACAATTGAATTTTATCAGTTTTGATTATTTGACAGTAAATTTATTCAACATCAGCTTTATTTATAGATCATATTACAAAGGTGTTCTTTTGCTTGTACAGAATTTATATTGCAACAATAGTAACACGATTTTTATTTTGGAGCATAATAATTCTTGTCAAATGACATTAAAAGTATCAATATCTCGTATTCATAATGTGAAATATGTTCAAGTTCTAGTGAAAATCTTAGTTGATATTCACTTTATTATAAGTGTGGCTTAATTTATTGGGTAAAATGTAAATCTGTCATTTCATACATACTTACTTATTGCGCTAAGCTGCTGTATGTAAATGTTGTATTCTCAGAAGATAGCATATGAATTTTTTAAAGGTAGCTTCCAAATTAAACTGCATGAATACAAAAGTATCCTTAATAGTAATAGTAAAAATACGCTTCTTTATATCGAAAAACTTATCCATTTTTGTCTTGTATTTTTTATGTGTATCTATGATTGTATTTATTACGAATATTGTAAAATTGAAATGTATACGAATAAATCTTTGAGAATAATGTGCAATTTTCAAGGCTAACATTTAATGTTCTTTCTACGTGGGTTGTTCGAATAATTCAGTGTTGCCTAGATAAATACTGCTCTATAACAATAAATATAATATGATACATTTAAGAAACTTCAACTTCCACAAATATTTTTTGACACTGCATGCGGTGATTTATCTAGCACATTTTCAAAAGAATGCATTCCTCAGCAGTTTGGTGTTGATAGCTCTAGGCAGCTATATTTGTTTGAGAATAACCGTTTATTTTGATTTTATCAGACTTGTGTGCAAAATGTAATTTAATCTGGCAGCACTGAATTATTGTGTCTCGTCCGCATCATCATAAACTAAATGTATACCATTATTGTAAATAGTAATTTTAATTGTGATTATGTACGGATGATTTCTGCTAATGCAGATTTTTTATGAAGCAATAATACTTGAGATATTTTAGGCAGCCATATTTGTACCTCACTCATTCACATGTTTTTGGTATGTATCTATTTCAAAAAAAATCTTTATTCGAGATAGAATTTGATTGTTTAACCTTTATTCAAATTATTCAGTCTTATAGAATCACTATCTGATCTAATAAAATAAACATTATTAAAATGAAGGCTAATCGACTTCCTCAACCAAACAGCCATTAAAAAAATTGTTATTTATCATCTTTATCATAGTAATATCGTAACATAATTATAGTTCCACACATGTTTTCTATTTTGTCATTCTCTACATCTCGTATTGCGTTTATGTTTTCTTTCCTGATGTATATAACCAAGGACGTGTGAATGATAGAATTGTTTTTAAGTATAATCTGTTAATATTTAAGTGAAACAATACAGTATACTACTACATTATTGATATAATGCTGTCCAAAAAGTATTTGCAGAATATTAATGTATTTACCTATACAATGTTTACGAAACAGAAAAATAAATTCTTATTTCCATTGTCTGAAAAATTATTTTTATTTACTACGAATATGATCAGAGTTTATGTTAATTGTAAGAGGGGGACAATTCAGCAAAAAATCACATGTCAAGAAAGTTTACTTATGTATTTCTTACCAGCAATTTTTTAAATCTACCCAACTACGAAACCACTTTCTGTATATTATAATTTGATGTTAACATGCAATGAGTCTCAGAAATGCACAAGACAACCAAAACCTGAAAATGAAGTGTCAATAAAAGATGGCAGAACAATATGTGAATGGATACGATCCAAGATGTGGATCATGCCTGTCAGTATGTGTCAGTGCCTGTGAGGCTACTCCACAAAGAGAAAATAGATTTCAAGTGACTGGTACTTTTAACAACCAAAATATTTTATGATTTTTTCCCATTTAGTTCTTTTCCATATGTTACGACTCCCATCTATTGTAATGATCATTTTTTTCAATGACAAGCTGAGAAGAGAAAATTCAATGCCAGTGCAGCACTTGCAATCAAAACTGGGAAACTCACCCCCTTTTCATTGTTTTTTTTTAAACGCTTTCAATGCTGAACCTGTGTTTTAGTATGAAAATGGACACGCTAGGCGTGTTCTCAGCATCCAATGTGTTATCCAAGGTTGGGTGTTATGGATTGAATTGACTCCATGACAACGATGCACCAGATACTTCTTTTATGTAAATCTCTTAGAACAGGGGGGGGGGGGGGGGGCAAACTTTTCAGATGGAGGACCAATTCCAAGAATTCAAAATGAGCAGCGGGTCGCAAGTATATTTTTTTTGCATAAAAATATAACTAAAACATTCCCATTTTCATTCAAAAATAATATTTCTATATTCAGTTGGTATAAATTATTGTGCATTTAAAGTATTTGGACGTCTGAAGTGCATTTATTTGACATAATAACTCTCTGTGATAAAATTTACGACCGGGAAACGTGCTATTCAACGAATTTTATAAATGCATTGTGCTTAAATAAGTTTCAGAGCAGTCACCAATAATATCGCATGAGTTGGCACACCATTGTCTGATGTAAAAAGAAAAGCGTACCTACAAATAAATCACGTAAAATCGAAATCACTGAAAAAAAATCGTTTAAAAAGAGGACCGGGTGTACTCTATTTATTATCACGAAAAAAAGTTTTTTCCAAAAAAAAATAAGCTGTTTCAAAGATTGAAATTTTTCAATATTTCTTAAAATTCATTTGCTCATTTTGTAGTTGATATTTTTAAAAATGCTTGTGAATGGTCATAGAAGAAGATGGAATCAGAATTAAGATGAGGTTCATGATCGAAAATGTCTGTTCACATTTATCGTGCAAAATCTTTAGGTTGGTTGAATTTGTCTTAATTATGATCATTGTAAAATGTGCAGATTTCGTCACAACGGTGTAATTCTCTTAAATTAGTGTAACATTGCAGATCAATAATCTCAAGTTGTAGCTCTTTCAATACAGTTTTAATATCTATTGAAAATGGATCGCTTACTAGCGCCAAACTTGTCTCAATTTTTTGGAAGTCACCAAATCTTTGTGAAAAATCGTCATTCAGAGCGTTCATAACACGGAGTTAATAGTATTTAAGTGTGGCACGATGTCTAGAGTAAATGCAAAATCACAAATCCCTAATCATCAGTATCGGGAAAGTCCGTAACGTTCTTCATTTCCAAAAATAAAATTACAATATTTTTTATATCCCGAACTCTTCGAAGCACTTTTTCCAAGCAAAGCCATCGAATTTGACAGTGAAAAGGAATATCTGTATACTCGTTAAATATCTTGAAGAATTTTTAATTGATTTTCAGTATTTTTAAAAAAAAATATTCTTACTTAGAATTAGGATTTATGATGGCGGGCCGCAGTTTGCCCATGCCTGTCTTAGAAGTAATCCAAATCTTTTTTCCTGCTGGTAAGTACATAATCAAAGCATGTTATATTAAATGTACTTACATATTTATTACAGATGCAGATTGGAACTGTGTTAAACTTATTTAAAATTTCTAGCTTTTGTTTCGTATTCCACAATTTTTCTTTTAAATTTAGATTTAAAACAAAGACAGGATAAGGAACACTAAAAAATTATAACACAGTATTACTTAGAACATAGATTTATTGATAAAAATTAAAACATAAACTTAGAATTTTAAAAATTATTTCAGAATTTCTCTTCATGTGCTGGCTTTTTGTTTTATTAGCTGGGCCCTGAAAAAATAAAGAAATATTAGCAATATTTATTTTATACATGTGTGTGTGTATTTGGTACAATTTTGTGTGAAATTAAGAAGGGAATAAAAAAAAATGAGTCGCGACATATATCATATAAATGTTCAATATATTCAGATTGGGCTTACTTCAATTGTTGATTAAAATCATCCTGGATGTTGTCATCTTCCCAATTGTCTTCCCAAACAGAAACATCTTCATCATCACCATCCTCGGTACCCCAATCTGAAAAATGGAGAAACTGGGTAACGGGAAAATAAACAAGGGCACAAAAGTTCTGATGACAAATTGATTACTATAACAGTGAAATCAATTCTTTTAGATCAAAATATCACCTCTACATTATATGTTGATAGTTTCTGCAGAATTAGAATTGAATGTATAACAATCAGTGCCATAAAAATGCCCTGGCTTACTCCAATACTGTTGATGGCGCACAAAGAAATAATTGGCATAATTAATGTCAACTAATCTAGATCTAGATGGGGGAGCTAAGAAAAAGTGACGAAATGAAATAATGGTAAAGTAGTTATTAAATTCCGAAAGCTGTGACGGAATTAGTGGGTGACGCTAATGCTAGAAATCAAATGTTGATTTATACCGGCAACTTATAATTATTGACATAAGTACCTATATTCTCATAAGTAAACAAAATGTTTTTCGTAAGCTATGGGTAAATATAGAATTTTAAATAGTTCGATTTTTGATACGATACAGTTAAATTATTGATGGGATATATTTCCGAAAATAGAATGGGACTATTTGCTAAACTTTAGCAGCTTTAACTTTAGCTTTAACTTTAGCAACTTTACCCTTTAGCAGCTAAAGGGTGCAAATACGCTTGCCAACGAAGTTCTGAAGTAATGTTGTAGGTTATGTTAATGTAAAGAATTGTTATAAAATTCCCTTTGCATAGCCTGATGTTTTATCTGATTTGAATCGACGATTTCAATTATTTTAGAGTGTAGTCTGAATCATATTGTTCAAGCCCAGTTATTCAAGAACTAAGGACGATGACATGACTATTTTTTTGTTATAATGAATCCGTTTCAATAATTACTTTCAGCGGGGAATTCTTCGAACTCATCATCTTCTTCCAAAAGGCCGAGGTCAACTTTAGGTTTATCACTCATTTTTTGCTTTTCAGATTAAACGACACAATTAATTCAAAACACACTTCACCGTAGTCGGTAAATTAAATTATGATGATGTTCTTGGCTATCCGTGACTAGTGTATTGTCTATGGACTTGTCACAAATAGTAGCGATGTACCCGATGTAGCTAACGATACATTACTGTCATAATCGTTATAAACATATATATAACTTTTGCTATTCCCAATGAAAACGGAGGTTTTATTACTTATGTATTTTTCTCAAACAAAGCTCTTCTAGCAAGATAAATCTTAGCCAGCTTACATGGGATAAAAAAAGCTCTTATCTACCCTCGCAAGAATATAAATCCAAATAATTAAAGACTCAACATAAAATAATACTTTCAATAAAGGAAAAATTAAAACCGGAAGTGCTGATGAGTATCTTCATCAAATTCTTGATTCGGTGCCAAAGCTAAGCCTCTTTTGTCCTCTGTGAGAATGATATTTCTTTATCGAGGGTTGTGTAATTTTTTTTTTTTTACCATATCCGCTCTCAACTTGGAGCAAATGCATTCCTCGCGGAGTTTATCTCTGCATATATTTTCCTACAAGAGCTGCTTGTTACTTAGTTGTTTAACTTTTCTTTTTCAAAGTTTGAGTAGAGATTGAAAGGATACCAGGATGAGGTCAGGACTAGTGGTTATCAAATGACTCTCGCTATGCGTCGCTTTTTGGGATTGGAAAGGTGGGAAGGAGTTTTTACACCATAAAGACCCTTAGCCTTTGAACTGACTCGATTTATCGAGAATCGAACCCGAGCTGAATCCAATGACATTTACCCCTGCACTTTAATTTGTATATGAATGAGTCCTGAATTCTATTATTGCTGTAAATTTTATTCACAGGTTGTGGACTTGTGGACTCTAAATGGTGTTTTTGTTTCACGAGGACTAGTCGTTTGCTAGTCACTCAGTCTTACATTGAAAATAGATAAATTGATTGCAAAAAAGAACCATTTTGGATTTTAAGCTAATGGAGTAAAGTAAAATCCCTGATGCTGAAATTAAAACACAAATATTTAATGATTTTTTGTCAATCACTTGTAGGTAAATAATTTAATTTCAATAAAACTCTACCACCTTTGATAATAGGACAATCAACATTATCTCTTGAATATTTTGATTCTTACACTGAATTTTTTTTTACTTGATGAATTTCAAATTGTATCATTCTTTGTTTTTGGTGATTATCTTTTGTTTCAATGTTTAGTTAATAAAATCATCATTTTGTTATTGTGTTAAAATTTGCAATAATATATTATTGCTGTCATTTTCAAATTCTGATATTGTGGCATAAAATACTAAATTGATTAAGAAATAAACAATAGCAGGAAATGTATGAAAAGATCTAGAATGCAAACATTAAATGATATAGTTGATAGCTCCAAATGGAAAAAGGCTAGACTGGTAAATATATTTGTTTCATAAGTATGCATAGTAAATTATTTTCATTGCAGGAAGTGTTTGTAGGAATTGATGTAGGAATACAAATGAGAAAAATTATTCATGTTAGTCCAACCTATGATTGGTTTTTGCTGATCTCAAAAAGTTGATAGGTGTGTAGGAGAATCTTATTGCATTTAATAATCCTGCGGTATCAAACGATGATTGAGAATATACATTATTATACATATACTACTTAGTTCTCATAAAAACTTTTACATTGGTGTATACGTACATAAATTATTTGATCAGCACATACATAACATACTTATTCATTTACTAGATTAGAAAATTATATTACATTGATAAATATCATTTAACTAATGGAGCCCTGAAGTTTTTGATTGTGTACAAAGAATGTGGCTTTGTCTCCCTCATCAATTTGTTGCTAAAAAGTTGTAGGACAATTTGTCAGAACTTATAATTTTTCAGTCTTACATGATAATTAAAAAAAAAAAAAGCTCAATTGTGGTATTATATGAAAATTTCAATATTCACATGATTTCATTTCAGTCATGGCAGGGATTTTTAAGTTGTGGAAGGAACAAAATGTTTTTGATGGCAGATTCTCACATGCATCGATTGAGAAAGCAACATGAAATCAAAAGTATGTGTCCACTATAATGCAATAATGTAAAAAGGGTATTGATGTTGTTTTCTCATCGGCTCGCTAAACAAACACATCTATGGAAACACGGAGAAAATATATCACCATTTTATAACATAATAAAGATTCTGAAGATAGCTTTTTTATTATTTCAGCATAATAGCGTCTCTTTGAATATGAAATGGCCATTTTTTTGCTTATTCGCATGCATCTGTTAATGTATCATAAATCATAATATGCAATGAGACCCTTGATTACAGATTATAGTTAAGCCAATTTTTTGATTCTTTTGCCATAATATATTTAACACATTGAATGCGGAGAACACGCCTAGCGTGTCCATTTTCATACTAAAAAACAGGTTCAGCATTGAAAGCGTTAATGACGAACGTATACGAAACTTATTAAAAAGTTTTATAACCTGGTACAAATCATCAGTAACCACTTAAATGTGTGGTGGAAAGACAATACTCAAGACATATTATAAAGATCAAGACCTTTCCAAAGACCAGGCATTTTCAACTGATGCTCGTAATGAGTGAAACCGGCCCTGATCTTTATAATATAAGTTGAATTAGTTTAAAAAAATGTGTTTTATTTATTTACTATTAACATTGGTGCGACAACCCAGGGTCGTTTCTTGGATCACATCAAGATTGTCTTCCATCTTCTTCTGTTCTGTGCCAATGATCACCAATTGATTGCACAAGAGGCATTGGAACCATATCGAGAGAGTACATCCACGGAAGCTGGCCTGCCCACCATGATAGAATGAACACAATGATTATTTTGATGTCCAATTTTTTAAATACATTTAAATACAACTACTATATTGTAAGTTTCTTTCAGATGCAACATCAGCAGGATGCTGTGTTATATGTTGTTGTATTCGAAAGGAAACTAAAGTGAGTCACTGGAGCCCAAAGACTTTAGATCAAATTTATCATATTGGACTTGCCTACTATAAAAGAAGTCTTAGATCACTGTGTCTTGCTGGTTAGACCTCTTATGATATGTTTTAATAATATTCTACTTGATGCGCTGCCAATAATTATGTGCTTAGTAATCTGATTCAGCTGCCAAAACTTTAAAGAGAAACAATCAAATTCTATGATTTATTCAAAATCATAGAATTTATCTTAGACTATCAATATTTTACTATATTACAAACAAGACTGAATACTAATAACCTAATTTTATGGTTTCAACTTAGTCGGTAGTTATATTGGAATCAAGTCACTTATTTCGACATTCTTCATTGACGACTACAAATATACAATTGAACTGGAAGAAGTATCAAGAGGGAATGAAAGCGATGACAAATATTTTAAGAGGTGACAAGCCTTCTTTATGTTTATGTTAAAATGTGCTGTAGATATTATTTCAATGACTACCATAATTGCACTTTGATTAAACTTTACAAAAAATCTAACCCGCTTGCACTGCAATAATGACAGAGGTATACTTCTCAATGTTCCCGGCAAAGGTTTATAACAAATTTCATATTACCACTGGCGGATGATTCCTTGACTGCTCGAGATAACTGCTATGTTGACACGACAAATAAATATCTAATGTATCAGATTCTACTCAAAACAACTGGACATTGCATGGTTTTTTTATTTCAATAAATATCACTACTCTCATTGCATAGAACATAGAGTCATGTTCATATACTTTCCTTTAAGTAAATTATTCACAAGCATTGGACTACGTAATCATATTTCTTCCAGTTGTCTTCATGAAGCATTGTCAACTTCTGAAAGTTACATTGTCACTGTAGGAAAAAAATGCTTCAGCATTTGGTCAGCAGATGACATTCACCTTTATGTACCTGCCGCGTAAGTTAATTTCATATTTAACATTATAAATTCAATCATAAATGAGTCATTGAGTTTTAAAAAAGAAAATATTTATTTTAATGTTTTCCAGAGAGTTTCCTGCATGCGTGTATAAGTTTACATCATCAAATCACTTAATCAATGATTTTGTTATGAACATTTCGAGAACTATTAATAAGAAGAGGAAATTTTCAATCGTCAAACTGAATATAGTACACAAAAAAAGATTGGTATGGAATACCTAAATATAAATATTCTTTTTGAATCCATGATACACGGAGCTATCCAAAAAATCCTTCTTTTCAAATAATTTGTGCTTTTCCATAGGAGCGTTATCCGAACCACAGCATTGAATTGAAGTATATAAAACAGCATTGCAATGAGATGAGTCATCATTTGACAGAAAAAAAGGTTAACAAACATTAAGTAATATTTAATAAACGTATAGTAATATTCACCTTCAGGTCTAATTGCCAAGTGGTTGAACGTATTCTGGCTTTTGAATTAAATTTCCCATTAAATAAATTGGAATTCTAGGTATAAAGCATCCTTCACAATAATATAACATAAATATTAACAGAAAAGGCTTCACAAAATAAGACTTTTCTCTTTGCAGGTTACTGTTACATTTAGTTTGTCGATAGCCATCTTATATTCTTAATAATATGATGATTATTTGGTAGATATTTTGTTATTTAAATTATATAAAATATTTATTGTATAAAAAATTAAACAAGTAAGTACTTAGGTTTTATAAAACAATTACCTTGAAAAAGCCATATGAATTTTTTCAGGATATTCTTAAAAGTCATTTTTCAAAACAATTTAAAAATCTAAGCAAGAAGTTACAGCAACATTAATTAATACTAAAGTTTTAAACATATTTTTTCATTATATTCTTATTATTACTTGGATTTTTATTTGATAGAATACCTTCCGGACTGTGGATGATGATGGACGCAGTAGGACAATAGAAAACCTAAATCAGTTTCAGCCAGGCAAAAATAATCATCAAAATAATGATAGGTTTATAAATCTTAATATACAGTACATTCCTTTCAAATCTCAATCAGGTATTCTCTAAAAAAGTCTAAAAGGGCTTTTTTCCATTATATTATTCATTATTTTTTCAAGCCATTTATCAAGGGGATGGATTTAGCAGAGTTGCATTAGCTTAATAAATGTTAAATTTACATCTGAGGTATGCACACCCACGTTAACTTAACACATTGTACAATAGAAAGGGTGGACCTCATCAAAATTGTTATTGTCTCATCATTTTTTTTAAACATTTCTATTGAGTTGACTAAGATGACAGCCATGCTTTTGGCACAATTCTTCTCTTATAAAATGCGAAACATGATGCGTTGGAATAAATTCTACAGTCCATAATTACAATTTCAGTTTGATGCCATGGGATGATTTTAATGGTTACCATGAAAATACTGATGATAATTTTAAATCCTTCACAAGAGTAAATGACAAAGATGGTTTAGTACTGATTGGAACCTCACACCTCAATAGTGAAAGGTAATATATAAAACACAGCACAAAAATCGATACGCCACAGAAAATATTTCCATAAGTAATTTGTAAGTAAACAGAATTAGGCTTTTTTGTATTTTCCAATTGTTATTGAGAAATTGTGACGCAATTAAAATTTTAAAACAGCAAAAATTGGTTACAGTCTTTGGCATTTAAACCATACGGGAAACTGTAATCTTCACTTTGCGATTAGGTGTTTAGTCACTTTTTACAATTCTTGGGTTATATTAATTTCAATACTATTGAAGACCTATATTAATAAGACTATTCAGAATATATGTTATATTATGTAAAAAATTGTGGTTTCCTGTCACGTTGTAAGGTGTAAGTTATAAATTATTAGTAGGAGGCTATGATATTTATAAAAATACATTGTTAGTAGTATTAATTTCGTAAGCCAACTGACATTTTCAAATGCTCGCAGTAAGTAAGCAAAACTAGCAAATAATTGATTAGATTGTGGAATCAGTACAATAAATCGGTTTACCTGTATCCTTATCCAGTGTAGTCATTGTGGTGTTTTTTGAAAGCATTATTCGTCTCACATCTTATAATATGTATCAAATTAATAATTTTTCTGTTAGGAATAATATAAAATATGGGTACCTAACCCATATTTTCCCTTTTTTCAGATTTCAGAAAAGTTTGAGAAGTCAGGGGATGCACGTCGCTTTTAATGCATTAAAAATGTTGGAATGTAAAACATCGAAACACTGGGAAGCTCATACAGTAGATGATGTTTTAACTCTTGGACATAATGACTACACGGTACGCCACCTATACCTTTAACTATATTTTTTTTTCACCATTGTAGTTTTTCGGCACATTGATTATTAATCATTATTTGTCGGTCCCTGTGGTCTAGTGGCAAGAGCTTTGTCCTAGCAATCAGGGGACCCGAGTTCAATTCTCGGCAAGGTTAGATTTTTTCAATTGAAAAAAGAGATCTTGGGCTGGGTGTATATTATTTATCGTTGATTTTGTGCACAACTGATTCATTATTTATCATCGAGTTAATCTCGTATGACTTTCACAATTAAGAATATTTGGCGCATTGGCGTAAGCTGTAATGCCAAATATTTATTTTTTTCTTTAAAAAAATAAAATCTAAAAAAATTATTAATTTACAGCGCATATAAAAAAAATCTTCTTGTAGTATAGCACTTGTAACACTTGTATACTGTATCTCTACAACTACAAGTGAAACATTGATCTCAGCTTTATACACAATATTATTGCTTTTTATTTGAACAGTTGTTATTTATAAATTTGATTGCAGAAAGAAATATGTCGCAAGAGTGAAACATAAAAAAATATTTTATGTTGCTTCACCCAAGCTTGGTTATTAAAGCATTTCTCGCAATGAATTGTACAATGTCAGTACAATGTACAAGTCATTGTTTTATTGATTCTCTGTTTCAGTATAGATAGACTTCATTACTACCTCATAAATCGCGTATATTCTCAATATATTTATGTACTATATGCATCACCTTATTTGTATGTATACCCTTTAAATATAACATATTTCTGTACTGTAGTTTGTCATACAAGGGACAAAAAAAGAAAAATTAGCAATAAATTGTAATCAAAACAAATTAAATTGTAATTAAAATTATTTGCAAAAAGTTTAGAAACAATCAAAGGCAAAAATGATATGAAGATATCACAGAGTATATGTGGTACACCTTTATAAGCCACCCACGATAAACCTGCTCTATTATGTAACCTGCCTAAAAATGATCTGTTGGAAAAGTGTCACAACTGTTCAATAATAATTGTAATATTTATATTTATCAATTATTTTCTATATCAGTCTGTTGAACATTATATTTGATTCCGTTTTAAGCTGATGTTAATGAATTTATATTCATGGTAATAATGTTCACTGTGCTAAAAGTTCAGAACACTGAGTGTTTGTACCTTCTTTGTTACAGGCATATTGTAACACTGCTTTGGTGGTTGGCCAACGGCCTACAGTTAGCAACATTTTAGATCGAAGCTCGGCAGCAGTCACACAGAATGCTGATATGTACCAGCAGTGCCGAGCGCATTCAATAGGTTGGGGAAGACTCAATGATGTTGCAAGTCTGCTAGAAGATCTATTTAATTTGGGAGACAAAGGAATCTTGCAGGTAGCATTGTGAATCTGTATAACATGTTGATGAGAACAATGATGGTTATTATATTAATTTTGAGGATTGTTATCATTTTTTCTCAACTTACTTAAACATTTAGATCTGGCAAAATCGTTACTAATAGTTTATTCAATAATATTATATTTAAAGATCTTAGATTCAGTATGATATTGATACTTTTATTTTTTAGATACCCCAGAAGCTAGAACTGGCTACGTGGCGAGAAGATTCCCATTATTATTTATTTCAATCTTCTTCTCACTTGAAAGATGTAAGTGCCAATATTTTTTTATCTGCGTTTTGTGAGAGATAATTCTTAAGCGACGTTCTCCAAACTTTTAAATCTAAGGGCGACACCGGCGTGCTCATGACCTAGAGTATGAAAGCAAAATAGCTATCTACTATATATTTTGCAATGATTGTGGAAGTCAATACTTATATTAAAATGGAGTTTTACTAAGTAAATGGCAACTAACAGTTAACTAATATGAAAATGTTTATTTTTATTATACGGCTACGGCTACGGGATTATGTATGTCAGTGATTTTTCCCTCTTAAAATTAATCAAAATGGTTGTTAATTACTTTTTTAATATTGAAAAAATAAGTTGGCGTTCCGTGCTGTAGTTACGAGACCCCTGCTCTAGAATTTCGTTACCAGTGATATTCTGTAATCTTTGTTTCGAATTCGTTAATATTTAAATCAATTCAAGAATCTTAATTGTTCTAACCATTAAATTTAATTGCCACATGATTCATACTTCTATTCATCTGATAAGAATGAGGAAGAAGAAATAAGTCCAGCTAGACTGGTGTGCCTGCCAACACTGGATCGATTGGAGGAATATTTAAAAAATAACTTGAATCAGGAACTGGTTTCGGCAGATTTTATTGTGTATAAAGTGGACTTCTTGGATGAGAATCATGATGTGACTTCAGAATTGTCCGGTGATATGAATTAAAGATATTATTTTAAAAATACTTTCACACTTTCATTTGTCATTTGACTTATACAGACTAGCTCTTACCATTCCACTTATGTAGATGAATACATTACCGGTGGAGGCATATGGCTATCTGTTATGGTTTAACCGTTTAACATAAAACGTTTAGTTTATTCATGACAAAAAAATATCATACTCACTTTCCAAGTTTGTAGCTTGAAACAGATTTGCGTTTATATTCATAATAATTAATTGATATAAGTTAAAAACTAAATTTGAGGAAACATTTTGGATATACTTGATAAATAGTATATTGAATGGCTCTCTACTGCTTTCAACAATAGTAATGTGTCAGTTATTGAAATTTTCCATGACAGCAAAAAGTAGAAAAAACAGTTGTCTCCGACATCATATGACACAACTACGTTTTTTGACTTCCCTTCTGTTTTATAGTCAGTCCCAGTGGTCTAGTGGCAAGAGCTTTGTCCTAGCGATCTGGTGGAGACCCGGGTTCAATTCCCGGCAAGGTCAGACTTTATCAATTGAAAAAAAAAGAGATCTTGGGCTGGGTGTATGTTATTTATCGTTGATTTTGTACACAACTGATTTATTACTTATCATCGAGTTAATCTCGTATGACTTTCACAATTAAGAATATTTGGCGCATTGGCGTAAGCTGTAATGCCAAATATTTTTTTATTTTATTAAAAATTAAAAAAATAATAATTTGAAATCATGCCCCACAGATTCAGAAAGGGTTGTTTGTGGTACACAATTTCCTCGCACAAAAAATAAAGCGGAGGCTCAGTGTGGGATGTCGAGTGCTATTGCCATTGTTACTTTGGTATTTGATCATTCTATTCCTGTTAATACGTGGACAACAGAGCATATTGAAAAGGTCCGTGCATTTACTCATTTCATACAAAATGAAGTTGTGACAATATGAACATGTCATACACATAAATATGCCAGTTATAATATTGAGAAGTCCTTATTGAAAAGCCTATCAATATTATTGAAGAACATCATATATGTTCCGCAGGCAGCTTGTATGCTGCAGATTGACAACTCCAAGTATGGAACATATTTGTTGATTTATGAACTATTCATATTGTTTGATGATTTTCAGATTGTAATATGTGGAGAAAGGCTTTATCAGAAGACATTATGCATGCAGAAGCATGATTTCAATAAGAGTATTCTTGTATCATTGAGCTCTATTCCTTCGAGGTTCTCCATTTCTAGCGAGGAGTTTGCTGAAACTCAAATCTTTCAAGTTGGAATCGGTAATGATACTCAGAATGAACTTTTCCACAGGGTGCATAATTTGACTTTAAAATACACTTAACTGAGCAGGAACTGAATCAAAAAATTGCACAACTTTTGTAATTTTTTTAAATAATAAATTTGATTTCAAGAAGAAAAATAATTTTGAAAATGCAATATTCAACTATATCACAGATAACTAGATTATTAAGTGCATTTGTTTTTAAATTATGGTTTTAGGTAATCTATTTAATGAAAGCAAGTCCCGGGGTGCTTGCAGTCTAGTAGAAGGTATCACAAATTTCTTCAAAGAATTTAGTCATGGAGTAATTTCAGTTCGCGGAAAGAAATTTTCCATTTGGAAGAGTTCCGATGGAAATATTTACTGTATGGACTGTGGACACGGCTGGATTGAAGGTAAGTTTTCTGATTTTTGATAGTCCTTTGGTGTGTATGTAAGTACATATTTTTGATAAATGTGTGTCTGTATGAGCTTAAACTTTATTAAATACTGATTTCATCTGTTAAAATAAAAGAGGAGCCTAGGAACTGAAAAAAAACAATGAATCTCGTTTTAACGTAATTTGCCTTGAGTTAAACCTGCCGTGATGCAAAATACGTGTTTTTACTGTACCTTAATCGTCGCTTAGAGTCTAGTCTAAGCCTAATAGAGAGTATTAGTCTAAGCCTTAGACTAATACTATTTCCTTATTTCAATAAGATCCTGAAATGAAGTTTTGCGTGGGGCATTTTGCAAACGAGTCAAGTCTCGCAAATCAAATTGAAGAAGATCTTCTTCCGTCATTTAAAAACCGTTTTGTCATCAGCGCTGTCATGGTTGATCTAATAACGCTTCTACCAGACACCAAAACGTTTCCAATCAATGTGCAAGTAAGCAATTATAAGTGCCAAATTATTATTGTTATTATTATTACCTATCCCTATTTATTTAGTGTCGAATTCTCTTCTTTTGCTTTAGGACTTTTTTGTCACAACAACTAATTCTTTATGTTCCTTATATGGGTGTAAGCTGTTTTGCCTTGGAGCTATTGTCTATGCTGGCCTATAATGGTGGGTCTTAATCTGTGCTATGTACAGAACTATTATTTTGTTTTTTTATTGTATCCAGTTGAAATTTCAGAATAATTTATCTTGGACAGTGGAGAATGAAGTAACACTTTTGAATGGAAGAAAATGTGTTACTCAGGGCCGCAAAGAAGGACTTCCAGCTGCAATTTTATTTTCATGCGCATGCAGACTAGTCCCACCGATGAGATTCACCACTCACCATCTTGATTGCATTGCCGGTGATAAACTATAATAAATATACTATTTCATATTTGTAATATAATATTATAAAATACATTGTTAGTGAAGTATTCTGCGAATGTACAGAATGTTGTTAGTGAAAATAAGGCAAATAATACTCTATAATGTTGATAATATATCTAAATATCAATAGATTATTTAAATATCACATGGTTTCACTCTGGCCAATTTCATTTTCTGTTTATCAGCTTTGCATAATAGATTAGCGAGTTTGTTTTTGATCTATTCTATGATATATTATTATGTTAATCGTTCCAGTCCAGGTCAAGTGGGCCAGCTTTCCAAATCAGGAAGTTATAAGTTGTATATAAATATAATATAAAAGCATAATACAGAATGATGAAAATTTGTCATATGAGTAATGGGGGAGTGAGGTGTCTGAATAACACCGTACGAACTGGCTTTTATGTAACCATTAATGAAGTGATAATTAGACATTTTGTAAACTTTCAATGAGCAGAGCCATACAATGTCATTATTGAATTGTTATTAATGAAAATATATTGAAATAAAAAAATTGATTCATTTAAATAATCAATGTTTCATTTTATTAGATGCAACGCCCAAGTTCAGTAAAAGTCTATACACAGAACTTCTAAGTAGCGGTTCAGATAAATCGGATAATGTTTTGCTGAAAAAGAAAGTCAATTTGGGAGTCCATGTGTTCACAATTGAAATGGAGCTCGCCGTCATCGTTGAGATGGAAACACGTGGCAAAGATGAAGTTATTACACTACTTACATTATTTTCTATTACTTAATGGCAATTGATATTTGAAAAGTGTTTAAGAAAAAGTTTACAGGGTTGGGCCTCAATAACAACTAAGCATTTTTGACATTTCATATGCTTACCGAAGAGCTGATGCATCCATTGTCCCAGTTACATTTAAAATTCAGTTCACATTTTAAATTCTAATAACTTTTTCACCATAATTTTCAATAAAATAAAGTAAGAATGAATTACTAAATGCTGTGCGACCATTAAAACAGTTATTCTGTGGGCTAGTGTTTGTATGTCTGTTTGGATTATATATAAATTTGTATTCATTTATCAAGTATGATTTTTTCAACCATTCTGGAAGCAATAAGTGATTGACCAAAAAACAATCTTCCCAAAATCATTTACATATCTACAGCTCGTCCAAGCAATGAAAGATAAACTGTGGTATCAACTATACTGAATCAAGAAATTTTATTGGTTGCTTTGGATGAAATTTAGGTTACAAAATAGATGGTTTGTGATTTATATGTAAAGATGAATTCATTTTACAGAAAATAGACACAAGCAATGCTCGCAATATAGTAAAATTCGAAACAGCCCTGCGGAAAGCATTTGTCAAAAATAGAGTGCAGAGTTTGCTTTTATCATTTGGTGATGTTCAATCTGTTGCTATATGGAGAGCGAGTCCGTTTGGACCCATGGCTGCATTTCTGTGTCTACCACATAATGACATAATAAATAAAGGTTGTATTGTAGTGTTTTCTTTACTAAATTAAAAACAAGATTTTTTAAGAAAGCATTCACAGCTTGGTAAAGAAACATTTATGTAATATTCGCTATAAGAGTAACTGATATATTACTGTTTTTTAAATGTGTGCAGATCTAAATGGGTCTCCAGTAAATTTCCCTACGACTGAAGCATCAGGCGAACCTAGAAAAGAAATAGGAAACGGTTGTGAAACTAATTCTCTTTTACTTTTTTCTACTCTCCAACATTTGGCTATGAATTTGTGTAAGCATTTCAATATAACTAAAGGCATAATGTAGGAACGAAATGAAATATATAAAAATTAGCCATTAATATCCATTATTTCTTTTTTAGTAGACAGATTGTCAGAGAGGCACAATTTTTCTGAAATTCACATTTCTGCACTACGAATTATAATGAATCCACCATGCCAGTCAACTATTTTTCAATATGGATTGACAAATATTTTTACTGAAGGTAAATTTTAAATGAAAAAAAAATATATAATATTATTTAGTTTGTTAATATTTATGATCCATCCAGGTGTAACATATACAGCATTATTTTTTTTCAAGATTATTATACATTGATTAATAAATAACATCAATGTCTCCCAATTCACATATTCATGCCCTGAGTACTTCAACATTGATTGGAAGACTCCAAGTTCTGGCAATGCCAATACCAAATTTTGTTTTTTCAATGAAGCGTTTGATATCTTTGGGCTTTGCTGTCTGACATCTTTTTTCCATTTCCAAGTGGCTTTATTAAAATTCTACTTGAGTTCACCTCAAGAGATTAAATTGATTTTTTATTTTGATATTTCATATTTAGATGAAGGCTGTGAAGAAAATGAGAAGCTAATTGGAAAACACTACCGTAAAATTGCACGAGGCGTTTGGGCACTGATTGGAACAGCGACGTCATCTATTATAAATAATGTGAATATGAAAGTTAAAATTAGATATTGGTTTTGTTCAAATATACCTCTTCTTTAACGAAAAGCAGAATCAGTTTTAGCAAACATAGCTATTTTACAGTAATTTTTTATCAGATTTATAATGATCATTTGGCTTTACCATTCATAAATGTGAAGTTTCCTTGAGAGAGGCACTTTTTTTGTGGCATTTCATATATTGTCTAGTGCCTGCGTCAGTCATGTACAGCTATATTATGCAGACTATTTTCTTTATCAATATTTATTGTTGTTGAAAATATTGACAGTATGAGGATACAACAATGTGAATTTTTCTTAATGCTAATTTTAGGAGAACGATGAAGCGCTGGTCGGGCTAGTGAGCCAACATTTCAAGGAATCAACTCTTTGGACTCAACACTATCTGAATGGAATGGCAAATATGACTAGGCATATGAATATCACCTACAGCCCCAATAATGATGCCTTCTTCTGTGGAGATAAAAGAGTTTGTTGTATACTGTTTATGAAATATTGTTCTAAGCCAATGAGCAATCTAAAACTTAAATTGATTGAATTGATGTCAAATAGAAGTATGCTTATGGTATAATTAAATCGCTAAAGCTTTTTTTTGAAAATTATACAGTGTGGAAACTGCATACTTTTTCCAATACTTGAACATATAAATTCATAATCGTTGATTACGTGCACAGGGCGGTGTGATTAGAGGCAGCTTCTATGGGCTACCTCAATTTTAAGAGGACCTCAAAACCTTTTAGTTGCTTATTAATTTATGATAACTTTTATATTAAAATTTTTTAATAATATTTGAATAAATTCTTTATTCAAATTTTTCTGTCTAGGTGGAAGGAAAGATTATGGAAAACCAAATAGTTGGGGACAACAAAGCGACGTGTGATGATGTGGACGTCCTCAGTATATCAAAAGGCCTAAATATTTGTTTTGGGAAAGTATGTATAGCACAACTTTTATATTCATTTTGACTATTGAGAATTCTTATACTGCATTTCTTAAACATTTTGAGCAATGACCCATATCAGGGATATACATTTACTTATACAATCCAAGCAAGTATAAATAAAATAACCAAAGCTTTGCCATTTTTTTACTGTTAAATGCAGGGCTGTGGAGTCGGTAAAAAAAAGTCCGACTCCGACTCCAGCATTTACCAAAACTAGGACTCCGACTCCGACATTGACCAAAAACACGACTCCGACTCCGACTAAAAATAGGTTAATATCGTCACTTTTTTCCCCTAATTTTCCTATTTATATGTATTCAATTAAATATCAACCCTATCAATGCGGCCAAAAGCCAAATTAGACATATTTAATGCAAAAATAAAAAGTTCAAACTTTTCAAAATTTCCGACTCCGAGTATGACTCCGGCCACAACGCCGCACCGACTCCGACTCCGGCCAAAAAGCTCAGACTCCATGACTCCAACTCCGACTCCACAGCCCTGGTTAAATGAGATACATATGTATGTGGAGTATGCTATTTACACGAAAGTATTTTTTTATTGAGAATATTTTGCGTTTAGAGCCACTGACCTCTTTTATATAAAAATAACAGTTGATACTCCTCTGTCTCATTCCCACAGCCACACTTATGTATGAGAAAGTAGGATTGAAAAAGCTAACGACAGCATGCTCTTATACCTTGCTCACTTCTTTCAATACATGTGATTGAGCGAGAATGAGAAAGATTCACAGAGCAAACCAAATATATATATATGCATATTGTTTCAGATGGTTGAGTTCTTGTTACAATATCATTTACAACTGATATAAAATGACATCTTGCTAACATATATTATATTAAATTCTTTTGACAGTGGGGGTGGGATTTTGGCTTACTGGAGTCTAGAGGTCATACGTTTGGCATATGGAAACTTGACCCTGCATTGTATCTAGACAATAGACAAGGAAACAAATCGCAAGAATTGAAAAATGAGCAATTTTCCGTATCAGAAATCACGAATTCTTATGCGAGCTGTGTTCAACATACTCTGATGGATAAGTCTGAAAAAAATGATGGTATAGAAGTGAAAACTAAGGGACAAAAATGCGATGTTCCAGCTTTAATTGATGAGTATTATATTCATATAGGGAGTGATGAGGATCTCATCGAAAAAATTGAAGACGATGAAAAAAAATCAAACATTAAGCCAGTCACTAAAAAGAAGCCTAATAAAAACAAAAAAGCAAAAGGTAAAAAGAAAGAAGGAAAAGCTAAAAATAATGGAACAAAGGGTAAAAATAAAAATGGTAAAAAAGGAAAAAGTAAAACAATAGAAGTGACAGCAGAACAAGAAATAATTCCGGATGTTCAAGAAGATCTGACTGATCTAACAGAAGTAAAAAATGAAACTTCTGTGATTGAGACTGTTCATTCTGGCACAAATAACATTGACACTGTTTTTGACAATTTTGATGGGGATAATTGCTTGATATGTTTATGGGATCCACGAGGAATCAGTTTCGGAAAGAGTACAGAGACTTTGCATGTTCCCGTTGTGGTCTGCTTTGACTCCACCAAAAAGTTTGAACAGTTTTTTGCTAAAACAATTGACAAAATTGGTGTAGGATCACACAGGTTCGCTCTGTTGCCATAAGTTTGATTTGATTGATCTGTTAAAAATACATGAATGTCATGACAAGATGTTGTACAAATATTTTATAGAAAGAAATTAGTCGAGCTTACAATATTTAAGAAATGATATTATAGTGTCATCTTGATATTATAGTGTAGGTATCTAATATTTTTTTCACTTTTTAAATAGATTTATCATATCAGGAGTCCAGTTAATTGACAAGGTAGAAAATGATTCACAGACAGAAACGGGGAATACGACAGGAATAGATGATACCCATTTAAATAAACAAGCAAATAAAAGAAAGGAACGAAAAAAAACTGACACTTTATCTGCAGTCTTTGGAGGAAGATTGACAAAAGCTTATGTTTATCCGGGTGGAGGAAAAGCCATTTTATGGCCGATTTCAACCGCAAGAAGGTAGTAATAATAATCTTTTTGTGGGGACAGTGGACGAAAAACTTGTAAGATAATATTGAACAGTAGGGTCACTAACACAATATACTTATGTATATTATAACGAATGCTGAACATACAAATCTTTTTGATGCATGTATTTTTCTGTCTATGGTTGAGTCATGGAAGCTTTATCTTAGCAATCTGATGTTCTGGGTTCAAGCCACGCCAAGGACAATATTATATGTAGATTTTTCAATCTAATATTTGAGATCACAGGTGTTCGTGATATATTTTCTCCTGGTGCTGATGGCACATTACTCGACAAGACACAATATGTAATGCCGGGTAGATCCAACTATTAAAATAGATTCACTGTGTTTAGTATGGAATTTAAGAATTTAAATTGACACTCAATAGTTTAAAGATTTTATTATTTTTCTTTTAAGATCAACATTGACTTGTCTACAATGGTCGTCAGCGTGGTGTGTTGCGATTCTTATCATGACGCGCATAATACGAGTTAGTGTTTTATCATGGGACTCTGAAATGATGGATGATGCCAGTGCAATCGCTCTGGAAATCAGAAATGGATCCGTTGAAAGGCAGGGAACAGAGTGCAAAAATATGTTGATGCCAGAACAGGTCAGAAAAAAACCTGCACTGCCTTGTTTATTTTATTGATGTTACTGAGAAACTTAGAAATCTATAGATCATTTTCATCTAATAAGTTTACTTCAAATACATTGAACATCCTAAAAGAAATTAGCTACTTTTTTTCGATTTTCGTAAATTTGGATTTTAATATAAATTGCATATTAACCGCTTGAGAATGATTATTGTGCCACCAGGACCACGTGTTTTTGAGAGCCAATAAAAAAATAAGTAAAATTATTTATAATTTTTAAATATTTTTTACACATACATATTATTAATGGATTGTTTTATAATTTTTCCATTTTTCAATTGAAAATTGTAGCATTTCGTTAAAAATGTCAGGGTTGACACCACACTTAAAATGAATTATATATTTGTTAAAAATCTTTGTACATACCAAATTTCTAGTTCAGGGCTGGCACAAAGCAAACGAGTAATTTTTGTATAAAAATTTTTAAATCATAAATCTTATTTTTATAAACTTTCTTCTATAAATCACTTGTTATAAAATATATTGTTACGTAATATGTATGTAATAAAAATTGGGAAAAAAAACTTGTTTATAACAAATGACTTTCTGTTTTATCTTCGAAACCAATACATAAAAAATAATAAATTTCTTTAGTAGCTGGCGGAAATGTTATTCATTTATGTATTGAAAACATAAATAAAAAATAAAATAATACACTGAACTTTTAGAAACACTGATTTTTTGTAGAGACATTGAATTCGAATACCCAATGAACAAAACAATGAATTTGTGACTGTGAGGTGGTCATAAATCATAGTGATAATGTGTGCCATGTGGTTGCCTATGTACTGCGCATGTGGCGGCCCTTGGCCCGCGCGTGTGACATCTTTCAGGATTTTTTTTTTTCACCTAAACTACAATGAAATTCGATATTTTTAAAAATTATATCGACTCTAGATAGATGGGACTACACATATTCATTAATATATTGCGTATATTCCATTGGAATACCAAGTGTTATTTATCTCGAAGTATTTTGGACACCCGTGTCCGGTTGAGACTGTTGGTCGGCACATGATCCGGACACCCGTGTCCGCTTGGGTCTCAATTGGTTAAAGTTGGACAATCTTACAAATTGTAGGAAGTTTTTTTTCATATTGAATTCCTGTTTACTGATATTTTCTGTTTTTTTAGGTCTCATTATACTAACTGTATTTACAATTTTTCACAGAGCAGATAAGTCGAAACTTTCTGCATCAATGGAATCTTTCGAAGAAACATGAATGAATACTGTAAAAAACTATGAAATAAAATCTTTTGTCCGTGTTACAGGTTGTTAACGATATTACTTTTGGCAAAATTTGTATTCACTTTGATTTGAAACTTTTGATGACCACCGATGTAGATGATAAAAACTTCATTAGTGAATTTCAGTAAGTTTAAAAGCACTATTCAATGTGGGACAGTATACCTAGTAATTTCCTATTTTACTTTTTAGAACTTGACCCCCTCTTTTACACCATACCAGGTATCTTATATTTTTTCTGCCAGACCGGAGATTGTTTATGTGTACATACAGGCATATATTTACATTGTAACTACACATATTTTCATATTTACATAATTATTAAATCTATAATGACAATAATACTTTCAATATTGAGGAAAAGGAAATGATATTAAATATTTCAATAGATGCATTTATTCCTATGAATAAGCTCATTTTCAATAAAATTAATAATTAGTTATTGGACAAGGGTCCTTTATACATTTTCGTTATTATTACAAGAAATGAAACGTATTATCAACTTCTTTCCTTCAAATAAAAATATTTTCAGCGGTGATTTAATTTAATTTTTACTATTTGTTTCAGAATTATATTAGAACAATCACTATTCAGAGATTCGTCTCTAACACTGATATGGTCTTCAATTTATGGATGTTCAGCAGCATTTTCTTCAAAGTCAAAAAATGCATATTTCCTGGCATCGCACTTTCCTTCCCCGTGCATATTTTCTTACAGTTCTCCAGAAAATTTGGTTACTGGGTATGTAGAAATCTAATATTATCATGCAAAAGCGTAATATAAAAAATCTAAAACACAAAAGTCCAACCTGAACGATTTTTTTAAATAAATGCACTACATTTTTTTTATATCGCTTCCACATATTTTATAGCGATCAGGACCGGTTTTCCTCTTTGGAAGCAGTATCTAATGATTGGCTGGTCAATTATTAGTGCCCGCGATGAGCAAAACAGGTCCTTATCATTATAAAATATGTGGAAATAGTACAAAAATAATGTGTTTTATTTATTTCATTATAATCGATTTCAACCAAAGATTGACAGTTACCACCTTAAATATGGTGAAAGCATTCTTTATCTTTGTTCTTTTGAAAAGTGGCTTTTTCCATTTATGCAAATAAAATATTGTATTAGTACAATTCAAAACTAAGCCAGTCTTGAATAAAATTAGTCAGGTTTTTTAATTTTGAAATAAAAAAATTCACTGAAACTAAGCACAATTGGATTCAAAACGACGACACATATTTGGATATTAAGATATTTGATTTATATATTATTGTATATAAAAAATAAACCAATATTTTGGTCTTTTCAAGCACCCGTAAAATATAATTAAAGGAGATGTGACCCTTAATCCTGACTTATGAAAACTTAGACCAGCATTATGAAAAGCTATACTGTTGGCCTTGGCCCTATACTAAAAGTCAAGTTACTGTGGTAATAATGTGACTACTGTCAAAATTAGAAGACAATAATGAATTATAAATGACTATCAATTATCTAACTAAAATATTTGATCTTCAGTGTTAGATTTTAAAAAGTTATGTAAAATGAAAATTTTTGATATGAATTCTATTGAACATAAGTTACAAGACTGCAAATAATGTAATATGATGATGCGCAAGATCTTTGTTCAAGTCCTCACTGTTAATTCTTTTTCAGATATTCTTCAATGTTAGCGAGTTATTCAGAATCACCAGGAAGAATAATTTTGTATGATATGATTTTATCTATGAGCCATTAAATAATCAGGAGAATGAAAATGTATTATTTATTTCAATTATGAAACCTTTGCAATATTGTTAATACATATTATTGTTGATTGAGTAGGCATTTACTTGGTAGAACTCCATTATGATACGGTAAGAAAAATAATAATGTATTTTAATTCAACATAGATTATTTTATATATTTGTTGATAGCTATTACGGCTTACGCCCTCGTCAGAACTATGTTTTAAACGTGCATTAGGACAAGCTTATATACCTAGGCTAGACAGGGTACACCATACATCTTCTTCTCTGTTCCACCATCTTAATTTTATATGGAAAAAAAAATAAGTTATTGATTTGGTGTATTCATGAAGTTAAAGCTAATCTGGGTTTTTACTAAGTGGTAATAAACGTAAAATTAGTAATGCATCAAGTGAATTTATTTTAAATTGCATTAGTTTATTAATGGCTTAAGAAGTGGAGATATGTTAATTGTGATTTGTTCATTAAGAATATCATTGGATTGATTATACCTATTAATTTCTAGCTGTTCCAATGCATTTAGCTTAAGGCTCTTATTACAAGAATGTAAACAAATCGGGACTGAATTTAGGTCATGTGATTCCTCTATGAGGTGATTTGCAAATTGCGAATCTGTTTTTTTATTATTAAATGATCTGATATGTTCTTTGGCCCGAATCGATATACTGCGCCGTCTGACCTACGTATATTAAATCACATGTACCGCCGGACATAATATATATACTGCTTCTATCAAGTTTATTAATCCTATCTTTACTAGTTTTAAGGTGTGTGCCTATATTATTATTAACTTTAAATGCCACATTTACAGAATCTTTAATCTCATGGTGAATTTTTTCACTAATACTCCCTAAGTAGTTAATTGATTTAAAGCAGCGGTTTTTTAAGTTAGGGTAAATAAGTTTTCTAGCTAGTTTTAATCGTTTTTAATATAATAAGTTGGTTATCACCGTTATCTCATAGCCATTATTAAGCGCTATGCGTTCTATAGTGTGTAGTTCGTTAGTATAATATATCTGACTCATAGGTACAGATACCAATCTATGTATCATAGAATTGTATGCTGAAAGCTTATGGTTCCATGAATAGTATGTGAATTGTAGTGTCACAGAAGGTTGGTTTTCTGAAAATTTTAAATGTAGTGGTCTACGTCTATCTCTATTGTAAATTTAATTTTCTTGTGTATAGAATTAGCCTTATTTAGAAATATATCTAACTGCCTATCCGTGCCTTGCCAACAAATCAAAATATCGTCTACATAGCGGTAGTAATACACAATATTTTTGTTATCTATTGTTATATTTTTGTTATGTCTAGCCTAGGTATATAAGCTTGTCCTAATGCACGTTTAAAACATAGTTCTAACGAGGGCGTAAGCCGAAATAGCTATCAACAAATATATAAAATAATTTATGTAGAATTAAAATACATTGTTATTTTTCTTACCGTACATATTATTGTTTTTGGGTTCTGTGTAACAGCACCAGGTTTTAACTAAAATGAAGCATTCCATTTAAAACTTTTGAATCAATACAACATTGAGGCATTTTGAATCAACAGATAAATAGAAAAAAAGCTCACTTATGTACGGTTATCAAGGATTTATAAAAAAGCAGAAATAGTAAAGAGTTTTTTATAGCTTCAAGCAGAATAATTACCAACCTAGACAGATTCACTTGGGTAGTAATATAAATGTGATTGTTTCAACAAGTTACAATCTTAAATTTGCTATTTAAAAATTCTTTCTCAATTTTAAGGATCCCTCTTATTTACTATTTAGTTGTTATTCTATCCAAAAAGAAAGTAAATGAAAAAGTTACGTATTAAAAAAAATTTATTTGTAAAAAATATTTCACTTGTTGTACAGTCTATTTTCTTAATACTAATTCGACAATAAACATGATAATCATATCACACAACAATGCTCTGAAAATAAGCACAATGTATTGAATTAATATTTCGGCTTGAACTGTTGGTGGAAATCACTTGATGCTTGATACCCCATATGAATTAAGAATTAAAAATTGAATTTTTGGGTAACTTGAGTTTTCAGTAAGAAAATGGGCTTATAGTTTGAAAAATAATATGTAAGAATTAATTATTGTAAATAGGAAATTATTGCAACTGCTTTGCAGGTAAAATAATGAAATATTTTACATCTTTAGTGCAGTCTGAAACAACTATTAACACTTTCTTTACGGGCCTTTTTAATTGCTTTGGTAATTAACATATTATTTCAAATTTGATGGCCAATTACAAAGCGTAAAATTGTGCACTCCGTAAATATCATGTTGAGGCCATTGTAAAACTAAAAAGTCAGGGAAAAGGGTTTTCTAATTTTTGTCACAACTAAAATATATTTGCGAAAATTATATAAAAAATAATAGTCAACATTTTATGAAAAATCAAACTGTAAATATGTTAACACTTCTTTTGCAGACTGTAAGTTGGATTTTTTAGGCATTGAGTATTTGCCATAAATATAATTCTTTAGATATAATTTTGAGAAATGTGTTCAAGCAATAATATACTGTTCAGTGTATTGTGTCCAGCAATTTTAAGAAATATATAACACAACATCTGAAGATGCTCTTAACTCTGACAATGAAATATGAGACAATGATTTCATTTTTACCAAAGTATAACTGCTGGCCATTTATAATATATAGAAAAAAGTGTAACATTATGGCTATTTTAAAAAAAGAACATTTTACTCGTGTTCATTAACTGAAAAGGTTTTACGATGAGTCATGTAATTTTCCTGTGTTAATGACCTGATAATAAACTTTATATTGAAAAGTATGCAGGAGTAAAAATAAATCACACTAGCAATTAGACGGTTCCTGGGGTTCAGTCAAGGAAAGGTCAATATCAAATTTACATTAATTTTATTTAACAATTGATATCTTGGACATGGGTGTTTGTGATGTCTTTTTTGCTCGAGTGTATCTTGAGTGAATTAAAAATTTAGAAATGTTTGGCGCATTGTCATTAATTTGTTTTGAAACGTATAAAAAATTAAAACTTACTTCAACTTTACAATAACAATACTGAGAGTTTTCTGAATGGCAAATAAATTTTGCAATATTTTGATCAGCTTGAATAATAAGCTAAATTTGATATTGAAATTGACACATAATTTAAAATTGTTTTTTTTTTATATTTGCAAAATAAACTCAAAAAAATATAATTAAATTAACCACATAATGATGAACTGAGAACATTTTATATGACAGGGTGATCTGACTGTCATCAGTGATATACCTGTTCACTCCTAAAAAAAGTTAATCTTATATCACAATACACAGTTTATCAATTGAAAGTAATTTCTATTGCACCAAATATATGTACAATTTTGGGACAAATTGTCACACCAATTCATTGAAACCATTTGAGCAATATGCAATTTTTTCACTGAGTAATTATAGAATTACTATTAAATTCATTATTATTTAATGAAGTTAGCAAATATATCTTGAAAGTTTTTCACAGCGGTTGTATTACCATTCAATTGTTTAGTTTGACTTTCCGACGTACCGTTGGAGAGAGATTTATTATTTGTTTCTATTATGATAGGCATTGCATCACTGAGGCTGGAATCTTTACTCACGACAGGAACGTCTTCATCAATACTGTCATCATTATTTTTTGCAGGATAAAACTTTTTACTCTTGCGAACGGAAGCATCATAGCTGTCGAAAGGCACTTCGATCACTGTATTCTTTTCATCTACGTAGGCCGGTTTGCTCTGTGAAATGGAGAAGGCCATGCTTTGAGTGTGAACGTCTATGTGCCTTTTCAAATCGGCCAGTCTTTGGCAAGTGTAATCGCACAATTCGCAAATTAATATCTGGTGGCTTCGCTTGTGCAATCTCAGACCGCTGGCCTGCTTACTTTTGAATCCGCATTCATCGCAGTTGAACGATTTCTCTGGACTGTGATATTTTTCAGAGTGAACCTTCAATTCAAACGGAAGTTTACACTTGTAGTCGCAGATTTTGCAAGAGAAGCACTCAGTATCAAAATGTGAATTGACATGCATCTTTAATTCAATCAATCCTCTACATTTAACATGGCAAATCTCGCAAATGAATTCAGCCATTGTGTTGTTTTTGTGAGAACTCTTGTGATTGTTAAGTTTTTTCATAGTTTCAAAGCTAAAGTCACACACGTTGCAGACAAAGGGCAAGTCTTCATCGATGTTTTTATTTTCCTGTTTATCATATAAGTCCATTTCATTCAATTTCCTTTTTTTATTCATTTTTTTACTGATTACCTTCAGGCTTTATTTTCAGCTAGATTGTTTTCCATATTTTTGAACATTCTGCAGAACTGAACGTTC
Organism: Himalopsyche kuldschensis; assembly: GCA_028554975.1. Taxonomy (NCBI): domain Eukaryota; kingdom Metazoa; phylum Arthropoda; class Insecta; order Trichoptera; family Rhyacophilidae; genus Himalopsyche; species Himalopsyche kuldschensis. The sequence goes on from JAHFWI010000092.1 coordinate 1,858,678, forward strand.
AATTTCCATTGATTTTCCCTACACTGGAAATATCTAGAAAATAATTAATAAAACATTTTGAGCATTTTTAAACGAAATTATGAACAAAATTCTGGCATTTATGAGTTATCACTTTTAACCGCTTCACCGCGGATGGCTGCTATAGCAGCCCTAGCTGTCATGGCTCATACGCGGACGGCTGCTATGGCAGCCGTGAGCCTGCACGGAGTTTTGAGCCTTGTATCTCAGCTATTATAGGTGTTTTAGAGATCAAATCACTTGAATATGCTACTAAATATTGTATAATATCAATGACATCTGTTGGATTTACAAGAAAAAGTAACCAAAACAGCTAAAATAATAACACCTACGAAATTACCGATTACGTCAACAAAATGGCGGCACTAGTCGACGTAGTTTTGTTTGTGCGCCGCTGCAACACTTAATTTTTATATGTATATTGTGTTCCGAGAAATATTATTTTGCGCGCGGTGTTCTCGCAGTGTTCCGTTTCCCGTAAGCAATGGCGGAGTAATGGCGGCGATTTGATACAATTGTATGAAGAATGATTATTTGAACATTATACCTAAGCTATGAGAAATATTTTTGTTTTTCATGATTTAATAAAATACTATAGATGTAAATTAACACATCTGGATACCTATAAAAAATATTACAACCCATATTAATGGTCGTAAATCGTGTTAACAAATTATCCAAAAAGGTGCCGCGTATGGACGTTGTTCTATATATTCTTAGCCACGGTGAAGAGGTTAAGGTGCAAGTTGATTCTTTGCAAAAATGCATTATATTTCAATAAATAAGTTTTTTACACAACTTCCAAATCAGGTCTTCAAATTTGATCAAATCCATTTGTTGAAAAACTGAGAAAGTGAAATATTACTTTTTCCTCATAAGTTTGTGCCTACTAGCAATATTTTAAAATATGTTTTAAATTAAAAAATTACAGATGTGTCAAAATGACAAACTTTTCCATGTGAATTAAAAAGATTCTCAAAAGTTTATACTAAAATTGGCAGTTAAAAAAATTTGGAATCGACCAGTTTTTTAAATTACCTCCTGAAATATACTTATCATTGACGTATAAGTGTAAATCAAGTAATACATTCATAATAATATTTACTTATTGAAATGCAAATAGAGATTTGGACAGTCCTCGTGAGTTATTACTGTTTCATCGACCTAATAAATGGGTCTTGGAGGCTCCCAATAAACAGGCATTGACTGTTCTCTTGGGATGCTAAACTGAACTAAATTTCAAATTAACAGGTATTTGAGGGTTATAAAAATATTAATAAACGTCATTCGTGAAAAATTACACCGCACGAAACATTATTAGTGTAGAAAATCTCGTGAAAAGAATGATCACCTTCTCAAAAATTCATACAAATCAAATATGCAGCTGCACCTAACACAACTGGTTATAATTATTATTTGATCTGTCAAAAACAGATGAATAAAGATTCGAGCGTTAACTTTCTGAGTAGAATTGCCATGAGCAAAAACTAAGTATTCCAAGGAAATAAATTAGAATTGATAATTTATATTTAGCTTTCTTTAGTTAGGAGATAGGAGTATTGTATCTTTATGAAGAATATTTTTGAAAAGTAAGTTTTTACTTATTCTTTTTGTATTTGAAATTTTGTGTAGAAGATGTGCTTAAGAATTTGAAAAGAATACAGATGCATACAAATTGTTGCCTGGTGATGTTCCCGCCATGAAGCTTTTAGCATAGACTAATAATATGCCCTTACTTTACAGCAGAGGTCGTCAACTTTTTATGCCTACTGCCCACTTGTGCTTATTTTTCATGGTAAAATTTCAGGAAACAATGGATAGACTGCAGAGCAACTCGTATCGCGTTGGCATCAAAGTCAACGCGAGTAAAACCAATGTGCTCTGCAACAGCGCCTGTCCAGATCCAGACTACTCTCTGATGAGTGCGGGGCAAGAAATCGAGAGAGTCGATGGTTTTAGGTACTTGGGAGTACACATCACGGGAGATGGCAACCCGTGTAATGAGCTCACGATCCGATTAGGGATAGCTGGAGCAACATTTAATTAAATGCGGAAAGTCTGGGACTCACGGTTGTACTCGGTCAGAACCAAGTGCCACTTATTCAACGCATGCATACTGACTGTGCTGCTTTACGGTTGCGGAGTCATGGCATATAACAAAAGCGCAGGGTAACCGTATACTGTGCTTTGAAAACAGATGCCTGCGGCGAATATTAGGAGTACGGTGGCTTGACTTTGTCAGGAACACGGAGGTAAGAGAGTGGACAAACCAGACCCTTATTACGTCCAAAATTAAAAGGCGACGATGGACCTGGCTTGGACATGTGCTGCGGATGCCTCAGGGGAGCCTGAATCCTACCTGCCTCTTCTATCAACCTGATGGATCCCGACGCCGCGGAAGGCCTCTGATGACCATCCATATGGATGTACTCAGGGGAGTTACGGGACGCCGGGATGACCCGGGAAGATGCAAGGAGGTTGGCGGGAGATTGAGAATCCTGGAGGCACCATGTGGCAGCCACATGCTCCGAATAGGGAGCGGATATGGAAAATAATTCTTACCGCCCATCAGAATCGCTTTATTGCAATTTATTTACTTATTTATTCATATAAAAATACAAATCATAGCATTACAGCTTACGCCAATACGCCATGCATTTGACAAATATTTACATATAAATACATACATACTTGTATACACATAATAAAAATTACAAATTGTAGCCATAAGAACAGAGAGAAAAAAATTATTAAATCACATTAGAAATTTTAAAGATGTCAACCGAGAGGGTTCTGACAAAATCAACTTTTATCCATAAAATATAGTATTCGTCTGAATTCACTCACGTCAATATGAAATATGTAGATATCCGAAGCAATGCCGTTTAAAATTGTTAAAGCTCTTCCCAGTGGCATTCCCATTGGCAGACTGGTTCTATCTCTTGGAAGAACAAACAACTCATGTTCACGATTCCTCAAAAAATTATCAGGAGCATTCTGGAGGAAAGAAATATAATGCCAAGTATATTTCTTTAGCAATCTAGTATATGGGTGAACAAACATGGGGTAAAAGCAAAAATCGCTCACCGCCCACCTTGGAAGCCTTTACCGCCCAGTAGTGGGCGGTATGGATCAGGTTGACGACCCATGCTTTACAGTATATTATCCATACAGAACTATACTTTATATTGTCTATGCTGAAGCCTGTCGGTAGCCGTTTGCCAAGCCATCTTGTTTTAGCTGTCAGATGTATTATAATTTCATAATATTTAGTTTTTTTAAACAAATAAAACTTTGCAACTACATATTTATATATCGTAAAAATAAATATTGTTTATCTGTAAGACATCATTATCAAACTAGTGTCACTATTTTATAAGTCGTATTTAATTAGTAACAACAGGAATAACATGTAATCGTTAACAATATTATACTTACTACTGCCATGAATTTTGAATTTATCGGACAAGTTGAACCGGGATTTCTGAGACAGAATTCTTTAAATCCATCAGAAATCTACGTTATAAAAGATGACGACGACGACGACGATGAGGTAAATTTTATACTTTAAGCGAATGCGATGTCTTTACTCACAGGTTATAGATACTTAGTCGCACATTGTTCAGCAGGGACGCCATTATATTCAAATTAGAAAAAACACATTCATCCCTTACCCATTTGGCGAAGAATACAAAAAAAACAGCTGGCAAATTTTACCTTTGAAGAAAACTGAAATAATGTTGATGTTACTTATGTTCACATAAGCTAGATACAACTTGCACTGACCACTGCTTGTAATTATTTTTGATTGTTGTTTTCTGATTCGATCATTATTGTTGCCTTCTAATGTTACATATGCTGATTTAAGTAGCTCAACTATTACATGTATGGCGGAAACATGATTTCCATTTACCTGCAAAAAAAATCACTCCTATGAATTATGTTCAGTGTAGTTACTTCTTAATTTTTTTTGATACTTATACAATACGGTATGAATTGATGTTGCCTCAAAGACCACATATATACCGACCAAGCTGTTAAATATTTTTGTGAGGGGGGCTGGAGACACGAGGAATCACTGCTCAGCTATTAAATGAAATAGAAATTGTAATGAATGAGATGACATGCCTACTATATGCCCATATCTACAAGCTATGATTATTTTAGTAGTGTATGTGCCAGGCTTGAACTTGTTAACTTTATTCTTCTGGCTTATACCGTTGCTACATGTACACTATATATACCAAGTTCATCTCATCAGCTGTTCGCGACTGAGACATTCTGCACTAGGTGTCCTGTCAATTTTAACACTTACTTCTAATTTGACCAAGCTCATACCTTTCCTTGTTAAATGAGGCACCTACCGTTAATAATTTTACGTTTTTACGAGAATTTAACTATTTTTTGATATTAAATACTCAAATTAGTTTTAATGCCTACTGTTTCTTTTTATTTCAATGTCACCTGTATATTGGAATGTTTTTTCTAATTTAAAAATTACCCTGCCATCATTAACCCTTTATTCGCCAAGCGAATTCCATGGATTTTTGCTGTACGCCACCATTTTCAATCATTGATTTTTCCATGAAAATGCCACGTAACATACCCGGAAAATAATTTTATACTTAACCCTTTTACATCCAGATTTTTTTTGCAGGACTTGCTAAAACTACCAAGCTATTTTTTAGGTTTTTTAGGTGTTTTACAAAAATTGTCATAACTTTCAGTTTTTAAAGTTATATTTCTGTATTTTTTTATTTTACATTTGTTGTATAATACTTAAGACAATACAATCTCTAAAACCAATGTTTCAATTTACTGGAACAACCGAAAAAATACAATAAACATGAAATTAATACAAATTTGACAAAAAAAAAGTTTTATTATTTGATAAGAATTTCTAAATCAACCAAACTAAAAAACAATAAAAAGACAACACTTGTGTTTTCCAAGACATAATGGATGAAGACCCTTTTCGCATTTTGCGCAAATCATATTTGATCTTTTAATAGGTCCTCCATCTTTCTTACTGCAGACGACACATTCACGAAGATTTCGTCCTGGTAATTTTTTTAATATTTCCAGATTTTCCATTCTCGTTTCCAAAAACGGAATTGAAATTTTAGACGGAACATCACTATTTTCCGATATTTCTCGAAAGCATTCATCACTATTGTTATCACTTTCACTGTCTGAAATAAGAGGTAAAGCAGGTCTCTGTGTTCTAAAACCAATATTTCTATCACAATCCGAAGTCGATAAATCAGTATATTCACTGTCGGAATTATTTTCACCCATTTTTCACAACCAAAAAATTACAAGCTTTAGATTGATTGACTGAACGAAAAATGATACTGTGATGATCATTCAACAAACGCCCGGAGTAAACTAAAGAATAAAGAAAACGCGAACACTGAAAATAAATTGTCCTTCTAGTTCGAAAACCCATAAATTAAAAAAAAATGCTGGTCATTATGTCAAAAACGTTCATTTGCAAGAGTTTGTTTTCTATTGAAATTTATATACCGAGTAAACAATAATAAAGTATATGAGTGTAACGAATTTTATTATCTTTCTGTTCAAAAAGGGATGAATGGAATTTAAAAATATTTGTGTTATATATTCTCTATTGTTCCCAAGTTATATTTTGTGCCCTTCTTATCTCTTGAATAAATGAATAGAAATATATTTTTCTCAAAATACGTATACAGGGTTATATATGTACATAAAACTATCCAGTGGTGGCTCGTCCATTGGAATTGCGGACTTACAGCACCTTCACAAAAATTAAATATCTTACGCAATTTCCGAGCAATTTCTGCTTGGACGTAAAAGGGTTAAGTTATTATTGATTTTCATAGAAAAGTGAAAAAAATATATCAAAAGTACAAGATTTAAAAAAACATCTCTAGGGCTGCCAAAAACAATAAATATTATAAATAAAAATATGAAATATATATACATTTTTTTTCTATAATAAAACAAATTATATAGGAAGCACAAATTGCATCTAGGGCTGCCACAAAAAAATAATGTAATTTATGATTAAATTAGAATTATTTTGTTATGACTGGAAAGTTATTTTTTTTATAATAAACTATATTTTATAAATAGCACAAAATGCTATGTGTTGTCTACTCGCATTTACTGTTATTTAGCTATTCTCTTCTCACTCTGATGCGCTCTATCAATCGAGCGATCATTGCGATAATAAGGTGCCAGCCCTAGTGACGTCTGTAAGCCCAACTTCAAATAAAAAGAAAACGGTTCAACATATGGGTATTCTAACAATCACATTGCCTCCAAAAGGTGTCTGCATAATATTGCATTTAAAAATATTTAATTTATTCATTAATAACCTCGTAATCGCGCTTGCGTGCTTGCGTGCCTGCACGCCGTGAGTCTGAACGGTTAAAATACCCAGTTTTAGTCCTAATCTCCGATTTATTTTTTTGGAATAATTAAAACTTAAACTGAACTAAAAATTTCAATCACACTGTGACCACAAACAGTAAACTTACTATCCAATTATGTTTCAGGTTATCCTCATTGAAGATGAAGGCGAAAAATTGGATCAGCCTGATAATGAGAGCTCTACTGTGACGGAGAGTGCTCCAGTAAACGATTCTTCAATCCCCGTTAGCGTTTTACAAAGTTCATCTGACGATGATAAATATGTTTGTGATATTTGCAACAAAGCTTTCAAGTCTAAGGGCTATTGTCGAACACATAGACGTAAACATAACCAATCCTTCATGTGTAACGTTTGCGATTACACCTGCAGTCAGTTAAACGAGTTGGTGGATCATGCCAAGACTCACAACACCCCTAAATACGCATGCGAGGAATGTGATTTTAAATGTGACGATGAAAAAGAAATGCAAAGGCACAAAATAACGCATGCCACATCAGAACTCTTCGCCTGTATCAAATGTAATTTTCTGTGTAACAATTCGTGGGCATTACAAGTGCACATGCACAACGTTCACAAAAAACCGCTGCAGTGTGAAATGTGCGAATTCAGTTGCCAGAATTTGCGAGAACTAAAATCTCATAAAAGAAAACACACCGATAATGTTTTTGGATGCGATGAATGCATTTTCACGTGCCATTCTTCAGAAGAACTCGCCGCACACAATAATTCAGAGCATTCTATAATAATTCCAGATGACAACTCAATATATGATCACAGTCAGCAGTTTACTTATCGCAGAATGGATTTGGAGAACGACAACGACAACGACCAATGTATTCTACCTGAAATCTGTCCTGCGGAAGAACAGAGTATTTTACCTGATTGCGTTAATGATTTACCGGATTACGTCTCAAATCCTGATAATAATCTCCCTGTTATCACAAGCGTACGCAGCGCTGCACCTGTTGAACCTCCTCAGTTTTTCATGAACCTACCGGTCAACTTGGGCAGTCAGATGATTATGCTGCAGAATAATCAAAATGTTCAAACGTTCAGTCAAAATGATCCTGTCTATATAAGTGATCAGTCGCTTATTTACGGATTAAATAACAATGAAAATTTAAATCAGATGTATTATATAGTGCAACATGCCGATTATAACTCGGTTCAAAATCCAACAAACGTTAATCAAAACAGTAATTTGTATTTGACAGTTTCACCCTCTCCGGCATGCTCGCCGTCTCATCCGAAAACTAATCGGACCCCAAAGCAGATTGCACCTAGACCTGAACTGGCATCTCCTGACAATCGTGTCAAACGCCCTAGGAAGTCTAATGTACTCCAAACCTTCTTTATTGACAAAACTGATACAAATTTGTCAAAAGTCATTAATTCTCGTAATGAACCCAAACAAACACATCCGATTCCATTTGACGACACAGTAAATGAACGATTACAGAAAAATGGGCAACCTAATTTTCAATATGAATTTGCAAATTTTTTACAAACTCAACTTCCCCCTTGCTAATATAGTATAAAACTATCGATGACTAATCGGAGGTAGATATTTTTATATGTAATGTTAAAAGCAATAGGAAAAAAACTCATCGACATCTTTAATGTGATGATGAGTTGAAATTTTGTGCCCAATCATTGATAACTTATCCAAAAACACAAAATTTCATGAGATGGTTTACAAAATTAAATGTCAAAAAGTATATTAGAATATTTTGGTTCTTGTTCTCATTCGTTTAAAATATTTGTGTTGATCTTTATCCTCGTGACAAGTCGGCTACACGCCAAGGTTACGTTTCACCAACTCCCGTATATAAAAAGACATAGGGTCCATGGGAAAAAAATAGGAAGATCTTTGATGACGATGGTACAAGGACAATGCAACCAGTATTGATTTCCATACCAACATATTCAGACTCAAATATTTCTTTCATGAGAATTACGGCAGCATTTGTTTGAAATAGATTATTGTGGATGATTTGTATGATACCAAAAATTGTTTTCATTGTAAAATTTATGGTAAAATAGTATATCTATTGTTTAAATTTTTTGTAATGTTATATACACTTAAAAATATATTGAATATTGTGAGCTTACTTTCTGCTGGTATTACATTGTATCTTCATAGTAGATTTTTGCATTTTCCGCAATGTTATTGAATGTTTTATTTGGTTTTATTCTAAAAAATTTTCTACTTAAAAGTTAAGTTGAGTATCGTTATATTTAGATGGTCAAATTTGTATGTCATACTTGCTTGATAATAGCTCATTTGTGAAAGGTCTGGTGGCGCCTGTCTCAAAATAACTCAAATACTGTGTAACGACTTCAAAATATATCATCGATTGGGAGGTAAAAAAAATCAGATACTTTTGAAACAAATATATCAAGACTATCGGAGAAAAATTGGCGAGTGGCGTCCAATACGAACCGAGAAGGAATGGCGTAGATTTATTTTACTTGAATCATACTTCGATAATGGCATTTTCACAGTTAAAATTTCTTCCAGTCACTTCTTAAGTCTTGTGTAAACCATTATTGTTTATTATTAACAAACTTATCTTTGTCAAAGATATATATCATACAAGTATGAAGCCATATACTGCTAGAATAAGTTACATATTATTTTGTTTATCTGCTACTATGAATTTTTGTCTTTCTACCAGAAGGGATCACTCAAAATTTTTTTGGTTTTGTGATATTACACTTTTGTTATAAGGAAAGCATCTGCTATGTTAGAATAACCAGACATTATTCTTAGACTTCTAGCTAAACACTACAAGACATGTTTTAAAATAGGAATTATTGAGATTTATATTTAAGTTGCCACTGGGTATAAATTTTTTTTTTTACTAACGATGGGTATTATTCCAATACACAAATATAAACTATTATAACATGCTATTATTTTGCAGCCTATTAATTTTGTGTGTACAATAATTCTTGCAATTTAATCTTGTTGTTTATTTGTTAAATATTTTTACCTATATCTTGATTATCTTAAAGTTATCTCGACTATAACTTGTAGCACGCATAAAAAATAAAACTTGTTAACCCGTTTACCACAGCTTGACAACATTTTCAAAGCTAAAAATTGTCTCCATTTTTTTTTTTTAATTTGTTCATAAAAAGTTGCTTGGCTCAAAATCAATTATATTTTGTGCTAGGTATATTTTATTTGATTTTATACCGATAACACAGTATTATTGTGTGTGATGTTTACTTTCCTGAGATGATGTGAATTCTATTCTATGATTATTCGTTAAATAAATAGGTAAACCCACCAAAATGTATATTATCAAATAAGCAATTGTTTTATTTTATTTTGCAATATGCCATGTTTATTGCAATTTCTTCATTTACAGCTTAGTTTTGAAAATAGTTATGTTTTTTTGCTCACCTAGTTGAAGTCGAGGAAAGGACTTTTAAATAAAAAAAACTGTAAATAATGTCAAACCGTCCCGGAGACATTCTATAATAATTAAGACTAGAAGTTGTTATGCAGTTTAGTATCAAATAAAACACATTATTATTATTTGAGGTCATTTATTGTGAAAAATTACTCATATTTGAAAATACACTTCCTTACATACACTTTTTATACATGTTTTAAGATTTTCACACTCGTAACACCAAGTAGACAGCCAGCCAAAATCTCCATAGGTGTGTGAGACGAGACACCATTGATTATTTACAAAATCGGTGAAAAAAAATAAGATATATTATCTAAACTAAATTCTATACAGAAAACATTTACAATAAATGAGTTGTTTTTATATAAAGCAAAAAATGTCTTTCAAAAACTGTAAAGAGATTAATATGGAGAAATTTGCATATATATAACTTTTCATTATTTGTTGACACACCCAAATCAAGAACATGCGAGTTGACAAAAGATGAAAGAATCTACTTGTTATATTTAGATTGTAAATAGAATTTTCAAAGAATATTGTGAAAAAACAATCCGGATATGTTGGCGTAATGGTCAGTATCAAAACCACAGTACTTGAAGTATTTTGTATCAATATATTTGATTTTATTTTAAGTTCCTTTTGTTCAAGTCTCATGTTAAAATGAGACATCTACGCTTAATGTGACGAGATCTAAAATACGAGGACAATAAATATATGAAGACAGTTCGTTTCATTGCCTCGGTCTGATAATTATTACACATTTTAGTAGATCCAGCACCAAAACATTGTTCATTATCATATAACAGAAAACCTGGACAAATATCAGTTATAAAGTACAATAAATGGAGCTACACAACTAATCAATGAGTAAGTCAAGGAAGGAATAGTTTTAAAGCACTGAACTGTGAAGATGGTGTGGTAAGAAAAGTTTTTGCATGGCAGATGTTTATATTTTACCTTATTGTGATAAAATATTTTTTGTAATGTTTGGTTTTTTACAATTATGTACCAGAGTGCTTTGGCTGGCCGAGACCATTGTCACGTACGTCTCATTTCTTACACACTGCTAAATGTCAATTATAATAATAAATGAAATAATATACAAATTTATAATTATCTAAGTCTAGTACCACTACTTACACGACCAAATTAAATATAAACAATGTTGACTTGGAAGTGGAGCAAAACATATTGAGCAACAGAAAAAAAAATTGAAATGGATAGCGAACTGAGCAATCAGTTATAAAATACTATTTGATAAACAAAATCAGTCGCACACATTGACGATGTATTTAAAATATATATATTTTTCAGTTGATCCTCTATTTTAATTAATATAAGTACTTGCATACTATCAGAAATCTGAATGATCTGAAATATGAGCAGCATAGACTTAGAAACTCATTTCAAGTTGATCCATGGTCACAGGTAGGTGTGTTAAATACTAAAGATAAGCAACAGATTTTAATGCAATAGTTACAAAATAAAATTTGAACTTTGTTATGAATTTTGTAGATATAGTATATTATGATGTATGCTGAGTTATTTATTTAGTTATAATATACTTATTTAATAAAAGTGCAAAATAGTGTGGAAACAAGGTTCAAACCTTAATTGATTATTAAGTTTACATGCTAACTGACAAATTTTAAAGCCCTAAATGACAGTAAAATATGCAAGGTGATTTCTTTTAATATACAAGTACTCCAAACTTTATAACGAAGGTAAGATAACGGTTGAATTGGAAATATTACAAAAACAGATTTTGACCCACATGATAAAAACAATAAAATACAGTATATGTTTTGAATATTGAATATCACAAATGGTAGAAACTGTTTTTTTTTTCAAAATAGAGAGGATCTCAGCAGTCCCTATGAACAAATAAATGTGGCACAGACTTTTACAGACACACATCTCTATATAATCATTTCAGAAAGATTGTTCATCAATAAACTGGTCTGGATTATCATTTTTTTTTGTGATTTAATATTTATTATCACACCCATATGACAGCGAGGTTCCATAGATTGGTTAAATATGTTTCCATGCACTCGAAAAATTAATGTTTAATGCAGTGGATCAAGCAAAAATAAATTTAATTATCCATTAGTATCACCATCACATACAATATGAATTTCTCACATACCTCAATTGATGCATTTTTAGCAATGAATCATAGATATAAGAAATCTAATGAAAATAAATAAAATAATCCTCTATTATCTTTAGTGATACACTATCAAATCATATGCTAGGCAGTTTTGTATGTAGTGGTGTAGAAGTTTAAGAGCCTTTAATAAAAATACTTCTCTTCATTTTTTGACTGTAGTTTTGGGTTCCCATTTCTTAAAAGGGATGACTTTTATAACAGAACCCTGATTATTCTATTGTTCGGACTGGCACTTTACCTATCTATGACCTAGGACTGACGGTGCACTAGTTCATATGAGGTAATTAGTACATGGAAGAATTTTTATTTGTATTATCAACTCTTATTTTACTATGAGATCAATTAAATGAATTTCCAATAGCAAAGCCCTCCCCATGTCTCAATTATTCTGGATAATTAGAATTCCATCGTTAAATTTGATTCTTCTCTATAAGAAACAGACATAAGTCGAACCTGTCATTTTTAGCCCACAGAATTAGAAAATAGATTTTGATAAAAATCTATAATAATGGTACATTCAATATCTTTCCGTTTTATTTGAAATGATTCCACCATATAGTGTGCATGCGTTTTAAAACATTGATGAACAATCTTGTGTAAAATAAAACAATGAGGATACAAATACTTCATCAAGGTAAATCTCACATTTTCCATTCGTGGTCACTCCGCTGTTTTATACATTGAATATTCCCAAACAAAAGAAATTTAAGAGAGAAAAAACAACACACTTTTCATTTCATTCCCAATTTAACAAAGTAATATTATTTGAATATTTTTTATCACTTACACAAAAAATTATACTTATTTATGCTTCATATAAATATAAAATATACCTAAATGTAACTTTAAAACTAAGCAGAGTCCTTTCTCCCTCACTCCACACAACAACAACAATGACTTCTCAAATGGTTTTTCTATCGAGGATTCATTTGTCTCCGTTAACCTCTCGGGCACAGATGAGACGGACAACGTGCAGATCGATTATTGTTTGTTACGGATATGTTTCTTCCTGACTTTATTAGTGAATTTTTGTTCAGCTTTATAATAGCACTGCTTGATTTGAACCAAGTCACAAAATTGAATTCAGGTTGATTCTTGGTGTAAAAATCATCTGCAATAATCATGAGCGAGACATACATTTATTAATCTGAAGTTTCAACGATACCTTGAATTGACCTTTAATACTTATCGATTTGAACCAAATTTACAGCCACTCATACATAAGCTGGCGTTTAGAATAGTATACAAATAAGTGCACTATTAAAATTGTAGTTCATTACAAAAATAAAAGTGACTCGGTTCAAACAAATCCTCTTGTGACGAATGACAGAAAAGGAAATTTTAACATTGTATTTAATTATATCTCTTTACTTGGTAGATGTACTATTAAAAGTTCCTGGAGGCAAATGAAAAGATCAAATGGTAACGATACAACATAAAGTTGAGTTGTACCTATTAACATCGCAGTCATCAAGTATGTGACATCTTAAGTCGCATAACAAATTTGCAAGTTGTATAAACGATGGCAGGCACAATTCGACAATTAATTGAATAAAACAATTAGATTGGCACCAAACAAGTTTTCCACTAGTGCCATTTGTCCACAAGAGGTCCTTCACGTTTCTACACCTCATCAGTGTCCAAAATACTTAGTTAGTTTATACAGACATTGGGGCTTATAAGAATGATATTACCGTTTATACAATAAAATTCGTCTGACATTACAATACTTGATCCTCAGATAAATAAACAAAGAAAACCATTCACTCCAACGAATACTAATATTATTGAAATTTGTAAGTGTCCATTTTGACTAAAGGCGAATCACTTAATTAATGTTACAATATACTAAGGACATTATTTTTGAGGTAGGGGAGAGACAAAATGAGCTATTCCAAAAAAAACACTGACATTTTGCATGTATATGTTGGCATTTACAGCCAAAACCTAAATAAAATTGTTTGGAAACTTTGGTAAAAAAATAATTTTAAATGGGTGGGCTCAGATCGTCTCTCGCCTATAAATTCCATGACTCGTTGCGGGCAGTGATGAAATGACAATGATGAGAATTAACATCTCAGCAATCATCATTACTCACTTTAAAGGTGTTCACTGTCAATACTTGGTGGAAAGGCATTATAATAAAAATAATAATACATTTTTAGTACTTTTTCCACATAAAATTTATTTGATCAGGACCAGTTTCGCTTATCGCGAGCATTGTCAACTGATAATCAGTTGACAATGCTTGCCATGAGCGAAAAAGGTCCTGATCAAATATGTTTTATGTGGAAAAAGTACTAAAAATGTATTATTATTTTTATTATAATCATCATTACATTAAAGCGCGCGATGATAGTGTCAACAGAAAACAATTTAACACAAAGGCATCGAACTTTGTGTCACCCTGATTTGGCAAACGTATTAAAACCTTATGTCCGATTCAACGGCACAAAAATCTCGCGGAAAAATCATCAATTGTGTTTCGATTGCGCTCGGAGATTATCACTACTTTAAGAAGTCTATTTTGACGGTAGGCAATAAAACACAGGCACATTTGAAAACCTAGTCAGCGTACACGATGAACTGCCGGTTGTCATCGGGCGATTCCAGCTGGACATATTGTGTATTGGGTCGGCTCTCGTAGTTCATTGAGCTGCGGGCGACTGTTCGCGACCTGTTCAACGTAATATTAGTTTTTTCAGTCGACAAAGGTCTTCCATAATTGATATGAAAATTCAACATTTAACATTTTTCCCCTGGGGTAGACTGTTCTATAAGCCTTGCAGGATTGATATGTTAGCACAAAATGAGATTTTTTTAGACGTGTTAAATGTGTGATGTTTACATAGTGACTTTTAAGAAATGTACAATTCATGTATTTTGAGATATTCCTGTATGTTTTACAATGTTATTCAGAATTTTCAAAGGTGGTTATTAACCCTTTACAAACACAGGAGCTACATTATATCAGTAGCAGTGTCGTAACTTTATAAGGAAAGTGAGAAAAAAATTCTTTCCATTAATTATGATGATTTATCGAGTCTTAATTCAAGCACATCATTTATCAGGTCTTCTGACTGAACGATAATGAGATAACGATTCAAATTATTCGACTATGAATATGTTGCAATCAACTCTTTCAGCAGCCTCGCTGAAGAGGTCAGATTCACTATTGTAAACATTTACAGGCAATATCTACTTACTTAGCCTTAGCGTGTGTGAGTATATGGGACTTCAAATTGGTGCTTTGGGCGAATTTCTTATTGCAACCGTCGAATGGACAAACGTACGGACGATCTCCAGTGTGAATTCTCACATGTGTTCTGAAAATCGAACAAAATAACTTAGTCTCATTACAGGGGTGTTAAACATATTTCTACAGACGAGCCAGTTTTTTGTACTGTATTTTACAAACAATTTGCAACATGAGGAATGTGAACTTTTCAGGATTCATTTTATTTACTGTTGATTGGGGGATTCTACTGTGATTTTGATTCTGTTACTGCACGAAAGGTTTAAGTGAAACACACATTAAATAAGTAAAATATTGCTACCTAAGGTTAAAATCCAGCGAGAATCTCTTTCCGCACCCTTCAAAAGTGCATTGGAAAGGTTTTTCTCCGGTGTGAACTAGCTGGTGGCGTTTGAGCTTCGATGACTCTACGAATGCTTTTCCTGTAATATGAAAGACATTAGATACCTCTCTACAAATAATATAATTATCACTTAGGTGTTGATTTACTTCTTGATAAAAAACCATTATAACTGCAGTTTTTTTTATAATGATTATGGCTGATGGACAATTCATTCAAACAGGGTTATTTTTAGAATATTATGACTGGTAAATGATAAGGTAAAAAGATTAGGAATTCACAGCTAAAATTTTAAGGACTTCAAACATAAAAAGTAATACAATAAATATCATTGCTTATTGTTTAATGGTAAATGGATATTAGTACAGTCCTCTTTTAACCTCAAATAGACGATGCATCAGCATACTTTGCAAACTTTGATCTATACTATGAAAAACAATAACATTGATTTGTGATGTTTACTAAATGCTTATCTTCGCATACTAAAGAAAAAAGTTATATGTAAGACTCATTGACATAGATCTATTTGTTGAGGTGGGTTTTTTAAAAACCCTTTTAAAAATGATTTTACTCTATTCTGCAGTCACAAAGAAAAAGAGAGGCTAATGGCAAGTTGTATTGAAAGCATATTTTTTGTTGATTTAAATCAAATAAATCAACTGAATATTGCAAAAACAAACCATTTTTCAGAGTTAACATTTTGTCATCAGCTGTATTTTCTTTATGGTGTATTGATTAAAATTTGGCAGAAACTATGAATAGATACCGGGTTAATAGAAAGGGAATACTGACCACATTCTGCGCAGACATGGACTCGCGGGCCGTGAGTGTGAAGGTGTTTTCGCATTGCGCTGTTGTCGCGGAACATTTTGCTGCATCCTTTATGCGGGCACGCTGCCACGCCCACACACCCAACACAAACACACAGTTTAGTCAGAAATACTAACAATCTATCACGAAATAACAACCGTATTGCTAGTCAAATAATAAAATGATCAAAAAAAATTATAAAAATGGAATGGTTGAAAATATTTTAAGAAATTATAAATTGAAGCAGTATTATACCCAAGACTTGAGTAGAAAAAATACATTGCATATCCTGCCACACAAGAAATAAAATACTTTTTCCAAAGCAAAAATATAAAATTAAAAAAGTAAGTAAACTAGTTTTGTCAATTTCATAACGAAGAATATAAAAGTGGGAAATATATCTCTAGTTATTATAGAATGGTTGTGTATCTATTTATTATTTAAAAATAAAATAGAGGCAGCACATGTGGTTTGAAATCATCACAGTGGAATGGCGTTAGATTTTACACTTCTAGTGAAAGTAAAGTTGCACAGTTTGCCAGTATATATTATTATTTATTGTAGAATTATATGTTATGGATTGATACACTATATTTTGTGTATAATCATCAACTCATTTCCCCGTTTCTGATATACAGTATGGGTATATTTATATATGTGATTTATGGCATGAGATATTATGTCTGGTTAGCAACTGACCTATAGTCCTATCGAGTCCATCTTGCATCTGCTTTTTAACTTTTACTTTGTGACCAGGTCTTGCAAATTCAGCCAATTGTTTAGGGTCTGACAAGTCCAAGCCTGAAATTATAAAAAAAGATTAAGGTTACAAAAATGCATATCTGTATTAATAAGTATTATAAAAGCAACATAATGTTACCGCTTCAAAAAAAGCAAAGGGTAATCTTCTATTATCCCAAAATAAATCTCTGAAGCCTTATAACTTAACAGCTAAATCAAGTAAAAAATACATATCATTGTAAAAGATATCTGAAGTTACATCTTGTATAGTATTTGTGAAGGTATAATTACATTGAAAAAATGTTTGGAATAATAATGAATGAAGAATTAACCTGGTATGCCTTCTAAAGGTATTTTCTTTCCGGTCATGTATTCCGTGTAGTCGGGATCGGGTTCTGGATTTGATCCATCATCTAGATACAAAGAATATATTTTACAATAACAATTTGACTTTGTTGTCATTACTTAAATAATAAATAAATTAAAATTTTTAAATTATACACACCATCGTCTTCCCCGGTTGCCCACATGGTGACACTAAATTCTCCCTCCATTGTTTTGATTTGAACTTGTTTTTGTTCCCAGCGCCGTGTAGTTCCCCTGTTTACTACACTCAAGTCATCTGCAAGAGTTGATACATGAAAATTACTACAATGCTTGTTTAGCAAGGAAATGAATACAGAAGAAAATTCATATAATGATCATTTACTAAGAAATTTTCCAACATTTCCAAACAACTGATAATGTCTGCAAAGTGCAAAATAGACCATGGTCTTTATAAAAATTGCTTTTTTCATAAGAATTGACAGTGAACACCTTAAATAATTAACATGGGAAACACATTCATGAGATTTACCTATTGGTGTATTATACACCTAATATATATTTTACTTATTATATTAAAGGTTTTTTTTTTATTTGATGTAGGACTTAGATGACTTTGAACGAGTGATACTTGCAAATTGACTATTAAAACATTGGCTACGGCAATTAAAACACAAATAAACTATGCGGATCCCGTAGCCAATGTGTTAAGCGTGAAACTTGAGATGAAGATTACTTCAAGGACATAAGAATTGAAAAATGATTTTGGGTGTTTCTGTACAATGCACAGAATAGAGGAACTCTAATAAAGCATACATTTCCAAAAATTTCAGCATCTTTTGTTATTGTACATATGTGTGTCACGAAGTGATCTTTACAAGCATGAGCTGATTGATAATAACAAGTCTTAACTTACCCATTGGCATTAAGTGTTGAACATTTGGTGGTCTTTGTCTTCGATTGTTTCCCTTCGACCTGTAAGGAAAATAATACAGTCATAACCCTATTCTTAGCATTGTGATGTTGCACATAGTTAGGATGTTTTTCCTAGCATTGCAATATGTAATTGTTCATTGAAGTAAAATCAATTGCACTTGTAGAAGTTCTAAATCTATGAGAAAGAATATCATATGCTTTTCATATTTTTCATTCATTTAAATAATATTTACTATCAAAAGGATTTTTATGGTAATTAACGGTTAAAACTTCGATAACTTATTGTTGCTCTCAATCATGTTTGGGACAGAAATGGTCATTTGAGATCAAGTGTTAGCATTGAATATATATTTAGTTTTAGGCAAATCGTTTACCTGTTATTTTGTGGCATAATGCAATTCTGCATTGTCGGCGTTGTATACACTGCTGCACATAGCGGATCATTTGAAACATCTATAACTTCTTCATGGACTGCGCCCCCCGTCAATATTACTTCATCTGAACCTTAAAGAAGCATTGTTCAAGAAATCATTTTTGAAAATACAAGTTTCACCTAATTTTACAACAGCCAACACAATCTTGCTGGAAAATGTTTTTATTTAATAAAAGGACCTTATATGGATCGAAAAATTATAACTTTATCGTATTAGTAATGACAAGATTAAAACATGTTTACACACCTTCTTCCAAATGTTGCATTCCGATAACCTGCTCTTCGACTTCCTCATATTGGTCTTCGGTGATGTATTCTTCATATTGTGATGTTTCAATTTCTTCATACTGAAACCAGAAAAGCAATTGAATGATTTAAGATTGTTTTTTTGGAGAGTTTGCCTCCACGCAAGAGTAATTTCGTTCAGTAAATAAATTACATTACTCTTATAAGAGTAATTTTCAGTAACCCAAATACTACACGGTATCCAACGAGATGGATAAGGAATAAGTATTACTAATAAAAAAATGAATGACAACGAATATTCTTTATACCTCGATGCCAACTTGATCATCATCCATTTCGACGAGACCATCGGAGATTTCGACTTCACACATTATGTCCGCTGCGTGTCCTGCCATGTCAAATTATTATCACCGGATTGGTGAAAAATCTGCCACCTGCGAATTAGAAAACAAATTGATTGCATATGCCACAAAATATGACAATCATTCAATACCAGCTAATATGACAACGCATTTAATGTCATATTCCACACATTTTATTTTGATTAATTTATTATTAGATACGCTATAATTAAAAACCGGATAAATTTTAGATTCTTTTTTCTTATCCTGAATCTGTGTAAATATTTTTTTGTAAATGTGCGATACATCAGCGTCATCTGTAATGCCATGAACTATCCATTTCATTAAAAAAAAAAAAAAATTACAAAATATTCGAAATGAGCTCAGTAGATAAGCAAGCCAGGTCTTGTGTTTAGATAAAGTTTGTGGAGTATATTGGAAAACTTACTACATATGGATAGTCTATTCATTTCATGCAGTTACAGTTTTTAAATATTGAAAAAAAATACCCTTAATATGTGTGTTTCTTTTGTTATACTGGGTACATTTCAAGTTTCAATAAATTGTATGGCTTACTGAAAATTCCTGGTTAGGTTAGGTTATATAATAGATAATAATATATTACAAACATTATATCTTTTACATTCTACAAAATAATTATTTAAACATGACTGGTATCATTAAGCTAATGAGAATTCTTAACTGCTATCAAACAAGAGATATATGTTGGAAAACCCTATTAATATTCTTCATTAAGCTAAGAAAGCAAGGACCATGTCAAAATAATGATAATATATAAAAATCAATAAAATCGAATTCGATTTTCAATGAAATAAACTAAAATTTGAAGATAAATTAAGTTGAATATTGTTTCATTGTTTACAAATATCCCAATCTCCAACAGTAACATTTTAAATTAATTAAATAAGTAATCCTGATGAGGTGGATTTAAATATATAATAAGAGTATATTTTATTCATGCGCATTCAAATCCGATAAAAATGTATCAATATTGTCAAATCTAAATATTTGTTTTTAAAATTCAAGAATACCAACATGTCATGTCAAAAAATAAATGAAAGCGAAAATTTGTATTATTATGTATGAAGCGGTAAGTAGCTATAACTTAACAAGTGCGTTCTGAATTGTGACATAACTTCTTTGGAAAAATATTGTGAATGAGGACACTTGGAATAATATCAACATTGAAATATTTTCAACGTATTGACTAATTTCGCACAATATTTCGATTGGACCGTCTCATAATAGAATATACACAAATCAATTAATAATTACAAAAACCGATCCACATGCGTGAGGTTAATTTAAAGTATGCAAGTAGAATAGATAATGTTTAAATAAAATATAAAGTTATGCTGAGTATATGTGAAAAAAACACATGAAATTGAATGTTTGTTACTCAAATAAATATGTCCATGTGAGATTGATAAAGTAAAAATACTAGTTTTAATAGATTATAAACATTAAAGAATGAAGAATTTGAATTTCAACGAAATGTTTAAATATACTTAAATTAGATGGCGCCAACTTTTATATATTCACAAATGTGAAGCATACAAAACAAATAACCTAATAAGTTCAGAAATGAACTCTGATGGAATAGAAAACAAAAAAATATATAGATCAATTAAAGATATTTACAAATTTCATTGAATCTTAGGAAGAATACACAAATATCATTTTAAACAAAATAAAATCGTGATTAGTGGATGAAACGTTATAATTTCAAAGATAATTTACTTGGTCTTTAATATACCTAAGTTCCCCCACAAAACATGATACTATGAGATAAACGTGTGCGTGTATGTATTGTACTCACTTCAAACGCGTCAAAATTGACGCGCGGACAACGTAACACCTTGGCTTCTAGCTAGGACTGCTCTCGGCGCCGTAATATAACCAACTAAATATAAACGACGCATTAAATTACCATAAATCACACAGTAAAACACTATTTGAAAAGCACTTATAACAGTTTTACCACCAGATATGTTAATAACAACAAAGGTATTTTCGATGTGTCAAAAACGAGCAATGAGCGGCCGCGACACCGGATTTATTTTAACTTTATTTATCTCTCGACAAAAGCCTCCCCGCAGCAAACATCTAAACCGGTATTTCTCGGCCGTCTCACGTTTTCTTAACCCAATTATTTCACCATTATTCGCTCAATCGTATCACGGACAAAAATTCAATATTATTGTACCAAAATATTTGAAATTTACGCGAAAATGTTTATAAAATATGTCCGACTAAATATGGCGTCCAAAGATGTCCGACAAATCCATCATGGCGCTCCAAAATGGACGCTTAACAGTGAAATGCGATGCGAATTGATTGCAAACACGAAAGTAACCGAGGTTTACCGACCACAATGCACCGCCATTGGTGAAAAATTGTTTTTTCCGCTATGAGCGCTGCCTTACATCTGACATATTGTATTTTATGTTATTTCATTTCTTTTTTTTGTTAAATTTGTTTATATAATACGAGCTATTTTTCATACTTTTTAAATATTTATGTCAAAATTATTTTTACATGTTTTTATTTGATGCTTAAATTGTCAAATAAATGGTGTAAGCCACTCAAATCGAACCAAAACTATTTATTATTATTTTACTGACTCAAAAATTATAAGCGATTATTGGTTTATAAAATTTTGAGATTCGAATTGCCCTCGATCACTTAACATTTATCTATTTTAAATTAAATAAGTTTATATTTTAATATTTTTCGGATTTTTTAATAATTTATATGATCACCCTAAAATTAAATTGCATCTCGGTCTTGTCTAATATTTTATCTCGCTCTTACCCTTACTTAACAGGGCAAATTTTCTCGTAGTTTTAAGAGACGATTTAAAACGTCGCCATAAATTGAATTTATCTCGGTATTCGAGACGTGATAACAGATTGAGAGTATCAAATCATTTCATAATGGCTCTGCGTATTCCCAGCATTTTGAAGTCTAAACTTCTACCCGAACTCAGGGTGATTGCCAACAGTTACGGAACTGTAGCAACTTTGTCAGATTTTGATGTCCAGCACAAAACTCCAGTTACCAGAAAACAAGTATTAATTCCTGTCGCTGAATATGGAGGACGACACGCTGTTACCATGTTACCTGGTGGAGGAATTGGACCCGAACTTATGGGTTACGTCAAGGAAGTTTTCAGGTACCAATCATTTTCACTTGCATTCGATACTTCTAGTCTTCATCATTCTGGATCAACTGTGGATTCGAATCATTAACTGAACTGAAAATAACTATTGCGCGTCAAATTTCTCGGGGATGGTAAACCATGATCAATCGACATAGTAAATAAATGACTACATGACATTTGATTACCACTGATGATGGCATGATGGCTGATATATAACATTCAATCATTTCTATCATGATGTATCTAAAATCCTTTCGTAAATTAGATTTCGTGCGTTTGACAAATCGATCCCAAAGAGTAATAGCATGACAGTTTATACACAGTTGTTTGTAATGATTAAAATGATTTACTCTCTTACTCTAGCATTAGGGTACACCTAATCCTCTTTTCACAGGGTTGTTCTTGTACTGCTGTTTTGGGTAAAGATAAAAATAAAGATTTTGAATGTCACCTTAATCAATCATCACCTAAGTTACAAACAAATAAATGCTCCAAAATGTCCATATGCGCTGGCTTCTGAATGAATATTTTATTTATAAAAATCCCTGCTGTACCCCTCCTCTCATAATCCAGTGATATCTTAGGCTCCAGGTTATGTGTATACAATTTGTGTTGATAACTAATTTAAATTTCCAAAGCAATTACTCTACTTCTCGAGCTTGGAGACCCCTGTTACTGCCTGACTATTAAATTTGTGACTTTAAATAGAAATTTTCAAGCTGCAACTTAGAAAGCTTTCGCTTAACCCGTACCTCGTATCTTTTTTCTAGGGTTGCTGGATGCCCTGTTGACTTTGAGGTTGTTAATATCGATCCCGATGCGGAAAACAATGATGATCTTGAGTATGCAATCACCACCATCAAAAGAAACGGTGTTGGAATCAAAGGAAATATTGAAACTAAGAGTGAACTAGCTGGAGTACTCTCAAGAAATGTGGCATTGAGAAATGAATTAGACTTATTTATCAATATCCTCCACTGCAAGTCTTATGATGGAGTCCCTAGCAGACAAAAGGGTGTCGATATTATTATTATTCGGTAAGTATACTGATTTTCACACCAAGCATAGGTAACTGATTTCAGTATTTTTTTATCACTTTTAACTGATTAGAAAGTATCTGTCACTTCTTGGTGGAAACCATTATTTCAAATAAAAATGACAAATTACATAGTACTATGTACTTGCACATATGTTCTTATAAAAATCAGGACCAGTTTCGCTCATCGCAAGCATTTTCAACTGAGTCATTGCATTGTCTAAGCATTGTCAATCTGATAAAAATGCTTGTCATGAACGAAAATGGTTCTACTTTTTATCAGAATATATGAGGAAGTAGTACTACATAATAGGTTTTATTTATTTATTTAGAAATAATGTAATAAAACCTTGTTCAAGAGAAATGGATATTGGAAATGTATCCTTGACATACTTTCCTTTCTAATCTTAAAAAATAGATAAATAACATTTTAACCAATTAGTTTGGATACTCATTACATACATATATTTCATTAAACTACCTCAAATATTCCACCTAGTGATTCGAAAAATAAACATTGATTACAATCAATCCTATAACAAAACATTCTCTGGAATTGACTAAATTTAATAGACCTCATGCCTAATATTTTCAGGCAAAACACAGAAGGAGAGTATGCCATGTTGGAACATGAATCTGTCCATGGTGTTGTTGAATCCATGAAAGTTGTCACTGCTGAAAATTCAGAGAGGGTTGCTCGTTATGCCTTCGAATTTGCTAAGAAGTATGGCCGTAAGAAGGTTAGGCGTGTTTCCATTTCAATACTAACCAATTTATATTATAACATATATTTGACCTTTGAATTTTCATTTCTCAATATAGCTTTTGATAGATCTGATAATTTTATGCTCTTACAACTTATTAGGCTAAAATCCCTACTATTAAAGTAAAAAATTTACACCCTGTATGAATTTCAATGCTAAGCTAGCTAAGAATTTTTTATTCATTTCAATATGACACAGGAGTGAAGAAGTGTCGTTATGTGTTGAACGACCTATACAATAATTTTAGTTGCGGCTTTTGCAGCGACTATTTATTTTATTTCTGGCTGATTTTTTAATGAGACACATTTTTGTTCATAATGCTATGTCTATGTTTATTCACCATTGGTAATCTCTGACATCTGTCTATGACTGCTTTCATGAAATATGTAGCATCAAAGTAAAAACAATATACATACTTAAATTTTGTACCTGTTTTAAGAATTTAACGAAGAAGATATAATTAGTAAAATACTGCTTCGAATATTTAATCTCCCGTTTGTCCTTATCAGTTATTTTTTTAAATATTTCAGGTGACCACAATCCACAAGGCAAACATCATGAAACTTTCCGATGGACTCTTCTTGGAGACTTCGAGAAAAGTGGCAAAGGATTATCCCGAGATTGAACACAATGATATGATCATTGACAACTGCTGCATGCAGCTGGTATCCAAGTATGAACAAAATAAATATCTAAATCATATCATGAATTAATATATTGACTTTGAAATCGAAAAGATAAATAGATGTTTCATAGATTTTGTTCTATAATAGCCAATTCAAAATTTTATGTATGTATAACAGTTCCTCCAAAGAATAAGAATAACTCGAGATGGGTGAAGTGTTTTTACAATAAACTGCAATGAAGTTTTTCATATGACCGTGGAGCGAAAAATCATTGCGCAATGCTTGTGTTTAAACGACCGTGTGATAATTTTTATTCATCTGATAACGGTTCATGCAATCGATTCCAAATTTTCAAGTTGTTCCCGTGACTTAAAAAATCTTATGTGTATATTGTGGTACTTTTTTTTCGTGTCTAAATTAATATAGGCACCAATTATTCTCAAAATCTTCAGGAGTTAAAAAATATAATTGTTTTCCATCATTTCTGTTTGCAGGCCAAACCAGTTTGATGTTATGATTATGACTAACTTGTACGGCACTATTGTGTCAAACGTGGTCTGTGGACTTGTCGGCGGTGCTGGATTATTATCTGGAAGGAACTACGGAGATCACTATGCAGTCTTTGAACCAGGCACCAGGAACACTGGTAAGATTATCATTTTCATCCGAATCTCTTCAGCCTCTTTATGTTTCCATATACTGCAATAATTGCTAAAAAGACTTTAATGATAATATTTTCATCTTGACAATGTCTCTAATGTCAACTTCTCAAACTTACCTTCTTGTAATAATCACTTTACTCTTGTGAAGTTATTTTAATTTTCTTTTTAGTGAAACATTTTGTCAATTAGAAATTGGCATCATGGAATGCGCATTGTTAATAATACAGTAAAAGTCCGTTAATTCGAAATTCAAGGGACCGGATTTCCCAAAAAAAATTCGAATTACGAATTACGGGATTAGTATGAAAAATTGAATTTTCGCGGCAAATGTCGACGGCTTAGAACATCGCGGCCATTTTTTCGATGTTGTATGGACCAAAAAAATTCAAATTACGCAATATCTAAAAAAATGAAATTTTCGCGGCAATGAACATCGCGACCATTTTTTCGATTTTTTATTGATCAAAAAAATCGAATTACGATTTACGCGATCACTAAAAAAATGAATTTTCGCGGCAATTGTAGACGGCTTGTAACATCGGCAATTTTTTTTCGATTTTTATAGATCAAATAAATCGAAATACGAATTACGCCACTAAAAACAAAATTCGCGGCAATTGTCGACGGCTTGGAACATCAGCGGCCATTTTTTCGATTTTTTTATGGACAGGCATTTCATATGAATAAAAAAACACTTAACATAATTGATTTTCAGTCACTCATATTTAAGATATTCGCTGCGTAAACAGAATGACGTTTACGTATATACTTGACAGTAAAAATATACCATTGTAGTGAAGTTAGATACATACTAATATGTATATAGATGTCTCGCTTGCACTAATGTTATAAATGCTCGAATTAGATTTTTACATAAGATTACACTAATGGCTTACATATGCGTTACTCTTCAAAACAATGTGTCGTCTAATTTTTAACCTAACAAACTCACGAAATTGTAAAAATTTCGAATTACACGAAATCGTAAGTGCATATTGACGAAAACCATTACGAATTACGAATTAGGCGATATTTCGCATTAACGGTACATTTTACTATGAAAAGTCAATATTGGGACGAGCAAATTATGAAAATTTCGAATTACGAATTATCGTTGTTCGAATTAACGGACTTTTACTGTATAGGCAAAATCTTATTAACATTCAGGATCCACAGGCGTTTAAAGGTTAATCAAATGTTTTTCTCCAATAGGAACGGCGATCGCCGGAAAGAACATTGCTAACCCCATCGCAATGCTCAACGCCTCAGTTGACATGTTGGAACATTTGGGACACCACTACCACAAAGAACTGATTGAAGCAGCTATTAGAAAGACCATCTCAGAGGATTTGATTCACACACCTGATCTTCAGGGAACTGCTA
The DNA here is from genome assembly GCA_028554975.1 of Himalopsyche kuldschensis. Classification (NCBI taxonomy): domain Eukaryota; kingdom Metazoa; phylum Arthropoda; class Insecta; order Trichoptera; family Rhyacophilidae; genus Himalopsyche; species Himalopsyche kuldschensis. Next base: position 1,885,791 of record JAHFWI010000092.1, read on the forward strand.
CATCTATGGATGTTGTTCAGGCGATTATTTCTAATCTGTCTGTACATAAGTAGAATACATTTAGTATAGATATTTCCAGCGACTTACATACATGTTACCAAGTGAATCTTATCTAAATTTGCCAATCAGTGCGATGCGCTAAATTATGCAGTAAAATGATTATTTATTGCTCTACGGTACATATTATATATGCGATCTCTGGAACATTTACACAACCTTTGGAATGTTAAACTGCATTTCAAATGTATGGACATTCTATAAAAATATATGTCCAATGTTCCTTGTATGAAATGTGACTGTAGGTTGCTTACTATTGTGTTTAAAATTTCAGAAATTTCCCAAATTTACTTGTGGCAATAAATTGTTTAATTGGATAGAGTTTTTGTTGTGATTTTTTGTCAGCCGCCTTTAAATTTAATCTAAGATTTCACTTTCCAATCCAGTATTTTTTCTTATATAAATAACCCAACCTCTGCAGTGAATTAATATTTACATCATACCCTTTATCTTTATCTAATAATTTGCTTTTTATCAAATGTGTATTTGTAACATTTGCTAAATATTCATTGTTTCATTTTAATTTGAAAATATTGTAAATGAATATTAATTTAAGAAATCTAACTTCTTGTATAATTTGTCTGTACTACAAAAATATCTAGAGAGGAAACATTTAATTTTTTATGCAATTATATTTATGGTGGCTTTTTGATGCATGATCAATATTTCATCTATGTATTGTTCTGTAACCTAGTCTTATTACTTAAGATTGGCAATCAGCAATCTTTGGAAAACACTTTTTGGTATAAGAGGCATGATAAGAAAGGCAAACTTTAATTCTTGGATAGGCTGATTTCTTTGATATTGATCAATTCCTGATTATAAAATATCCTACTAACCTATGACGATGGGTGTGTAATATATTATGTTATTACACTCCCGTAATTATTTATTTTGTAAATATTTATTATAGTCTGTACAAATTTTGTTAACCCATGTACGAATATCAATTATTATTGTTATTGATTGAACTTTTGTAGGAGCAATAAAGTTTGTTAATTGAAACCTGTTTTATTGCAATTGTCATAAATATCTGTTTAATTTAAATTCCCTATTCACAAATATTACCAAGTAAAATACAATCCAGTTATTGCCTCGATTTATTCTGTCTTCATAACTGGAACAAGCAAGTCTTACAGAAACAAATCTCTTGTGATAATCTCCATTAAGAATAAAAAAGCCTATATTAGGAGCAGGCAGGTAAAACATATGAAATATTAATTTATTCGTTGTGACTTAGCTATAAACAAAAATTTAGTTAAAAAAGTTTAAATTTAATAGAAATGTAAATGGGATGAAATGAATAAATAATTTTTGTTCGTGATTTTAAATAAGGTATTTAAGTTCTATAGCTGTCATTAGTGATGCACATGTGTGTAGGCAAGTCAGTGAATGTTTAACGCTTTAAGTAGTTGTCGGCAAATATTAGCTATCAATATGTCGACCTAAATTAAAAAACTTTCTTTTTAGATAATTATTTAGAAAAGAATATTGAATTAATTCGTTTTTAATTTTAGCTATCCCTTTTAATTACAGAAACTGTATAAGCTGCTTATTTTATTCCCAGATTGAAAAAAAAAAACATTTTTTGTGTACGAAAAGCTTTTGTATTTTATTTATAAAAACTTAGTTTAATCCTAAATCACTCACGATTTACGTAAAAGAGTTTATGCTATCATCCTGAATGTCAAAATAGTTTTGGAAGTAATAGGTAAACAACGTAATAACAATAAAATATGAGCAGCTTGTCTATGATCATATGACATAGTCCCTTCGATAGGATTTTAATTATAAGTTTTCTGGCAACACTAGTTTTGTTTTGAAATTTGACAGTTCCTGTCAAAACCATAGACCACTCAGAAAGTTGACGCATCGTACTATCAGTGGGGGACACTCAACTTTACTAATCTTCCAATATGATAGTTATTCAAACAAGATAACAAATATATTACCATTCACAAAATCAAATATTGGAGGCTTACAGTGACGGACATGCGTAAGGTCAAACATTTTCCTCCAATATGAATCAAAAAGCGGGAATATTAAGTGTTTTAAACATATTTACCATCGTAACATTGTGCAGTGCTTCAGATTTTGGTAAATTAAAAACGTCACAAGGAACCCACGTTGTTTACAATGATACGTAAGTGTATTCAAAGTTAAGATATTATAAAAAAAATATTGTTCATGGATATATTCTTATTGCGGTGGATGTATTTATAATTTTTATTTGCGCGCGATAGATTTTTCTAAGATAATATTAACTGTTTCTATATATTTACGCATAGTTATCACCTTCAATATATCAGTAATTTACCAAATTTAATAGATGATCTTGTGACTACTGAGTTGATAAAAAAAATGCGAAAAACTGGTTTTGAACAATTAGTTTAATTTGCTTGGTTGGCAGAACTGGTTCGATATATGAAGGTTAACAGTTAAATATGAAAATCACAAGTTAATATCAATCAAAGTCACCACCTTAACTATCACTTCTTGGTGGAGAGGCATAATTTTAATTAAATAAAACACATTTTTTATACTGTTTTCATATATATTATCTGTATGTGGAAAGAGTACAAAATGTGCTTTATTTATTTAATCTAATCCCATATTGTGAATACAATGAATTGCTAATGCCACCTTGTGGAGAACTTCCGAAAGTATATTCTACTGTACAAAATTTTCAGGAAAAAAATCATTCCATCTCCATGCATATAAAAAACACTATTTTTGTCATTTCAAATAAATGACATTATTTATTATGCAACTAAATTTTTTAGGCCCATACATGGGTTTATAAAATACACTATTGCAATAAAATACTTCTAGACATGACTATTAATCATTTTAACCTGCATATTTAGTAGTCTAGGATTTATAATAAAAATTGACTGAGTTATCTGACCTGCAGCATACAAACATAGAATGATTTTTCACACAAAAAAAATACAACTGAAAAAGATTTTTTTTCAGTCGTAATTTGAAATCTAATCAATCAAGATATTCATATATTTTTCATTTATTTTATTTACAGTTATGAATATGGAAAAAGTTATACCATTATTCTCAACAGAACTGTGGAGTACGTTTTGGAGTATGGAAATATGGAAGTAAGTTAGATATCTGCATTTTCCTGTATTTGATTATTTTTCCTCTAATCAGCATTCCATAATGTTTTGACTTAATCGGGCAACGATGAATTGCTAGCCAATGATAAATATCAATATTATATTAAAATTTTGCCTTATGAAATAAAATTGGGAGATATCACAAATAAATTTATAATACACATTACATATTTTCTAACATAGTCATATGTCTGGAGAAACATTATTGTGACACTTTGTCAAAAACAGGCGGTAGTGGGACTTCGAGTGCACTTCGAGTCGTGAGTAACCAATGCACTTATTGGTCACTCATTATAAGTAAAACAGCAACCCAGCTTTATATACATCAGGGGTGGCCAAAGCGTCGATCGCCTATCTGATCTGTACAAATCTCTGGTGCCCGTCCCAAGAAGCGTGCGAGACAAGTCGTGTGACGGGGACAGCACGCTAAAATCTCGAAGTTAGCCATTTATCAACGAAAATATCATTTTAAAACCCAAGTCAAACAAGGGTTGGCAATAAGATTAAAATTAGGGCTCTAAATTACTACTTTTAATGTTGGTCGATCGCCGCCAATAATTTCAAACGAAAGTCGATCGCGGGCAAAAAAAGTCTGGCCACCCCTGATATATGTACATCATAAGGTTCCAAAATATTTATTAGATTATGTTGTTAGGAGGCATATTTAATATACACACTTTAAGTGCTCTCTATTACTAATTATAAAATAATATCCATATTGATTTTCAACATTATCTATTCCAGTCCTGATATATCGGATCCAACTTTTACGTGTGATGTGAAGGTCAATTACAGTTGACCCTTTTTTGTGCAGTAGATGTATTCCATGGGATATTAAATAAAAGATAAGCCGACTTCCATAAGAAAGTATGAATGCATAACATGAATTTAAAAATTGACATAGTGACAAATGGCATCCAAAAATGTCAGTTTACAAAAAACTTTAAGCCCATGTTGTAACTGTTACGTGAGATAAGATATCAGTTAGAATTGTAGGATTACCATAGGCTTCTCCAGCACTTGAAATAAATTTATTTATTTACCATACCAATGTAAAAATAAAAATCACAGCACATAAAATCAATCATTCTATGTTATGATAACTTTCTCAATTGCCTGTTAATTATAATTGATATCCAACTCGTAATTGCTTACATGGATCCGATTACTGATAATCAAATCAACACAAATACTGTTCCTATAATTAGAGGAAATTATGTGATATAAATTTCTCAATATATAAATGATGCAAGCTGTTTATTGGCTGCTAGTTCAAGAGTACACCAGTGCATTTGAATGCCGGAATAGGACAAAAGATTAAACCTTGGTCAAAAAAATGTACAAAATTTGGCATAAGAGGTTTTGAAAATTTCTTTTTATTCATGTTGCAAATAATATTATTAATATGTTTTTCCCAGTCCTTCGAAACAGAATACCCAGCCAGGATATTTACTTCCAGCGGTGATTCCAACAGAACGTTTCCCGTCTTTATAACTGCACGGCAACAAAAGGGTTAGTGATACACTGTATTGGTTAAACTATACTTAATCATATTGAGATATGATAAATATATGCTGACCTATTAACCACAGTTATGGTATCTTCCAATTTGAGGTGTTAAGAGCTTTGAATGTGCTATATTATTTACCATAGTGATATTATTGATACCTAATATGAAGATACAATTAATAACTGTGAATAATAGTAATAGAAATTTCATTGGGATTTGGTTGTTTTCAGATACAATGTATTTTTATGAATATCTTTGTTTCAAATCTTGCAGGAGTCCAGTCATGGCAGCTGCCGGTCGTTGTAGCTGATAAAGAATTGCAGACCTTCTCCAGAACTCTCTGCCCCAATAAGAATTTCTTCCTTCAAGCTGCAAAGTATTGCTGTAAGCTTTTTTTTTACCTGTTGTTTGCCATAAAAATCTGTGGAAAACTTTAGTGTGGCGTGGGAAAGAAAAGGTTGTATAGGACTACTCTGGCCCACCGATTAATTTTTGCATTTTGATATTAAATGTATACTATGCTGTTCCTATATTTGCTTTTTTTATCATACCGTTTTAAGTGTTTGTATATTGAAATGTAAAATCATATATCTCCTGGATATTGACTTTGAATTGATTTTTGGTTCATGGTATTGAATGCAGGAATTTTATATTATGCACATTTTCGTATTTATTTAAAAAGTATATTATTATTTATCTAGCAATATTTATTTTAGGACTTTCTCATCACACCTGGGTTGTTCCGAGAATGATCATGTCTAATATTTATTTAATAAGTAATATAAGTATTACCAATAAGATATCATATTTCAGTTATCAACATCAGTTCAAAATAGATATCTTAAACCATTGTTGATAAGCAAAATATGCCCAGGGTGCTCAATGGCACTTCAATATTAAATTTATACACTTTACCTAAATTTTGTCACAAAAAATCATTCCACCACTATTGAGGTATAGAATGTAGTCTATTTGAAATTTGGCTTTTGATTGGTCCTGATTTTACCTGTTGTTTGCCATTAAAATCTGTGGAAAACTTTAGTGTGGCGTGGGAAAGAAAAGGTTGTATAGGACTACTCTGGCCCACTGATTAATTTTTGCACATTGATATTAAATGTATACTATGCTTTTCCTATATTTGCTTTTTTTATCATACCGTTTCAAGTGTTTGTATATTGAAATGTAAAATCATATATCTCCTGGATATTGACTTTGAATTGAATATTGGTTCATGGTATTGAATGCAGGAATTTTATATTATGCACATTTTCGTATTTATTTAAAAAGTATATTATTATTTATCTAGCAATATTTATTTTAGGACTTTCTCATCACACCTGGGTTGTTCCGAGAATGATCATGTCTAATATTTATTTAATAAGTAATATAAGTATTACCAATAAGATATCATATTTCAGTTATCAATATCAGTTCAAAATAGATATCTTAAACCATTGTTGATAAGCAAAATATTCCCAGGGTGCTCAATGGCACTTCAATATTAAATTTATACACTTTACCTAAATTTTGTCACAATTTATTTCAATATGCTTATATTACAGCTAGCATCGAATCTCTATATTGAAATATTTCCACTGTTAGACTTGTAATTGGCTACAATAGTAAACATTGATTAGATTAGTGACTGTGTAACTAGACACTTATTTAATGTTTCCAAAAATCAATATATTATGTAGAACAGTGAATATTATCGTTCTCCGAATCAGATATACATATTTTCGTTATCATTTATAACAATGAAAATTGTTTGTATTTTTTATGTATTACAGCATTGAATTCGTGTAAAGGTTATCAATTTAATGATTGATTTGCTCTATCGAAAACATACTCATTTTGAGTTTGGCGTATAAATAGCTCATAATTATGAATATGAACAATTTTAGTGAACTAAGTACAGAAAAAAATCATTCCACCACTATTGAGATATAGAATGTAATCTATTTGAAATTTGGCTTTTGATTGGTCCTGATTTTATGAGTGTTCAGTCAGGTCAGTTTATCTATAGTAATCAACCATTTGTCAGCCCAGCTGTCTCGATTTAACTTCTCCTGTCAGGAGATGATTACTTTTAAATAGAAAACAATATTACTAAAATATTCTTTATATACCCAATATCGGTTGATGCGTATATATATATATATACGGGCAGGCGTGTGGGGTCCAACTCTTAAATTTGTATATGTATTAGATGGTCAGCAAACAGTTCATATTTATTAAGAGATAAGTTAAAGAATTCTCTTTCAGCAAAAATATTATTGCCATGCAATAATATTTGAAACGGCACTCAGTTAATTAAGATTTTTTTTTTAAGTTGGATCAATAAGATGAATGTTTGGAGTTAGTTATTCAAAATATACATTAAGTTACTCTTTTTCAATTATGTATTTAACTTCTTTCAGCCGAAGGAGAAAGTAGCGATGTGAATGTGAACCCTCTTCAGAATCACCCCATCATCCACATTTACACTTCGAGTGTTACAGACATCACTGTGAATGTCCGCGTTGACCTGGTCAAAGATTTCTATTTAAAAATAAATTCAGCAATGAACTTAACTACGAGCCCCTCAGAGCCGAGGATCTATTTCTATTCATTTGAATATGGATCTCTCGATCAACATATTGATCTGGATGCCAACATGAAGACTTATGACCACGGTAATAACATAATATTTATCATCGGGTGACAAGCTTTATCTTTGTCGAATCGAATCCAGGAATAAACTCATGAGACATAAATGATTTTCGCACATTCTCACCTTGCCCTGAAATTAAATAGAGCCATGTAAATTTCATGTTTTTTTGTGTTGTTTCAAAATTTTTCAAATAACTGACATTTTACACGTATTGTTTAACTATTCGTGACACAAATTTCGCCATTTTCAGAGGCATCTTCAGACTTACTATTGCAAAGGTTGCTTGAGTAATAAAGTAAGAGTGATTCTAATAGTCTTATTTAATAAACTACATAATGAAGATTGGGCTTTTATAGAAAATGGATAGAAACAAACAAACAATAATTATACTACTAATTACAAATTGTTAACTAATGAGTTGCATTCATTTGGACAGGTTAACCCCATAATAAATAAATTTAGCAGTAGCGAGCAACCCTGTCCTATTTAGTAATACTTTATTACTATTGATACTTTTATTTATGTATTACATACTAAAAATTCAAAACTATTAATTTTTAAACTTTTTTATTTTCTTGATGGAGTATTTCTAGTTTACTACTCTGATTAAAATTATAATCTTTAATATTTATTTTTTTAGCCAAATTCATGTCAATTATTGCTTGTTTTTTTTTTAACATCAATATTTAGGGCAGCCAATAAAAAAAAAACTTGAGCTGTTAATCTGCTGTGAAGGAGGGGCCCATAGCTTATTTTTACCCAATAAGATGATGCAGTGAATATTCACATTCTATTTCCTTATTATATTCTTTTGTTTATTTTAGGTTAATCTAGTCAACGAGACAAAAAATATGACATCGTTTGAGAAAACAAAACAATATTTCTGGGATTTTGCAAAGGGAACAGTGCAGGCCAGCATTCTTACTCGACTGAATGAAACTATGAAGACCGTTTTGATCAGACTGGATTCTGATGATGATACTTGCATGCTCATCTCCATACAAAATGCCTCCGTGAGATAATAAACTTTTAATTAATCTTGAGATAATAATTATGTAACAATATTTCTTTGATATATTCCATTATTTATGTGAGTCTAAAACATTTGAATTCGGAATGCTTATAATCAACATTGGTTCATGATTCATGTCAAGAAATCTATATTATGTTTATGAAATATTTTTTGCAGTGCCCGGTGTTTGACAATGAGCGGGATATATTATATGAAGGATATTATGCTACAATAAGCAGAAAAGGAGGAATAAGTGTGGCTGTAAGTATCCTTAAATAAAACCCCACTATCTTTTAGCTTACCTAAAAATAAATAAAAATAATAAAACATTTTTATTATAATGCCATTCCACCAAGTATTGACAGTGAACACCTTTAAAGTGATTAAAAAATAAATAATCTGTCACCTCTGGATATTTCTGTATGCCTTAACACTGTCGCTTTTTGCAAAATTCAATCATACATTTGAAATATGTCATAAATTAATATTCAACCCATATCATCCACCCATTACTTTTTACAAAAAACAAATAGTATTGAAGTGATAATAATAATGATAGGTGTCTCCCCCTTTTTTGTTTGTCTCTGTTGGTGACTGGGACACTCTTAATTTTATAGTATGTATGTGCATTAATTTAAATTAAGTTCAAATTTTCCTGAAACAAAAATAATAAACAACCAAACAAATACCATAACTGACATAAAAATAGGTCTCTAAGAATAGAATGCTAAGCTGAAAGGGCTGCTCAAATTTTTTCTTTTTGCCAAGTGGAAGCATCTACATTTTAAACTTTTGCAGTCTTGAATATAATACATAAAAGTATTTTAATATTTTTGCAGCAAAAGAATTTCCCGTGGGGCTTCTACATAGTTCTCGTAGTCAAATCCACAGACGAAGACTGCAACGGCGGCACCTGGATCAACATAAACAACAGAACCTCTAACAGTTTCGATACATTCTTCGAATGGGAGCAAGGAGACTTTGGCAGGCCCGGAAGAGGTCCGAAGATCGCCAGAGACAGGACCAAAAATGTGCTCATGACGATACAGCCGAGTATCAGCTACCAAGACTATTGGATTGCCACTACTGCAGGGTTTCTAATCATTGTTATAATTTATGTGATTATTTTGATGGGACTGGTATGCTGCAAATTCAAATCGCTGGACATGGATCAAGTGGACACTGCCCAAAACCTAGTTGATGGTAATTTTTTTTACTGTAAACATGTCTACTCCGAATGTGTAGAATGTTGAGTTTATTATTACTCAGTTTGATATGATAGGACAGGGCTAAACTGGAAATAACAGTTGTTTTTAGGACGGATGGGGAATTCAGGCATCACAGACCTCAATTGATGAAATTATCCATATTGAAACTCGACCTGTGTACACTGCAATGGAAGCCAACAGTGTTGACCATTCGATTACGGGTCACAATAATCAAATTTATAAATCATTTTACTGTGGTATATTTATTATATTAATGAAGAAAAATTCCTGATTTTTTCAGAAAACGGTGTAGCGACTGAACCTATTCATGTGCGTCATGCCACTCTTGCTGCGTTCCATGACAATTACGGAATACGTAAGAGTTTTTTTTACGTACATCTGAATTAGAATACTAATCATTCAAGTTATTTTGTGTACATTCTTTGAATTGTATTTATGTTTTGCAGGTCGAAACAGTTACACGTCTTTGGGCGGCAGACAGATTCGACCGCAGCTATTCTTGGATGAACTGTGCACCAGAGATACGAAATCTCTTCAGAGGCAGTCCGGTTATTATTTATGGCACCTCTTGACTGTCGCAGTTTTCTACGGTCTCCCTGTTGTTCAGCTAGTCATTACATATCAACGGGTAAAAACTACATAACATTTATTTCGTAAATTGGAAATAAGTCACAAATATTTAATCTCATATTTCTTGAAATGGTATTCCGAGTGCTAAACTTGAAACTTCCTCAGTGTATGGTTTTCCCTGTAGTGCCTTTGAGTCATATCGAAATATTCCTTCTGAATATCTTAGATTATACCCTCCTAGAACACCATTAATCTAAATACCTAGATTATATAAAACAAAATTTATATTGATATATTGATGAAATACGCATTTATTTATATGTTCACTAAATTTGCTGTAATACAGTTTCATAACAGTGATGGTTGGAGAACTGTGTAAAAAAATAAAAATTTTACCATTCATTGATTGTATTGATATTGATTTTACAAATGGGAAATATTAAAGAAAAAATTACTCAATTTCTATCCATGTTGTTCGTACCCACAGTAGATGCTTTATTTGTACATCGATCTTCTTTCAATAGTTAAAGCAAAATAATATACCACAAATAGTACACAATAAAACGTTACCCAATGATAACCACAAGACAACATAATAAGGAAAAATACCCCTTCCGCATCTCACGTGTTTACACAATGCTAACACAGTGCTCAAATTTGTGCTTTTGATATTTGGCCATCAAATGCGAAATATCATGTTAATTAAAAGGGCCTGTAAACATAGTGTTAAGATATCCTTATTGTCTTGAATAATAATATGATTGTTAACTATTTACAGATGTTGAACCAAACTGGAAACCAAGATCTGTGCTATTACAATTTCCTCTGCGCCCATTCCTTGGGTCTATTATCTGACTTCAATCACGTTTACTCGAACCTGGGTTACGTCTTACTAGGGTCACTATTCTTAGTGGTCGCCTGGATTAGAAGGAGGCGGCACCGCGATACTGAATTCGATAAGGTAAATTGCGTGATTCACATTTTCATTTACAATGTATTTGATTTTAAAAAACGTGTGACTCGTACCTTTCTGGCATTAATATGTTCGTATAAATAAATCAGTAAATCAAATTAGAATATTTTAAAACTATTAATAGCAAAATATTGCACAGTTGTTCAAAAATTATGTGATTTTTAAAAACTACCGAATCTCTATTTTACCAGGGTACTTAATATCATAAAAGCATCATTAAACGATTTCAAATAATTTCCAGGATTGTCTTAGAAGCATTTACAAAATTGTAAAATAAACACACTTCCGTCCATCATGCAGAAAGGGCAGTGTTGTGCTGTATGTCACCGAGCGGCATACATATAAATCAAGACAAATAAATATTGTTATTATGGGAATGTTTTTTTCTTACAGAACTATGGCATCCCTCAGCACTATGGACTGTATTATGCAATGGGTGTTGCGCTCGTGATGGAAGGAGTACTTTCGGGATCCTACCATGTGTGTCCTAATCATTCTAACTTCCAGTTTGGTGAGAATTATAATTATTCATCCAACCACGGATAAAGTTTGCTGACTGGCATTCTACTAAACTAAAAGCTTTTAAATTATAAATAACATTGTAATTTTTAAGTTTTGTAATATAAAAAAATCAAACTGATTAACTCTTACTATTGGTCAAATTGGAATTTTTTCATCGCCAACAAGACTTCTTAGTATCTAGTTTTGGTTAAAACTTATTTATTATGAAATTCATAGCCTCTTATTTGTTAAATGGTAGATTAAGTTTACAATTGTATAATGTATAAATATTAAATTAGTTTTTTCGGTGTGTATGATTTGTTAAGGTTAAATAATTGGGTGCACCATTGAACCTGCAATCGGTAAATAATTTGCGAGTCATGCACGTATTATAACAGAGGATAATTTAGTCTATCTTTTATTATTCTATCAAAATGTTTTATCACAAGTGTCTCTTTGACTTGATCTTTGTCCTCTCTTTTCTCACGCTTTGAAATAGTTTATTTTTATACTCATGATAAGTTGACACATTGCTGCAATAATAAACCACGATTTCATTATGCAACCTTTTTACAGATACATCATTCATGTACATAATGGCGGTTCTCTGCATGGTAAAAATCTACCAGACGCGGCATCCTGACGTCAACGCTAGAGCCCATTCGACGTTTGGTGTTTTGGCATGCGCTGTTATACTCGGTAAAAATCTTTGTTTTACTTATAAAATATGTTCATTGAGAAGTATGCATACACAATGTGGTACATTTTTGATATTTTTTGATTTGTATCTTTCATTTACACCATTACATGAAATGCCATTCAGCTAATACATCTTTGAACTATGTAGCTATAATAACTAATCGGAATCAATAACTGTCTAATTAAATTACCCTGGCATCTGCTTTTATATCAGGAGTGAGTTAAATATATGAAATATGATAGACCTCTACCCCTTTCTACATTACTTTTTCTCACGAAATAGCATCTGTAACCCACCCCACGTTGGCCCAAAATGGTTCATTATTAAATATGTGGACGTAACTGATTGTTATAACGTTTACTTAATTTAGGTTTGTTCGGTGTGCTGTATCCGAATTTCTACTTTTGGGTCATCTTTACGATTATCCACATAGCCACATGTCTGGTGCTCACTCTTCAAATCTACTACATGGGGGAGTGGAAAATTGGTGAGTACCACAATATTAATTTTTTAATTATTATTGAATATTTTTAATCAAAATTGGCTTATGCATTAAGATAATTCAATTCAGACTAATTCAGACTGTTTGATCACTTTCAATTTATATTTTCACTTATTTTTTTATAATTTAGGATTTCGACTGAAAGTGCTTGATAGAATTTCACTATTTTATTTCATAATTCACCCTTGTGACATAAAAGCAAATATCATTAAGATTCATGCTATGAGCTTTGTTATTTATCTATGCAATTACTAATCCAATTGATTGAACCTCATTAATATTAAAACAATTAGATGATTAATGCAGATCAACATCAATAACTTTCATACTTAGAGGTATACTTTTATTCTAATATAAACAATACAAAACATTTATTACATGCCGTTGAAGTTCATCCGTGCGTTTGAAACCGGGTTGTTAGTGACAAAGACTTGTCACTATATACAGTAAACCCTCCAATAATGAGCTCCCCGCTAATGAACCCCCAATAACATTTGCGGCAGGTTTTCCAATAATGAGTTAAATCCCCCGAATAATGAATAAAAATAAAACACGTGCATCTGACGTATTTACGTGGTGATTCATCCGCATGTGGCAGTTAGATGAAACCAGGGATATTCAACAGATATACAGTAAGATAAAGACTGATAAAGATATCAATGAATATATAAATGATGACATGGATTTGAATGAAGAAAGCTTACAAATTGATTTGAATGATTCTCATGAAAGTTTCAATTCCGAAAATTTGAATGAGGGCTAAAGATTGTTTAATAATTTAGAAACACACTTGACTCAAGACGATCTCCCAAAAGATCGATTAGACGAATTAACAAAATACTTAGAAATATGTAAAGCCCAATATATTAAAATTAAAAGCTAAATGCGGGAAAAAGTTATTTTTGACAATAAAGAAAATAATCCAGTCAATAATCTGAACTATAGAGAAATTGAGAAACCGGTATTGGCAACAAGAAAGTCTCGATGGAACTTAATATTAGATGATAGTGGCAGTGATTAATTAAATATGTACATAGTTATATAATTTAAGACGTTCATCGTCTTTTCTATTTTTTTTGTTTTCAACAGTTATTATTTGGTTATTATTTTATATTAATGTGTATCATTTATGTGAAATAAAACATTTCCAAAATGCTTTTACTATGTTCATTCTTCACTCATTAATACATTTTATAAAATTAACTCGCGTTGAACGTCCCTGCCCGCACGTGGCAGGAAGTTCGAAACATGAGATGAGGTCATCGATTATCGCCGAAGTTCAAATAATGTTCGCTAGTTTCAACGTAATATGTATTTGAAATATAATAATAATACTACATTATAATACATATATTTATGATCAATTAATTAATTAAAAAATAATATGTAATTCCGCATTTCAAATAAAAAATATTCAATTGAAAATCTTAACCCCCAATAATGAGCCACCCAGTAATGATCCCCCTATCTCTTCATTATTGGGGGGTTTACTGTACATATCTATACTACGGTGGTCAATGAAATGTAATTCAAAATATATTTTTTTTGATTGTCATAATCAGGCTTTTATTTAACACATTGCATTTGAGGGTGCCACTTCTCTTTTCCTGTTAAGTGCAATGGGTTAAATATTTTGCTATGATAATTTGTTCTCTGCTAGGTTTTCGATGCTTGTCAAAATGCTTATGTGGCGGTCTGTGCCAGCCAGCCTTTCGCAGTCGGTGTGTCCTTGTCCTTCTGGCTAACCTCTGCAATTGGGGATTGGCTGGTTATGGGTGAATTAAAACTTTATAAATTAATTTTAACAATTGAAATATAATAATGGAATTAAACTATATCCAATCATTCAGACATTTCCAATGTTTGTTGGTTGACTTTGAATATTGAAACCTATAACTTTAAAGTGTCTTTTTATATTGTGTACTGTAGACGAAAACTTCTCTTATATTCAAATTGATACAATTTATAAAATGAATACATTCACCTTTTCTTTTTAAATAGTTCTTCATCGAAAAACTGATATTTAATGCTTTGAAGGATTCAGCGATTAGTTTGATACCAAATAAAATATAAATAGTTTTAAAATAATAAAACAAGTCTTAAGTTAAAAAACAATTAAAAATAAAGATGATAGGTAATGTGTCATCATGGCAACATCAGAACTATTCTAGTTAGCATTTTCGCCTCAGAGAGGCTGTCTATCAGTACAAATTTTGTTATATGATATGAAAAACAATATTGAAGATTTTTGATGTTTATAATTGGCTATATCTGACAATGTCAGGATACCAAAATAATAATAAACTAGTGGATCTTTTTTTATTTTTATGGGACTTTATGAAGCACATCTTAATTCAAATCAGTTCTTCTACTTTTATACACTAATGATGATATTATTTTGCTACAGATTGTACGAGCACAGTAAAGATTTTGCAACACATCTCCTATGGGTATTCCTGATGAACTTGGCCCTCCACTTAACATTCTACATTGTTATGAAACTCTCACACCGCGAGTGTCCTCCCGCGCACACTTGGTGTCTTTTAATACTGTCCATGGTGGCATGGAGCTTAGCGCTTCGATTTTTCTTTGACAATAGCACATCATGGGCGGTTAGTATTCTCTAGTGTTTTATTTAGTTGAATTCATTTATTGCAGCTGGTGTAATATGTTGATGAAGAAGATAAAATTTATCAAAATTATTTGTAATAGGAGAAAGTTTTAAAACTTTTCTCATTCCTTATTGCTTTACACAACCTACAAATTTTCCGTTTTCAGACAGCAATAATAGTGAATGCTGTTTTTTTCTTACCAATCTCAGTTTGACAAAAATAGTACATAGATGCACAAATTTACAAAGCACCATGGTGCGGCGTGCCAGCATCTTCCTACTACTCTTTCCTTTATAAATAATAAAATTATTCAATTACATTCAAGGATCACAATATTTGTGTTTCTCATTTTAATGTTTTTTTTATTTTTCAGCTGACACCTGCTCAGTCAAGGTCGTACAATAAACCATGTGTTTTGATGGGATTCTATGATAATCACGATATATGGCACCTACTCTCCGCAGCGGCTATGTTCTTCAGTTTCATGTTGCTTCTCACCCTGGATGATGACCTGACGCACACACACAGGACAAAAATACCAGTGTTTTAATGTGAATACGTAAAAAAAATCAAAGGAAATCATCATTGAGTCATACATAACATTATCATCGTGATAGATTTTCAAATGGTGCTGAATTATTGATAAGGTTTTTTATAGTACTATATACTGTGTTATAATTTGAAACTTCTATCTGTGCATAATTATAAAGTATCAATAATTTAAACTTCATATAAGCTAAAACCTTCCATGACATGGTTAGATCTTTTGATAAGAGATATTTATTGTTGCTGGTTGCTGTTGCCGGTCGAGTTTTCTTCCTGCACGGTTGTGGGGTCAAGGGTTTAGGCGCTGAATGGGTATTGTTTTTCATTGAATGACATGAATATAAGTGTGATTGTTTCATACCTTGAAACAACATGCTTAGACATGCTCAGTATCATGAATTTCAAGTTATTTAATATAAAGCATAGAACATTGTTGGAATATTTTTTGATTATTGAACACGTTGATTGTGATTTAATTTTACACAAAATGCTTGTAAAATCTCTCTTTAATTAAGTGAATATCAACTCAAATATAGTCCCTCAACAGAATGTGGTCAATAAACCTCTCGTGAAAAAATGCATTAATTTATAAATTAATTAGTAAAGAGTAAGTAAGAAAAGTGATTCTTATAAAAAATTAAAATAAAGTCTGTAGAATAAAATTTTAATCCGTGTAAAAGTTTATTCAGGTGATTCCGTGTGACTTTTCCTGTCCATTTCCGTGTAGCAAATCCATCCCAATATTTACAAATATATAGTTAATTATGTGTAATTATTTTTCAAGCTTTGTTTTGAAATATATATTTAGTCTATTTTTTATTAGTAAATTTATTTTAATTCTTTCGTTATTTGTCAAATAGGATAATTATAATGAATGTTACATGGTTTGTAAATAAGATATTTTTAATCTCCCTGAACAAAAGCAGGTAGCAACATTACCTAAAACATAAGTATCAAATGGTATGCAAATGTTATGATTATATATATATAGTATAAGTTACCTTATTGGGGTTGAAATAATGACTTAATAAAATGATTTTAGAATGTATTTTATTAGTGTTGCCAATAATTAAGAAAAGAACTATCACTTGAATTATGATTTATGGAATATATTTACCTAATGTTAATGCATGAAATTTCGAGTCTTTCTCCATTTGGGACGCATCTATGTGAACTTGCAAATTTACATTACAAAAAGTTTGACGTTTATATTGTATGAATTGAAATTTTTTTTTGTGTATAATTTCTCAGAAAGACATCTAGAATATATAGTCTATTTTATGAAAGCATCTGTAGATGTACCAACATTACTGTATTGCACATCACTTACGCAATGGTGGCACCCACACTAACGGTCAAGTTATAATGGTACATCTATGGTAATGTTTATCATACTATCTGTTTATTATTACTTTTTGTGTGTTTATAAAATATTTTTCCATCACAATTATGCATGTTACTTAATTATTACAAGGGGCGATGCCATACCTCATATATAAGATTTTTAGCATATCTTTGTGATTCAGTCACTGCCATGTTCGATTGCTTTAATTTATATACTGAATCCCTAAAATACCTGTCTATCCATATAATAATAAGGATTATATAATGTTTTTCTAATATACCAGCTTAATGTTTTATATTTCGAATAATGAAATGAAATTAATTAAATGTGTTCCGTCAGCTTGACTTGAAAAATATTGATTACCTAAAAAATGATCCAGAGAGAAATGAAAGTTGAACCATTTTATGGGAACACTTTGTTTCTCTATGTGTTATGATTTCCCCCATTGCCAATTTTACTTACTTTCATTCCCCTCTTTATCATTTTGCTCAAACACATGTATTTATTATGAAAGTCAAGCCAATGTTTTTCATTAAATATTTACATTTTTTTTTGTGTTTTATTTTAACAGTGTCATCTGTTGATTGATCATTCATTTTTTTTAATGTAAATTCACTGTTATCTCCACTTTAACACGCTCTCGATTAAATATGGTCTGCATATCCATAAAATACAATCACACATGGCTTTAATAATAGTTGATTTAGTCATAACAATGTCAGCAAATGGTGACAAGTAAAAATGATGTCGCCAACATGTATAAAACAGTGAAATGAAAAGCAGGAAGAAGAGCTAGACAAACTTAATGCATTGAAAAATATAGAAGTTCTCAATCATCTTTCTCACATTAAAAGATTATCCATGGTCAAAATTTTATTAATCAAATAAATCTGATTACCTAGAGCTTAGACTGATTGAATTGGTATTTACTTGATAAGAGTCTTAGCAATGCGTCTTAGGTTATATATTTTGTAATTATTGCAAATCTGGTGATGTGAGTTGTGAAAGTCATACGAGATCAACTCGATGGTTAATAATGTATCAGTTGTGCACAAAATCAACGATAAATAACATACACCCAGCCCAAGATCTCTTTTTTTTCAATTGAAAAAATCTGACCTTGCCGGGGATTGAGCCTGGGCCCCCCGATCGTTAGATCACTAGACCACAGGGACCGACGTGATGTACCTGATTGGCTCGTGTGCTGTAGATGCCTCACTTGGCTAACCTGGCTTGTCTCTTCAATACAACAGAATTATGGTTTGGTACTTCCAGTATGCTCATGTCACTTTGTTTACAGACCCTTTTAATTACTTTGGTAATTAGCATGGTATTTAAAATTTGTTGGCCAGTTAGTAAATGCACAAATTTCGAAGCATTGGGTAAAAATTTGTCTTGTTATTAAACCCATTGTTTACGGTGTGCACAAATTTGTGCGTTATTACTATAGTAATTGAAAAACCCCGTAAACAAAGTGTTAGCAAAAGGGAATTTCACAAAAAAAACAAGTCAAATGTTTATAAAAAGAAAATATCTTATTCTGTACAATATAACAAATATAAAGGAAAATTCATGGCTTTACAATGATAATTACACAGCTTTAAAAAAGCAAAACAAATCCAATGTTGTCTTTGTATTCAATTATGTTTGCTTTGCAAATTGAGCCAACAGATATGGCTTGACAAAAATCACAATATCAAAATCTTATAAATATCCTTAAAATTTTTAGTCTATAAATAAAAAGACTGAACTCTTAAAATAATACAGATAATATTACATTTAAAATTTCTCTAATACATAGTTATAATTCATGTTCTACAAAGCTCAATCAACGTATGTCAATGATGAAATTGGAAATATATTTTTTTTAATGTGACAACACTATTTTAACTATATTTTCATTCTTAACCTCTAAAATTGGAAGATACGTTTTCACATTAACCAAAATGAGAGATATAACCTACTCCAACTTAACATTTGCAAAAGAAGTGTACACAGGTGAAAAGAGATTCTATTGGTTATGGTAACATTGGCGGCACTGGACACGTGTCTTGAGTTTGGGAAACTGAAACCATTTGGATTCTTTTCAAGCAACTCATGTTGTCTCTGTGTAGTAATGGAATATTTATGGGAAACACTTTCACAAAGCTTGATTGTTTGAAATATTTTAACTCGTTTATGACTACACTGTAAATTCAGTAGGTGATTTTTTGTGATATAACTCAGGTAGTTAAATTGAGATAAACAAAAAAATAAGGGGGGACTAATTAATTAACTTGACAATAACCATAGACTATATAAGCCACCAATCGCCGAAAAGGTTAAAAATATTATTCCAATGACATTAGTCTATGGTTATCTATGGTCATTATATTGATAAAATAAAAATTGCTGAGCTGAGATAGAGAAGCATACAAAAATGGCTTGCAGACCTGCGATAGAAGGACTCTTAACACATTCAATGCTAGACCTGTGTTTTATTACGCAATAGAACACACTAGGCGTGTTCTCAGCATCCAATATGTTAAGATTAATCTATAGTCAAGCTTTTAGAGGCTTGAAGAAATGAAGGGTTTCATTTTGACCCAGAAGGTCACTTCGTTTTTGTCTGTAGTCACCATAAGAGCTGTTATTATTATGCAGGAACAATTAGTTTGAATCAATATTATTAGTGATTAAAAATAAATGTTTTTTTTTCTTCAATTTCTAGCAATAAGATAAAAATGGAAAAATATTCTAAAGTATCTCGAAAAGACCATTATTACATCCACATTATATATATTAAGCACAAGTGACCAGCAACAATTATATATAAAATACCCTCAAATATCCATTATTGAAAAATATTATAAAATTCGGAGGGCAGTGCCACACAAAAAAATCAATTCTGATGGATTAAGATAATGATCTAAATTAAAATACATTGCAACAAAAACTAATTATATCTAAAATTGAAGAAAATAATTTTTTGATCATAATCAACTGACGTGAGATATATTTTCGGTAACCAAAGAATATGTTTTTAAAACTTGTAAACTATTAAAAATGACTAACAATATAATAATGTAAGGTCAGAAATATTCTTGATCAAGATTGTGGCAGAACTCGGACAGGAATTGAAGAAAAAGTTTGAAACGTGTATCTGACGATGAAGGGTGTCTCTTCTCTGAGACTAGTCTGCAACAGTGTGCCAGATTTTGAAGAATGATCTGAAATAAAAACAAGAAAAACTTTAGGTGATGGAGACATAGAATTGAATTTTTTTATACCAGCTTGGGAATTTCGGCTGTGAGTAAATTGATGTTGAATATTTGTGTGGTCAATCAACTTCAGTTTAACAGTATTTGTATAATAAAAATATTAAGAGAAAATTGTTGAGAAATTAATGCATGTTAACCTAGAAATAAGATAAATAGTCCGTTTAAGAATTACTACGATTATAAATGTCAAGTCAAACTGAACTATTCTGGAATCAACAATACTTAAATAAAAGAACAATGCTAAGTGTTCATTGTCAAATGGATGCAATGAATAGACCAGCATCGCAATTGCATTATAGGAAAGGAATGTACAAAAATGTAGTTGATTTTCTGCATGTTTTTTTTAGAGAAATGAAGAATACAACGTCAATAATTTTTTGTAATTTTAAGATTCCTAAAAGAAAACGTGACCAATAAGCAAAATTAGTAATGGACTCACTCTTTGTGTTTTACTATGTTGCTTACCAGATGGAGTTTATTTCATGTTGACCTGATAAGTTTTTTATTTACGCAGTAAAAACAGTGATGCTATGTGTGTTTGAAGCCTAAAGAATTGTAATACAAATGATTTGAACAAACCTGAGGCCACTCCTGTCTGTACAAGGCCAGACATTGTTCAGTCAATGAATCCTCGGAGAGAAATTTCTTATCCAACAGAAATATTATGAAATCAGATAAAGCCTCCCACACCAGTAAGCCGCTGTTTGAACTGCTTAAAATCGCCAGATTTCTTGAGCAGAGAATGGAGTCGAAAAATTCATTTTCAGGCAGCTCATCAGGACAACTATCTTTGTCATCTTTAGAAGTTAATACATTATCCCTAGGTGCAGACTTATCATAGGTTTGCAAACTTCTATCAGCAGAAGCTCTATCAGTATTTTCAATTAAATCATCAGCATTATAATTGCTTTTAATATGCTTTGGTTTTATTGAACTAGTTATATTTTCATTTTTACTAGAATGGGAATCATAATCTTTCACTGTATCTATATTTGAACCAGAAGATTGTGGAACAATGTCGCTGTCATTAAATAAACTTGAGTCAACCAATTCGTTTTTTTTATTTTTGTCTTTTTTTGCAGAGCGCAAGCTGACACTACGCCTTTTTCAGGTGATGATTTGGATTTCTCAACGATTTCTTTTGTTTTTTTCTCAATTTTATTAGATGCACCGCAAACCAGTGTTGTGAACTGAGACATTTCCTCAGGAGTGAAATCATTAGTTTGACACGAGTCCTCGCTCTGAGAGTTACAAGAAAATAAGCAATGTTGCCATATTATTGCGAATGCCTCAAAAAATTCTTTCAGCGTTGCAGGGTGTGTCGAAACTGAAAAAAATATTGCAATCGTTAAAATAAATTATTAGTTGGAAGTAGAAATAGTTTGATGGAAAGGATTTTATGAAAATACTCACTAATCATAATCGCTAGATCGAGCGTAAGTTGAGCTATTGTCTTTTTGGTTATGAGGCCAATGTAAGTGCATTGACTGCATGCTCTCGCTGATTCTATAGCATTTTTAACAAGTTTTGACTCTTCAGATTGCTCCAGGTCTCCACCTATTATTGCTATGACGACATCCTGAAAGAAAAACAAATTTAAATATCGAATCAAAAACAAATATCTCTCTTTCTGTTACATCAAAGAATCAATATTATGTCTTATGTAAAGACTAGAAGCCGAAATAAAGCTGAATTAAATGCTTGATATGCAATCATGAAAATGCCTGTATGTTTATTAAAAGACTGTAAAATAAAATACCAACCTTTAATTGTACAATAGCATCAAAAGCACTTTTGAACCAATCGTCAAAGTTCCCAATTTCCTTATTTGCTTTGCCTTCAAGTGTCATTGGAGAAGTTGTATATTTGTTTTTAGAAGACGCAACAGGATTTGCAGGAGACTGCACAAACGGTTGATGAACCGGGATGATCTTTCACAATTTCATCTAACCTTTTATCAGCTTCCAAGCACTCTTGCTTCATTTCCATGATTTGTCGTTTTAAAAGACCAACACCGCTGAGCCTTTTCACTTCCGTTGGTATGTCAGTAAGATAAATAACTGTAAAAAAAGTTTAAGCTATCTGTTATCAAAATTGTAACGGAGTACTTTGCGCAACAGTAGACAATGTATACTAAGTCATAGGCTGACATTACTTTAGAAATATAATTGACTTTTGCAGCCTAGACTTTTTTTGGCATATAGGAAAGTTGATTGTGTGCAAATTGGTATGTGGGCCTAAAAGGGGCTGCAACAACCGGCCAATGACCTCTTATTATTCTAATGGAATTCTTTAAGTTGTAAAAATCTTACTTTCATCATTTAAAGCTCGTTTAAGGAGATTACAAGCACGCCTCGTGCATATGTGGACCAGCTGTTTGGCAGCCGTGTCAGGTATGTCATAAGGTAGCAGGCCCGACAATGCTGATTGGCATCGTGCTTTTCCTAAAATGGTGGCTGCCCTCACGCACCGCTTGACAAAAGCCTTGGATTTTTGCTCACGTAACCGCGTCACAGCCGCACACAGTGATGACTACAAAAAAAAATCGTTTGATTTTAGTATTTAAGAAAATACAGTAATGTTTTTTTATCAATTGAAAGAAAATCTATATTGAAATATGTCAATTTATGAGATGGCAAGGCAGAATAAGTATTCTTATGTTAACCTTTTAACACTCTGGCAACCGCATTTATCGGGCCAAAGTTACACGTAATACCGCATATTTTGGTTTTTCGCGCGACATTTAGAATTATGCTTATATCTTTTTAATCAGTTGAGTAAATTGGATAAAATAAAGTGTATTGTGTATTGTATAGTATAATATATCTATTTAAAAACAATTAGTTCAAAAAAAAAAATTATTAAAGCTGTAAACACATGATTTATTTATATTTTTGAAAGAAAAGCGAAACAAATATTTCTTTTCCATTCATAAACACATAAAGCGAAGTCAAATTCTTTTGAAATGTGGTCTGCGATCATTTTACACAATATTGTATAAAAATATTTGAAAAAAATAGAGTATTTATTGAGAGCCGCTAGACTTACCATTCATCCATCAGTCGTATAAATTAGGAAAAATTTACTTGTCATCACAATGCCACAATAACATTATAACTATTACTTTTACCAGCCAAAAAGGGTTCATTTATTGTTATTAGTTTTATAAACACTTAGATATTATTTTTAATGAAAACAGAAGAAAAAATTACACACATATTACTTATCACTACTAACTATACTATACCATACGTCTACAATAATCACTAAAATTTTATCAATATTTTTTTTGTGTGGTAATCTTCAAAACATTTTCCCATGTGTAATGGAACATTACAAAATAAACACGTCGTCTTCCGATATATTGAGTATTATGATAAGTTTTGATCGACACGATCAACGCCTTTCATATTTTTGTTATAATCTAAAAATACAATTGGGTTTTTATTTTTTGGTTCTACGATTTAGTTTATAATATATTTATTTCACAAAACACGTAAATTTAAACTCTTTTTCCACAAATTATAAGATTATATACCATTACTATAGCACGTATGTAAAACGATTTTACATAGAAATACGCAATAATTATAAATACAATCGCGGAGTAATTACATAGGATGTATTCTATTCGACCGATATTTTCAAACTAATTCTAAACTACAATTCTTATATATAAGTATGTATATAAAATGGGGATGGTCAACATCAAAATGTGTAAAGACTTCGCTAATTGTTTAAAAATACAATGGTAATTGCTAGAAAGCAAAATGCCATACATACCTCACACATGCCCGGTAATTTGATTTTTTTATGATACGTATTTTTTGAAAATAGGGTTCAGCAATAAATCTGTCAAAAACATTATGCAATGTGCACCATTCATCTCAACCATGCGATTGAGAAATCCATTCATCTTTTACAGAAATTTCGACTTCGCTAAATGTTTTAAATATACAATTGAAATTTCTAGAAAGCAAGCTGTCATCAATACCTCAAACATTCCCGGTAATTTGAGTTTTATGATTCGTGTATATTTGAAATAGGGTTCAGTAATAAATCTTTTTAAAAACTTAACGCCAGTATGCCCCATTCACCTCAAACATGCGATTGAGAAATCCATTCATCTTTCTACCGTAATTAGTTTTATTGTCCTATTTCAAATATTTAGACTCGGAGTAGACAATGAAACATATTTTGACGAGCTAATAAACAAAAATACTTAGTTCGTTTCAGTCAGAATATAGTCCATGTTTATTTATAGGAAACTTTTTACCCAACACCGCTACATTTTTCGCGATTTTATTATTTCGCGCGACATTTTTGAATTATGCTTATAACTTTTTAATCAGTTGAGTAAATCGGATAAAATAAAGTGTATTGAGCATAGTATAATATATGTATTTAAAAACAATAAGTCCGAAAAAATAAAATATTAAAGCTGCAAACACATGATTTATTCATATTTTTTGAAAGGAAAGCAAAAGAAATATTTCTTTTACTCATTTTATTACATAAACACATAAAGCAAAAGTCTCATTCCTTTGAAATGTTTTTGCGATCTTTTACACAATATTGTTGGTTTATAATAATCAACCAAAAAATATAACATTTATTGAGAGACTTCCGAGAATTAGGGTACATACCCATCAGTCGTAAAATTAGGAACATTTACGTGTCATCACAATGGCACAGAAACCTTATAACTATTACTTTTACGAGCCAAAAAGAGTTCATTTATTGTAATTAGTTTTCATAAAAACTTAAATATTATTATTATTTTATTAGGTAATGTAAATAAGTGAGTTAGTAAAAAATAAACTGATATTTAAATTTATTGCATCTGAAATGTGAAAAAAGATAAAAACATTGCAAGAAAAAATTACACACATATTATTTATCACTACTAACCATACTCCATTATATAACTATTGTAAAAGTTGTCCATGTATGTATATTTGATGCCATAAACCTCGACAATGATTCAGAAGCGATGATATCGTTTGAAAAAATGTAGCACATTTTTTAGCATATATTTCTCACCTGGTAATAATGGTATTATTGTCAGAGCAAAATTTTTTTTTATTTCCTTCACTGTCTATCCATTTTCGGGTCTCTTCAACTTCTTTGTATTTTGTTTTATTTTGATTGTAATATCTATTACTTCACAAAACACGTAAATTTAAACTCTTTTTCCACAAATTTTACCATTACTATAATAGCACGTATGTAAAATGATTTTACGTAGAAATACCAAATAATTACAAATGCATTCGCGGAGATATCACATAGGTTGTACTCATTTCCGACCGATATTTTCAAACTATAATACAATTCTTATGTATATAACATGGGAATGGTCACATCATATGGACTGTGTAAAGACTTCGCTAAATGTTTAAAAATACAATGGAAATCAATACCTCAAACATTCCCGGTAATTTGATTTTTATGATTCGTATTTTTGAAAATAGGGTTCAGTATAAATCTTTCAAAAAACATTATGCAATGTGCCCCATTCATCCCCAACATGACATTGAGAAATCCATTTATATTTTTACCGAAATTACTTTTATTGTCCTAATTCAAATATTTAGACGCAGAGTAGACAATAAACATATTTTGCCGAGATAATAAACAAAAATACTTAGTTCGTTTCAGTCGTTATATTTCATTATAGGAAACTTTTTGACTCAACAAATATATTTTATTTCAAGGACGTTTTTGAGCCATAAGCTTGTGAGAAATTGAATAAAAAAACAAAATCCAAAAGTGTCTTGTAATGTGCCAACAGATGCAAAGACAATGCGCGGGGCGTAAATCCGCGCGAACGCGGGACCGGTTGTTAACCGATTGCGATAATTTCCGCGCGAAAGCGGGACCGGTGACTTGAGTGTTAACATTGTTTATATTTGTGATGTCTTTCTCTTTCGTTGAAATATTATACCCAAAATGTTGCCAGTCTAGGTCACATATATGGACAATGCAACCACAGACAATAATATTGAATGAAAGGAATTGATTATTTATAAAAGAAATTTTGCTGTTGTTTATCCAGGCGCTTCCAATAACATTTAGTATTTTTTATAATTTATGTGATATTATATTTTCATCCAATTTGTCAAATGCATGGTACATTGGCGTCAGCTGTAATGCCATGTATTATATTTTTTCCAATAAATAAACATTATTGAGCTGAACATATAGCTAAATGTTTTGAACATACCAAATTAATTTCCATTTCTTCATTCATGTCAATAATTAAAAGGTGGGATTCTTTGGTAACTCCTTCTCTGTGTGCTGGCAGTTGACTTCTGGCCATGCCAGTGAGAGCTGATCCGACTCTTTCCGATACCAACTGAATTATCCGGCGTGTACCACTTGGCTGTGAACGAAGGAACCATTCCTCCAATTGGGACTGAAATATATCATATTCTTGTAATAATAATTATTGTACTGACTGTTGAATCGCTTATTTAGTTATATAATACATGTTAATACCTATTTTGGAATCTTAAATATCATTGTCTTATAATCACTGACAAAAATATTTGAGAAAACTTTGGAAAACAATGATTCATAATAATCATAAACTAAATTTGATGAAGTTTCATTCTAATGGTAAGAAAGTATGTATCCAATATACATTCTTTAACTGTTTTCGATGGTTTCGGCGGTAACTTTGTGGAAGTTCATTTTAATATAAAATTTAAAATAACTTTGATTATTCCACGTATTGTGTAACTAACTGTGACACGTGTTTCGCCTCTTTCAGAGGCATCTTCAGACTTACTATCGCAAAGTTTGCTTAAGTAATGAAGCAAGATAAATTCTAACATTTTAACATTTTAAATTAAGAAATTACAAAATGGATTACGGGTTTTTTTCCTTCTAAAGGAAACAAGGAAGAGGGTGATAGAATCAAAACAATGCAATAACATAATGATACTAATAAGGTGCAATCAATCAATCAATTAGATTGGGATTTTTCCTTTTTAAGGGACGCAAGAGAGGGTTATAGAATCGAAACAAAGCAAACAAATACATTTCTCCAAATTTCAAGATGAGGTAAAAACGGTTATCAAAAACTGTCCTATCATTTTCAACTCAAATAAATTTAAAGTTATTAATTTAAACCCGCAAGCTCCGAGATTATTTGGCTTACCCAAACTACACAAACCTTTGATACCGATTCGTCCCGTGGTATCTTTTTGTAGTTCTCCGTCTTACAAAATCGCCCGTGAATTAAATGACGTTTTTAATTCTTACAACGTGTTTAGACCGTAGTATACAGTTAAGAATAGCTTTGATTTCACGGAAAAAATCAAAGACATACAATTAACTAGTAATTGTAAATTAGTATCGTTCGACGTGCCAAATTTATTTACTAACGTACCAACGGAAGAGTGCAAAAATATAGTCAGTGAAATTTTAACCTTTTCGGATATTAATAGCAACGTCGTTAAAGAAATGCTTAGGCTTTTTAATATTTGTATTGAACAAAACTATTTTTTGCTTAATAAAAAAATTTACAAACAATCAGTAGGATTACCTATGGGTGGTCCTATTTCACCTTTGCTCGCGGATATTTTTATGGATCATTTTGAAAATAACCTCTTTAAGTCAAATCACGCGTTACTTAAAAATGTAAAAACTTGGTATCGTTATGTAGACGATATCTTTTGTATTTGGACAGGGACAGATAGACAGTTAGATTCCTTTTTACGTCACATAAATTCATTGCATACAAATATTAAATTCACATTAGAGATTGAGCAACTAAAAACCTTAAATTTTCTTGACTTAACAATAAAGATTATTAATAACAACAGATTAGAATTTGCCATTTATAGAAAACCTACATATACAGATGTAGTCATTCACCATCAATCGATTCACCCGTGGTCACAAAAGCTCTCATCATTCCATGCAATGATTAATAGATTAGTTAACATCCCTCTCACTAAAGTCAACTTTGAATTAGAGTTAAACATTATTAAACAGATAGCTGTAAATAATGGTTATAACACAGATGTAGTTGTTAACTTACTTAAACGTAAGCAAGTTAAACAACTCATAGTTAATAATATTTTTTCAGGAGAGAAGAAAGCAAACGAAAATATTAAACACTGGCGTAGAATCATTTATTTAGGAGACATTTAGTCAAAGATAGTTAAGTTTTTGCCAGACAATATAGAACCCGTGTTTTACACA
This sequence comes from Himalopsyche kuldschensis, assembly GCA_028554975.1. Lineage (NCBI taxonomy): Eukaryota > Metazoa > Arthropoda > Insecta > Trichoptera > Rhyacophilidae > Himalopsyche > Himalopsyche kuldschensis. The sequence goes on from JAHFWI010000092.1 coordinate 1,914,606, forward strand.
GTAAATAATTTAGGAAAAATTTTATTGAACAGTAAAGATCGCGTAGATTCATCGTCACAGAGTGGTATCTATCGACTCTCTTGTGGAGACTGTCCAGCTTCATATGTTGGACAGACAGGTAGAAACTTTAATATTAGAATTAAAGAACATATAAGATGTCTAAAGAGTAATAATTTTTCTGAGTTTGCCAATCATTTAATAGAAAATGACCATAATTTTAATCAGACTAGTAATGTAGAAATACTCCACCGAGTAAATAAAAAAGGTTTAAAGATGAATAGTCTAGAATTTTTAGAAATAAATAAAACTCTTAATAAAAAAGATATATTATTAAATAATATTCTTAACAGGACAGGATGCTCACCTTTATTAACATTATTCCCAATCAATAGAGTAATCACCCAACCTAACTGATTGATTGCAGCTCATTAGTTTATAGTTTATTAGTTTGTAATGTTTAACGTCATTAGAAATATATTTGTTTGCTTTGTTTCGATTCTATAACCCTCTCTTGCATCCCTTAAAAAGGAAAAATCCCAATCTAATTGATTGATTGATTGCACCTTATTAATATCATTATGTTATTGCATTGTTTTGATTCTATCACCCCCTTCCTTGTTTCCTTTAGAAGGAAAAAAACCCGTAATCCATTTTGTAATTTCTTAATTTAAAATGTTAAAATGTTAGAATTTATCTTGCTTCATTACTTAAGCAAACTTTGCGATAGTAAGTCTGAAGATGCCTCTGAAAGAGGCGAAACACGTGTCACAGTTAGTTACACAATACGTGGAATAATCAAAGTTATTTTAAATTTTATATTATTCTTTAACTGCTTTATATTGTCATTATATGGTATCTTTGGGGATGTTTTTACTATTGGTATTTAAAAATAAGTATTTTATTATCAATGGCGTCATACAGTTAAGGAAAAGCAATAGTTATTACATACTGAGGAGATGACTTGTGAAATAAATAGATTAATTTGGTCAGGTCAGTTATCATGTTTTAATTCACCTAATTGATTATTAAATGGAATATAAGCATAACTGAATGTCAGTTAGCTCACCACTTTATTCAAAGACAAATTATTTCCAGCTAGGTAAATAGATATATAAAAATTATAAACAAATTGCTTCCTATATTGATGAATAAAGAAATATTGTATTCTCATTCTCACCTGCAGTTCAGCTTCTTTGCGTTTAGCGGCTTGCCCGTCAAGTCCACTTGTCACTGGAGTAATATGCCTAAAGGTATTTGTATTATCATCGCCGCTGCTCATTTTGTTAGCGATTCCGCTCGCCAGCAGATTCCTCAAGTGCTTCAGGTGCGGACACAACTCTGTTATAACATCCTTGTCCACGAGACTTAAACAATCCAGTGAAGCAAAAGCCTCTATTTCCTCTGAATTGTCTAGGGGGATTATATCACACGGCATAATTTCATCACTGTTATTAGCAATGATTAAAGTTGGTTTATTAGCAGCAAATTCTATATTTTTGTTTGAAGTATTACAAGTAGCTGTATTGCTTTCTTTGCTGTTTTTAGATTTATCATCTGTATTAATATCAAATGATAAAGAATTATTTTCAGTTTTCACGCTATTCGCATCGTTGCTACATGCGCTATTGTCATTTTCTACAGTAACACCTTCCTTAGATTTGTTGACTAAAGATTTTTTCTTAGAATGATCATTTTCGACAGCTTTATTCTTCAACAAAAATTGTCATTCGGCAATCTAGAGTTGACCGTAGAAGAATTACCGTGAGTATTGTGTATAGACGAAATTTTAAATGTTCGCAAATAGTCATAAAACATGTCTTTAGGGAATTTGGGCAAATCAAATAACCAACCGATAGTGATCTTAAGTACCAAACGTGTGTTGTTTTGACATACACACATTTTTCTTTGATATTTTTGAATATGATTGTTTGTTTACTGAGATCTTTTTCACTGTCGTTTCATTGGGTTTTAAAAATAAGTGACCTACATATATGTAGATCAATTGATTGATCAATGCTTTGAAGTAAGGCAATCTCAGGGAAGTGTAGTCTAACATGGCAAGAACTTGCAGGAGCCATGGAACGGTTAAAATTAGTCGGCGATCCTTCAGTGACCTGTGGAGGTGAGCTGACAGGTTGATTGGAGGTTGGGTCTGAAAAGAATTTTAACAAAGAACAACACATTAGAGTCAAAATCATGTACATATATGAACATCAGGTGAAGCCGTTTAGTGTGAAAAAATATAAAACAAAAACTATTCATCATGAGAGGACAGTCGTCATGTCTAGATTGACATCTGATAATAAACAAAATGTACAAGTGAAACATTGTAAATTTGTTTTACTTTCCATCACTGTATTTCAAGTTTATTTTTCAATTGAATCATCATAATTAAAAAAAAAAATGGTAGATTTTGAAGCACATGTTAAACATAAATACAACATTGGTCAGTGTTTTTAGTTGACTACTTTTCTATTTCTCTATGGTTTCACAATGAACGATTTCCATTGTGTAAAGTTAGATAAATATGAAACCTACCCAACTCCTAACTGCAATTTCACCTTCCAAAACCTTTTCCGTAGGTGGTATGGTTAGATTTTTTATCCGAGTTGTTTCCCCCTGTTTTACTTGCAGCACAGTAAGGCAGGGCCATTGCAAAGCCTAAGAATTTTCCAAGGATTTGCAGCGATTTGAGACATTGCAGGTATTGACTTTTTGTTTCGCCATCCACTCGGGTTCCTTGAAAACATTCAATGTCACATTATCAATAAAATTAAGAGAAATGGTTTCACTTGTTTGCAAAAATTTTTACTAACTCAAAGCTATTTGCAAACTGTTATTATTTCGTTTGTAATGTATGATTTCATTCAAAGCTTTTTTGTACTACTTCCACATATTTTATACCAGTTTCGCTCATGCGTGGACTATCAATTGATAAAGATTTTTATTTATATAAATATAATGCCTTTCCATCAAGAACAGTCATTCCCCAATATTGATACAGGGCTCTTAAGCGCAGTGGTTACAAAAACTATTCGACTCATATTTTTCCTGTCAGAACTTATGTATATCAAAAGAGTCATAAGTGCCGTTCAAGGTACAGTCAAGCCTCCTATAGCGTCACAATAGAAAACCTGCTGAATAAGAGACTATAGATCTATTAACCGCTTCCCGGGCGTTCACACGAATACGTGTAAAACAATAGTGTTCCAATTTCGGCACTCACGCAAATACGTGTGCGCCCATATGAGCATTTTAAAATTGTCGTTCGATTTTCGGCGTTCACAAATACATGTTTCATGTAATTTCACGATTTCTGACATTGTAAGAGACTATTTCATGATATGGTATTATGTATATAATATGTACATATAATATTCTAAGAAAAATATAACAATAATTTTAAAAAATGTAAAAAATTAACTTCAATGGGTAAAAAAAATATTTATATGTTTCAAATTAAAAGAAAATAAAAATAGATTTTTTTTGGAACATTTTTGTTAAAATAATTTGCCAGGGAAGTGGTTAAAGACGAATTATAAATGATTAACTTTGTTTTTTTTCTGTTAAAGCACTATAGAAAATTGTTCTATAGCAGGTAGAGGTCTGCACGAACCCGAAGACTTCCAACCCGGCTCGGCCCGGGCCCGAGGCTCATTTCCAAAACTCTTACCCGAACCTGACATTTTGCAACCTTGCCCGAAATAAATCCGATTTTTTTTGGAAAGATGACTAATACGAGGAAGTGATGTTCATTATAGTATTAAATTTAGATTTACGATAATGTAAATTCGGAAATAGCCCGATTTTTGTTATATTTTGTTGTATGCTTGCATCCGAGCCCGGCCCGGGCCCGAATCCAATGCTTCGTTATCCGGCCCGCGGGCCAAACCCGAACCCGTGCAGACCTCTAATAGCAGGGTTGACTGTATTTGAAGTAGCGGATATTATTAGAGTTATATTTCAATACAAAATGAAACAATGTAATAAATTGATTTATATTAATATTTGAGCTTACCATTGTCTTCTCTCTCAAGACAGGGAAAGGCAGTATGATCAAGTTTAATAATTGCTTGAACAAGCGAGTCAATTAGGTGCACCCTGAAATTTGAGCCTCTTGCATAGATAATGAAATCCCTGGAAGAAAATTTGATTGAAAATTATATTAGTAATGATTGTTTTTTTTTTCGTACAAAAGTGAGAAATTAAAATTGTTCTAGGCTTATTCGGTGGTAACTTTGTGAAAATTGGTAATTTAATTACATAAAAATTATCCAGTAAACAATTTAAAATATTTTCTTGATTGTGTTCATTCTATTTGTACTGACCTAAAGAACGCTTGCTCCTTGTCAAAATTTGGTGGCTCGAATATTCCGGTGTCTGATTTTTGACCGGGCAGAGCACCCGTTAATCTCTCAGATAGCTTGCTGAGTCGATTGTGGCTCAATAGCTGAGAACCGATGGCTGATTGGAGCTTTGCGAGGGCTTCCAGTGAATTTTCCTAAAAAATTAATGACATGTAAATAGAAATCATCAGGTAAAAAATTTCTAAGAGAATAAGAGGAAAACGTCTAATAATAATGTGAATATATAATTATTAATTCAAGCTACTAATTAACGTAGAATATATATTATTATTAACATCATGTAACAGGTAAAAGAATTCTGTTTGATGTAACAGGAGCAAACACATTGCAAATATTTAATTACAAAAATGACACGCATCCAGCAACAAATGATTTTCATTAATCTATTATCCTGAGTTAGTTCATAATAATGAATTCATTCTGAAAATTGCAATTCACGGAACAGTGTTAAAAACCTTATGTGCAGTGGCACAGGTGGCCAACAGTTGATCCCTAAATAATCTGGCCAAATGTGACATATTAGCAGGTGAGTAATCCAGGCCAAGAAGTCTCTGCACCTGCGTTTCCATGCTGTATGCAAAGTTACCACCTGATGCACTATTCGATTCCCAGCATCTGCAGGAAATTTTTTTTTTTTTAATGGGAAGCTGAATATTAGTACACAAAATAAAATTCTTATTTTAAAAAGATTCTCTCCATAAATAATAAGCACAGCTGTAATTGAAAAAGTCAAATTCATTTATATTGATTAAAAATATTGACAATCCAAAAGATAAATGAACCACTTCTTTTATCGTTATTTTAGGTTGAAAATTCAATAATTATTTTATAGTGCAATGAATATGTCCAATAGAGATCCAGAACAGTCATTATTTTTTTGATAGCTTAGTAGAAGAGGTATAATTTATGATTTCTTTACCTGAAAATTTCATAAAATGAATCCCTCTGCCTCTTAAATGCAAAGAAATTCTGCTGGGCCGGAAAATTGTCAACACTGTCCGTCTCCGTGGAGAAGTAAACATTTTTGTTTGATATTTCGGACACTGTAAAGCCGCACTCCTTGTCGTTGTATGAAGCATCATCATTTTGCAATTTTGCAAGGACATCAACAAACAAAGGCAGAAACTGTTTCACTCTATCATTTTGCAGAAGAATTCTCAAGCAACTCTTATCGAGGAACATACGCAATGAAGATTTTTGACGATACAAAGTTGCCAGTGCAAAATAGACACAATCGTGAACCGTTTTCAACAGCTTATCTGATGGTAATAAAGTACCATCCGACGGAGCAGTAATTAAGGCGGTATTATTTTTTATACTAGTATTTGATTCTGTGTTGTTTTTTACAGAAATTCCTGGCGGAATTTTAGTTGGCGGTCTTTTGAGAATGCATATTGACGGTTTCAAATGTGTGTCAATGTTTTCTTTATCAATAGTTAAACCGCTGACATCTTTAGATTCAGACAAATGAGATGGTTTAATTTGACTTTGGTTTGTGGGATTAGTTATATTTTCTCCCACAATATCTTGAGTCTTTTCATTAATTAAGGGTTTAATTGAGAACATTCTAGCAGAATCAATGACAGATTCGGAAGGAGTAAATTTTACTGATCCACAAGAAACATCTTTGCCTTCACTCGTGATACTAAGATTGATGTTGCCCACAATATCTTTGATGTCAATATTTTCTATCGATTTCTGCACATCTTCGATCTGCAGATCAGATAAATTATAATGCTCTATTGATTTATTGTCAATTTCTTGAGAATTTTTTTCATCTGCTCTTCTGTTTGTTATACTATGATCACAAGTGTTGATGATTTGCTGTGAAACGATGAGAGAAATCAAAAAATAAACTTCCGAAGTAACATTGACAATCAGGTTGAAATTCAACATAGCATCATAAATGTCAGCTAAAATATTCAACATTTTTAAATCGAGGACTTTTGCAGGATCTGGTTGAACAAATATTATTTCAACTTTGCTGTTGCTAATAGTCTGTTTCGATATAACCAAAGGACTTTGAATTTTTGGCATTTTTTCTGACCGACTATTGATGAGGCTAAATTTCTCCATGACTTTTTCTCTTTCCTTTTTCAAAATGCTGCGTTCCTCTTGAAACGCGGTACCGTATTCGGCAGTTTTAAAAGTATGCATACTTTTGAATGCTTCGTTCTGTTCTATTTTTTCATGGTACTTTACCCCGAATTCAGTTGCCTCAGTTCGTGAAACAGATCTGGAATTCAAGGAGTTTGAATCAGATTTCACAGAATTATCTGAATCAGGATTCGTAGAATTTAAGCGTGTCGGATTGATTCTTCTGTTACTGTTGTGCGATTGCTTAGCGTCTCTTCGTTTAGAACCAATTTCAGGGAACATGTCGCTATCTTTAATGTTGAGTTTCTCGTTGAAAGGTTCCGCATTATTTGAGCCAAACATTTTTTTATTCATGAGATCTTCGTCTAAAGACATATTCACATATTTAACGTGCCGTTTTTTCTTGCTTCCGTGTGTATTGTTACCCGTTAACACCGTATTCTTCGGCGCCGAGCTTATAAAATCAGCAACATATATATTTGGACGAGCCCTTGCATTCCTGTGAAAATTTACATTGGCATTTTGCCCTTTGGCAGTCGAGCTGACATCAAAGCATCCATCGGAGGTTGTACTATTAGGTGAAAGTATTTTTTCAATGTTATCACTTGAATTACTTTGATGTGGGTTGCACTCAGTTGGTCTGTGCCCTTGCATTACAAGAGTTGGATTAAAACCTTCATTATTTTGCAGTGATGCATTTTTATTTACCCGATAACAATTTAAATCATCCGGTTGATGTAATGGTGAATTTTATTTGCATTTCCCCGATTAGTCATACCAACCGTCCAAACATCTGTTACTCCACCACTATTAGTTGAAAAGTGATTATCAATGTTATCACTTGATTTTCTTTGATTCGAGTTATATTCAATTGATCTTTGTATTTGTATTGCACCAGTTGGATCAAAACCATCCAGATGATGGGGTGCAATATGTCTATTATTATAGCCATAATGAAAACTTTCCGGTGGGGGTACATTTCTATTAAAGTTTCCCCAATTGGCTGTACCAAGGATTCTGGCATCCGTAACGCCACTACTTATAGGACTAAATAAATGGCTGCTCGCGGGAGATGAGTTTTTCGTTGGTGTTTCAAATAGGCTTGTATCTAGTGACGTATTATTTGTTGATGCTTTTAAGGGTGTTGAAACAGCGTATCTTCTATCGCTTCTATTTGACAAATTATTGGGTGTTGTGACAACATTTGTTGATACAGAAGACTTGCCTTTTCTATCATGTTTTGGAGTCAAAAGAACCTCATTGAATGAAATTTGATTATTATGATTTAATTCAGCCGTTTCTGCATAAGATTGATTGTTATGACCTTGTTCCGAGTCTTCATGAAACAATCTCGTGTTAACTTTTTTTCTAATATCTTTATTGTAGTAGACATTTTGGCTGTCTTCCTTGGTAGAGTAGTCGGTGGAGTTGTAAGTGGTGTCATGACGGTTAAAATTTTCTCCTATTCTTGGCGAGGCTACCGCCGGAGATTCTGCCAGCGGTTTTGTATCGTTCAACAGTGAATCGCCAGTGACAGTTGATGTTGACCTTAGAACACTGAAAAATAAAATGTCGGAATAATATAGCGTTAAGTAATGTTTTGAACTATATAAAAATAAGAGAATCATCTGTTTAATCTCTATTTATTGTTATAGAACAAAACAAATAATTATGATTTTTAAGTACAGCATGTGTGGGCAGTATCAAATTACTTCCACTGAGCAAAAGAACAAGACTGATTGAGACTGATCTATTAGGAGACAAAGTGTTGTTCACAATTCCCTCCTGCACCCATCTGATCTTTTAAATAGGAGGTAGCAAGAGGAATTAGCTAACCACTTGAAGTCCTCTCTTAGACCTATCCTTTCTCGACCTGTTTTCGTAGCAAAAAATCTTTAAGGATATGTCCATATATGCTACATTGGGGGCATTGGAAAAAAATCATGAATAACTCACCATTCTGTCTGATTTCTAAGGTAGTTGGTAAAATAGATCACAAAATCTGCTCGTACGCAAGGAAATTGATCACTTAGATCCTGAAAAATATCAAAATGTTTTACAATACAGCAATTTATGTTGAAATATGATCAAATTCATCAGTCATCATCTTTCCATGATTAAATGCATTAAAAGCATATGGGAAGGGGTTGCTAGTTTTGTTAACATAATATTTCACCAGCATTACTGTGTACAAGACGAAATTTAGGAGCCGATTTAGATATGGGCAGTGATACGAGATGTAGCAAAACTTTCTGCATGACTTCATTCAATTCTCATTTTCCCTCCAAATTCTTGTATGACAGTTGCTTGAAAATATTTATTTCCAGTTTTTACTAGGTATACAGCTAAATCAAATTGCAAGCAGTCTTTGAACACGATTCAAAAATGGAATTGTTTTAAATTAGATTGAAGAGCTATCTGCATTTCAAGGTGTAAGATTTTATGTGCGACAAAATACTATTCAATATAATGGTTCATTGTATATGTTTATTATTGCTATAAAATAGTCCCACTTATTAGACGTATGATGACAGGTTGCTCTATTGGAATTATTCATTGTTTACAACAATCAACCCTACTGAGATATCAAACAGTTGTGTTTATTTACATTGTTATTGAGAATGAAAAAATATGGTGAAAATAAGCTTGCCTCCTCATTGCCGGTTTTCAGCCACTCTATGCACTTTGCCACTTCAATTTCCTCACATAAGAGACGGTTTAGCAATGTTTCTGACATTGTATTTATCTTTAGTGAAAAGCATTGCCAAAATTATTTTTCGTTTATTCGACAGTCCAGCTCAACAAAATACAATATTATCTCGATTGTTATTGTCTATGATCTTGACAACTATACTTGACGTTTTATTTTGTAACAGCTATTCAACATAATGAATGTATTGTGGTCGGTTAAAGAAGTGGGTTACTTAAACATACAGAAAACTCGGATCAAATTGTGACATTATTTTCTAAAGTTAACTAATTACTGAAATGATAAAATGAGTGAGAAATGCCAGTTTACTTATTGATGTGCCATTCATTAATTTGTATTTAAGTTTTTTTGCTAAAACTACCTTCTTGCGACTTAATTATTAAAAAATCAAGATTTTTGTAAAACGAACAAAGTATGTTTTGTATGAAGATTTGATTTTTTTAATTTTATTCCCCACAATAAGTCATCTTTACATACAATATGGGTAAGGTAAATTTACCAGTCGTTGACCATGTACCAGTAGTTGACCTTTTGAGAATAAAATGGCCCAAAATAAGTTATGCAGATGCAGGATTGCTCTAAATTGTAAAGTTAAGACAATTTAAGGCATCTGTGGTCGGAATGAGCCACTAACACATTACCATATAGCCAATGGAGTGCCAGGGTGGCCATTTGAAAACAACACCTAGTGAGGAAAGTGTACCTTGTTCCCATTGCTACTTGATTCAACCAAGAGTGGTGGGACAGAAAGCCCTGAGGCAACTCTGACAGAAAGTTCACTATAAAGCCCCCTGTTTAGACATGGTCAACTACTAGATTTTTCAATTTGTGAGATGGTCAACTACTGAAACAAAAACAGGCCCTTTCGTAATTTTTGTTACATAATATTAATGAAGACATATGATCCAATATGAGTATACTTGCTTTGCCATCATTCGGTACAATGCTAAACCTTAATCGATATTTTTGTTAAAAGTTTCTCTTAAACGGTCAGCTACTGGTACATTTACCTTATAAACATATATGATTGTATAGTTATTTTTTACTAAACATACAGATAGTTCTTTAAAGCCTATCTTTCACATGGGCCAAAAACCTTCCCTACGGTAAATGCCATCGAGAGAAACATTGCAAATCAATAATAGCAACGATAATGGTATATATCTTTTCCTTATTTATTAAATTATTTTATGTTTTCAAATTGAGATGAATTAACGAAACCTACAAGTGGACAACCTCTTAAAATGAGAAACATATTTTGTTAATTTATTGTTAATATATTCTTTTCGTTTTTTTTCATGAGCAAGAAATATTTTGTATCGATTAGTAAGTTTCGTTTATCGATTGGCAACGATCAAGCAAATAATGCTATACTTAGTGAAAAAAGTTGATAGAAAATTAACGATGGTGGCTCACTCAACTTCGCATTTCAATAAAAATCCAAATCATTTCTTTTGATTTAAAACTTGTTCAAATGCTTTTTGTTTCAATTTAAAAAAAAACCAACACCTGATGGATCATGTGTGCAGGTACTGGCTCAAAAATTCTTATCGGAGGTAAGTACACATGAGAGCAAATGTCCACGCACAGTATTTTTTAAATTTGATACTGTCAGAATATTTTCTTATGCAAAACCTTGCTTAATATGTATTTAACTTGCGGAGTCCCATGAGTCACATCCCACAGGAAGATTAAAAAATTCCAGCATTTCTGACTTCCTTTAAAATCGGAATACAGTAGAACCTCGATTATCCGGATTTTCGATTATCTGGATTGGTCAAAATAAACAAAAATATGACACATTTGCTGATATGCACGTGGCGAATTGTGTCCACTGTTAACGTAAGTAATTGATAATTGATTTTTTCAATAAAAAATACTTTATTATTAAAGTTATGTATTAATCTAAAGAAATAAAAATGATTTATAAAAATTGTGCCAAATTTGTTATCTTCATTAATTAGTCCGGATAATCGAGGTTTTATGTATATAGTTCTATCGGTCACATTTATATATTCCCTCACTATGTAATGGTGATCACAGTCGAATAGAAATAACCGGTCGAAAATAGTGGATGAAGTATTCAACATTAAAAATTAAGAAATAGGAAAAAAAATCACTCAAATGTTTCACTCCATTTTATTATTATTTAAAGTAGGTATATACAATCTGCCATTGCTTTATACTGTACAGTTGGGACAGAAAATTCCAATTTCAAATATCGTCAAACGGGATGAATAGAGACAAAAACAATGATTGAACTTTAGCACAACTTTACTAAGTACCCAATGTTTTTTTTTCATATTTATATATAATTCTTTACAATGACTACAATACTATCTCTCGAAGGAAAAAACCAAACCAACTAAATGATTGCCCAAAATTGAAACAGAAGTGTTTAAGTTCAATGTCTGTGCATGCTTACTTTTTGAATCCTTATAAACGTCTCTTTTATTGCACGAAAATTAAATTAATTCATATTTTTCTTAGTTAATAAGTAACGTAAAACGGGATGAATAGAGATTCATATATTCCAATCATGTTGTTTTGTCTCTATTCACCTGCCAAGTCTTTATTCTTCCTCTCTCGTCTCTATTCACCCCAATTCAATGTGAATAGAGACATCAAATAAAATTGGCTGTACTAGGACCATAGAAACACATTTCAAGCCATTCATTTTGAAATATGTGGTTGCAGGTATGAAGATACATAGCTGTGAAGGATAAAAAGTGTCTCTTTTCACCCTGTTTTATGGTACTAACGGGATTATTCCAATTTTTGTATTTGATATATTTTTCAACAATATTTCCTGTAATCTATGTATATTGCTAACAATTTTTTATTTCTTAAAGTAATCATATCTTAGAATAAAGAAAAAGAAACATTTCATAAATTATTTATTTCATGATTCATCTCCAAATACATTTGTATACGAATTATGAGTTTCTTGGAACAAAGCGCAAAAACACTCCTCCTTTGGCAGTTGGTGAAAGCGAAAGTGTCTGGAATTCTAATGGAACCTTTGTTTCCGAGCATCTTTCAACTCTGAATCTTCTCAGGATGTGCACCAATCCAAGACGAGTTTGCTGCATACCATATCTCCCACCTGTAAATATTGATAAATGAAGGAAAAATCTTAATCATGTAATATTTTTATTAAAACTTTTTTTATACCACCGGTTGTGGAAATATTAAAAATATGTAACTTTATCCACTGTAGAAAAAGACATGATTTCATGAATCATTAATAAATACACTAGCAATATAAAATCACAACCATTCAACAAAAAACACAAATGATTATTCACCAATGCAGTTTCTTGGCCCTTCTCCAAATGCCAGGAAACTGAATGAAGTCATCTGATCTGCATTTTCTTTCGAGAATCTTTCCGGATCAAATATTTCTGGATTTTTAAAGTATTGAGGATCCATTTGCAGTCCCAGAATTGGAATGTAGACAATAGTGCCCTTTTCGATAATTAAAGAAGTTCCAGGTACATTGTATTTCTTGGTGCACTCACGGTCCAAAAATGGGAGTGGTGGGAAGATGCGTAAGATTTCTGTAAAATTATCATGCATGTTATTGATTTGGTCATTAATGTTTTATCTACACATGGCAAGTGGACCTTAATGCTATTAATAAATAGAAATTAAGATATAAAATACATATGATTATTACTAGCAATATTTGTTACCTTTAACACACATTTCTAGATATACCATTTCTTGAAGTCCATCATACGTAATTTCCCCATCTGTCTTTTGCAGGATTTCGCTTATTTCTTTATATAGTCTGTTCTGTCGAAAAAAAATATTACTTAATGTACTTACTATGAACAAGGTTTGTAAGAATATTAATGTCAATAGACAGTGATACACAAATTTGTATAACATAACTTCATTGTTACCTGTATTGATAATGATTATATCAATTTATTATTTAAAATAAAAATGACTTCATTTACAAGGAATTGATTGCAAGAAATATTGGATGCACAAGCAATAAAGTATGGCATTAAAAAGAGCGCATTTGGAAACGATTTTTAAAAAATCGAATTAATTGTAGAGTAAGAATTACATTAGCATTTGTATTCAATTCTATAACATTTAAAATGGAGAAAAAAATCATAAAAATAGCGCAGTAACCAAAGGGTTCATCAATAGAATTATAATAAGTGCATAGTATTGTAAAGCTTTGAATCATCAGCAAATTTGGTGAGCTCCCATAATTTAATTTCTAAAACCAATTTTCCCCGAACCAAATGCTATTGATTGAGTAGGCTGTTAAAACCTTTAACAAACAATAAACTTAAAACAATTTAAAATAGATGCACTTAGACATTGCAGATTTTAAGTGGTTTCACACGATCCAATAACAAAAAAATACCCAAATTATTGTTTCCCAATAAATGGTATGGTTTCAAGAGAAAGAGATTTGAATCATCAGCAAATTTGGTGATCTCTAATACGTTTTAAACATAGTTCTGACGAAGGCGTAAACTGAAATAGCTATCAACAAATATATAAAATAATTTATGTAGAATTAAAATACATTGTTATTTTTCTTTCCGTATGAAAATAATGCTGTTTAAAAACACTATTTATATTTCAAACCTGTTTGTCGGGTTGCATGGCAAGTTCATAGAGTAGCATAGACATTGTGGTACTTGAAGATTCATTTCCGGCTGTGAAAAAGACAGCTGCCTGGGCAACCAAGCTATCCCCACTGAATTCTGAAATTATTATAAACTGATTACCATTGTACGAGAACACTATTTTCTTATGAACCATTTTGTCAAAAAATAAACATAGGAAAGAGGTTAATTATAAGCCTGGTTTAAATTTATCCATATATTAAAAAATATTTAAAAAAAAAAAATGGTATTAATTCCACATTTTTTTATAGAGATAAAGATAGGTTCTGCTCATTACGAGCATCGTCAACAGATTTTTTTGAAATATAATGATTATTCACCAAGAATTGACAGTTAACACCTGAAAACTAATCTTATAATCTGTAAAATCTTTAGTATAAAACTATAAACCATAGAAATGTGTGAATTTCTTACTTATTTCATCATCATCTTTAGTCTGGTCTTTCAGTGCAATAAGTGTTCCGATCAAGTCATTCCTGACTTCCTTTGTCTCTTCTCTTTGACTGACTGTCTTCCAAAATACGTCTCTCATCCAATCAGCACAGTCCTTTTCAAATACTTTGCTTCTGAAATGTTATATATTGTTAATATCTCAGTGTACATGATATGAAAGATAATTTAGCATTGAAAAACAAAGTAACTAGCAATATATTTTATCAATTTCACATGTAGATGATGTTATCTTGGAAAAATAAGAGTTATCAACTCCTAATTTATAACTTAGAATTGATAGTAAATGGTCACCAAAGACCATTTTTGGTTCCGACAGTGTTTGAGGTATTTATTTTAATAGCCACAATTGTGACATAAAAATGTTTGGAAAGTATGTAGATCAAAGAATGTAAACAAATCAGAATCTGCAGCATCTCCTGAAATTACTTAATAATGCATATAATGTTGGAGTGAAAAAAGAGTTAGGACTAGTATCAATCACTTACTTCCACATCTTCGCAAATCCTTGCATGAAAAAAATAGCCATAAACTCAATAGATCGGAAGAATCGAAAATCTAGAAGTTTCTTTCTAAATAAATTGAAGGGGCAAGAGCATCTAGGAGAGAGTTTGCTTTCAAGCCATATGCAGTTGTTGCAATAATATCTGTTGTATATTTAATGCATAATTCTTTAACTTCCACTGGCCTGTCATCATGCCTTTCAATAGCTGTCTCCAAATCATCTCCGATTTCATTCATCAGACTAAACATGGACTTCATTTTAGCCGAAGAAAACAGATGGGTTAGCTTCAGCCGCATGAGTTTCCAGTGTGGATTCTTACCGAAGAATAGATTATCAGCACCTAATGGATCATGAGTTCTGTCAGCGTGAGTACTTCTATCAGCAAAGTAATTGAAATCTCTGACTAAAACAGTTTTTGTTAATTCCGGTGATATTACAACGATTGCTGGTTTTCTGAACACCCAGATTCCTACAAAGTCATTGCCCAGGCCTTTGTCATAGATTTCTTTGAACATTCCACCAATGTCCTTTCGTAGAAATGCCCAACTTCCAAAGTTTCCGATGATCGGTAGGGGCTTAATGAATTTTACCCCTCGCTTTTTCCAGTAGTCGAATGTCCAGGTAAAGTATAGGTAGACTACAACTATCAGTGTAGCCAACAAGACTGCAAAGTCAACATAGTAGCTCGAGCAGACCGGCATATCTGGATAAAATAAAAATAGGATTATTTTAGTATTCGTAGATTTAATACTTTACTATTTTTGTTTTGGACGTTGTCACGTTTAACACTGAAATCATTTGCTAGAGCTTAAACCCTACTGGTTATCAAGATTTGAATTGCTTCTTTCATCAATTTCATTCTGTTCTATACTTTTGGGTTATATTTTATTATTAAGAAGCGCTACATAAATCTATTGCGCAACCTTTCTGGTGTTGATCTCAGTAATTATTAGTCTCCCAATTGATAAATCGGTGCATTCTTATTAATTTATAGAAGTTCAAGGTCTATTTGAGGAAGTCTTGGAGCAAAAACAAGAAATAAGTTTCCGATTTACAATTGTTTATCAATTTATTGGCCCGTCTTCTAGAGCTATCAAAATGTCAAAAATGATTGACATATTATTACTTCAATTTCTTTTGAGTAATTTTATAATAAATAATCAAAGAAAATATTATTCATGTATACAGTGATAACAGAGAAATAAAATAAGTTTTCAAAAAAAAGAAGCTTAATTAAAACAAATGGCTGGTTTTCAGTGTTGGAGAAATTTGTTCATAATTGGTTTGTGAAAATTACTTAGTAATTTTCTGTTGATTATTGTACATACCATCTTGCGAACACTAGCTCAAATCCCCGAAGGGATATTTGCATCAATTCTAAGTTGATTTATTAATTTGAATCCAAACACATCTGCTATTTTGAAAAGCATGACATATGATGGTTCATGCTACAGAATAAGACCAGTATACAGTATTAGACCTACTTGTCTTTTCTGCCAATTGACAGAGCTAGGGGACTATCCATAGGATTTATTAAGTGAAAATATTGTTTGCTAGCATGACCTGTGAGGAAGTGAAGTGATTGATGGATGGCAGGACATTCTGGAGGCCTAACGAGGTGGCCGCATGCCAAGATAGGGAACTTAGGGAGAGAATATTTTCAAAAAAAGAAGCAGAAGATAATATTATGTAATGTTTGCAATAATAGCTACTTTTATTATTACATTTGGATGCTATTCTTATCAATTTCATCTGTGGTATATTGATTTACAATATTTATATAGTAATATTGTTTTGGGGTCAAAATTATTATTATATTGATTATTTATCTGTTATTTGACTGTTTATCAAATTGAATTTTATAAACAATTAAGAACTATGTAATATGGTAAAATCGTTTGACACGTTTATGCATTCAACAATTAATTATAAGATTGTAACATAAATTAATTTTAAATCAATAAAATATATTGTTGACTTAATTTCCAAACTGGGACGGCCACAGTTATTGGACACTTGAATTATCTTTATTTTGGATGGCTGAATCGATTCTCATAAATGTATTTAAATTGTCATTAATAATGACTTTTTTAGAGGCAAAAAAATAATAGTAAATGATACTATTGTGCTTTGGAACATGGCTGTCAAATTATCATTTTTATTTAATTAATTGCAATGGTTTAATTTACCATGGCTACTGCATGGAATTACATACCAGTGTTAAGGAAAGTTTACATCTCTCTCCCACTCTAAGACTCATACCCCATAAGCGCAAGAGGCTCATGCTTTGGGCCTCCAAATCTAGGGAGCCTCGAAAATAAGTTACATTAATATGATTGCCCACATAATATGATTTGAAAAGGAAAAATACTTTTATTTGGTTTAGAGTTTTTTGCTGTCACAACGAAAAATCCATTTTCAATGAAAGTAATATCGAATGACCGATGGGTCATAAATTATAAAGTCCAGTGCCGTACACTGCCGTGAGCTAGGTACTCTTTTAGAATTGTTTCTAGTGAATTGCGGAGAATTCCTTTACACTGTTCAAACAGTATTCTCGATCAGACACAATAAAAAAATAGAATCACAATTAGAAGAAACAACTCAAAAGGAAATCAACATTAATAACAAAATATTTGTGATTATTCAAATCCCGAAAACTTCGCGACGTTTTTTTTCTCATTATCAGGCCTCTAAAGTTTTAGTGCGCCTGGGACCCCTAAAGTGCTTAATCCACCACTGCCCATATCATGGAATCCCAATCGCATATAATTTCCAAAAAATAAATAAAATATGACATTTTAAAAGTAATATGAAACAATTTTCCGATATTCAGTTAGCGCTGTATAAATATATTGATATAATTTAATAGATCAAAAAATCATTTCACAAGTAACGAAATAAAATGAAACAACGTAAGCAAAAAGTGTTACCATACTGCCACATCATCAGCACACTCCACGTATTAGCTTTTTAATCATGATTCCAATAATGCAACCATGGTTGTTGAGTCAAAATCAGGCAAAATATTTTTTATTGACTCAACCACAATGTATTTCATAAAAAAGAATATTAATTTTTGATTATAAGTTGTCTTGATATCAAATTTGTATTCTTTGAATTTTGTACATTTCCAAATATATCAACATGTTATTGTTGGGTGCTACAGTGATTTATAATTATATATATTTATTTATATTCATCAAAGTTGTAAGTAAAATTGTTATATATTCATATTGACGAAGCAGAGGGAGAATAAACTGATATTTTATAAGGACAAGAATCTGCTGAACATATCCCCATGTGTATTATTCATCCCGATAGCTAATTTGTAAGACCAATCCAAGGATTATAAAACAAAACTACAATGTTATTCAAAAAAAGATTAACAATAAATAATATCAGACTTACTTGGTTAGATTTATTCTTCAATAGTCTCTAAAAATACGCGGCTTCCACTTAAAGAAATCTGTGATTTAAAATTTATTCAAACCTAACTATCATAGCATGTTGAACAAGTGATATGGTACCTCAACGCTATCGTGAGTGATACTAACTTACAGTATGCATAACAATATGATTGACATATCAAAACAAATCAATGTCATAAATTGTTGGGCTAATTGTAAATAAGATTGTAAGCCCAATTAGTGAATAGTGTTAATATTATATGTGGCGTTATATAATCAATGATAATGGATTTTCTTTTATGTCATACTTTGCAGTATAAAATTTGCAATAAAAGGTACCTAAATATAATATAGGTACCTATCGCATTAAGATTTTTTGCAAGGTTTTTATTTATACAATATAAATATGTTGTTGGCTTAAATTGCATAGCTTCTAGTTCTCAAAATGAAACTTAATTTATTTTACGTATCAATACTCCTAATTGTCAAATATTAAGATTCCAAATATCCATAATTGTATTTCAAGCAAGCCTGTAAAACGGGGTGAATAGAGACAATTTTTACCCATCCACGACTATGTATCTTCATACCTGCGCCACATACTTAATTCAAATTTGAATGGCTTGAAACTTGTTTCTATGGTCCTACTACACATTCATGACAATATTTTTCAAATATTCACTATCGTTATTAAGACACAGTCAATTTTGTTTGATGTCTCTATTCACATTGAATCGGGGTGAATAGAGACGAGAGAGGGTAATTAGAGACAACAATATAGATTGTTATGATTGGAATATATGTACCTCTATTCTATACGAGTCTCTATTCATTCCGTTTACAGTACTTTTTTACTAAGAAAAACATGATTTAATTTAATTTTCGTGCAATAAAAGAGACGTTTATAAGGATTCAAAAAGTAAGGATGCACAGGCATAGAACTTAAGCACTTCTGATTCAATTTTGGCCAGTCATTTAGTTGGTTTGGTGTTTTCATTCGAGAGATAGTATTATAGTCATTGTAAAGAGTTATATATATTCACAGTAAAAAATATAATGGATACTTAGTAAAGTTGTGCTAAAGTTCAATCCTTGTTTTTGTCTATATTTACCCAGCAGTCTCTATTCACCCGTTTTACGGTACTGTGCATTTGGCTGCAGGTTGTGGCGGGTTCAAATTACCATCAAACACTTTCATACCTTGATTAAAAGATTTGTGCTACATATCATGAATAAGTATCTGTTAATTTTACACTCATAATCAATGATCCAAGCATTTTAAGCACTGTATCTTTTAAATAGTAAAATGACAGAGTTTTGGTCAGATTTGGGTGGACAATAATCTTTCTTTCCCACTGCGCTTCATATGTCATAACTATTTCTATATAGTTGAAATACCATAGAATTCATTTCCTCCAGTGATTGTTTGCATTTTTAGTACCCACACTGCATGATACACTACATTAAGACTCAAAAATGGTGAACATCAAATATACAATATTATTTATTATCTTTTATTCCATAAATCTTCTTATAATTTATACAGAGAAAAGAATCTAATTAACATTGAATGTGTCAGAAATAATAATAGACATAGACAAATCAAGTGTGTTGCAATAAAGCCAACTGTGACGCTTAAGTAATTTTGTGCAATATCGGTAGGCTTCTACGTTTGCATAATTGGGAAGCAGTATTTTTGTAACGCTGTAAATATCCAATATGTAACCATTGCATAAAATCCATAGACAATTGCTTTGTGAAAAATCTTCAATCTGCAAAAATAAAATATCAAGAATTAAGATATTCTTTGCTTGGAAGGAAAATCATTATGAATTATGAAACAGATTATAATATTCTCTTGCTGGGAAGATTATGATTTGTAATTTTTTTTTATAAAAAGATACCCTAATTTAACATAATTACAACACCGGGTGTGTAGTTTTAAACTACTGATCAAGCAAAAAAATAGGAATGTTTTAAAATAATTAATGTTCAAATAAATGCTTTATGGGCCAATATGGATATGGATGTGGGAGGGAATTTTAGATTACATAGACATCTATATCTCCATACAGAAATCATTTAATTGAAAAATGAAACTGACTGGACTGGGATACAAACCTGTGTGCTCCGATTGGAAAATACTATCTCAAACACATACATTCTCTCCCTCTACAGAGACACAGAGAGAGATATTATGAGTGTTATGTTTCAAATATAAATAACAACTTACTTGAAATATCTTTTGCGTGCTGCTTCCAACGTGTCTGACTTCTCTTTGAACAGATACAATCTAACTCCATCAACTATGACTTTAAACAACAGTGTCCAGTCTATTTGCTTCATGTCAAAGTAGAATAGCTTTTTGTCAACTGTGTTTAAGGAGTTGTACATATTTGTTGTGTTCTCGCAGCCAAATTTCCAGTTAATATTTGCAAAAAACGTTACTTTATCCATTAGTGTATGCGCCTTCTGGCACAAGAACATAGCCCTAAAAATATAGATAATCTTTTTAGAAGACTTAAAACTTCTCAAGCTTCTTATGAAAATAATATTAAATCAATATGATGAAAAGTAAAAAAGTATTTTATATGAAAATCGCTGCTAATGATAATGTTCACAACAAAAGAAACCACCCAAAAGTTTATAAATTGTAATATTTCATTACTAGATTCCACAATACTCACTTTGTTTCCTGTCCCATTATTTTCAGCACCATATCAGTAAAGAAGGCTGGTAAAACATGAAGGAAGAACCGTGCAAATAGATGAATCCATTTTATGTTTGTTATTGATAAAGTGTTATACCTAAAGCATTTTATAAAGTCATCAGTTTTTTTATTACAGAAAATGATGCTGAAGTAATCAAATGATTACAAAATATGATTAAATAAGATTTTTGCAACATATTACCAATGTGCTCATGACATCAGATATGACAAATTCAAGACAACTTTAACATAGTCACTCAAAAGCAACTCGTAGAGAAAAAAACTTCACCAAAATTCATGTTCTCTCATCTCAAATTTTCAATGGCAAAATTGGAACCTTTTCAGTACTTTTTAGCTGTAAGCTGAACACTTACAACGAATCTATAGAGGTTGATTTAACTGCTTTAAGGTTGTTAATGTAGTAGGTAACGCATAAAAAAATATACAACTTCTTCCAATCATATAAGTTTAAAAGATGAAGGAAGGAAAAACATTTTTAATATTAATACGGAAAGAAAAATAACAATGTATTTTAATTCTACATAAATTATTTTATATATTTTTGATAGCCATTTCGGCTCCCGCCTTCGTCAGAACTAGTTCTGACAAAACATTTTAATAATACGGAAGAAAAATAACAATGTATTTTAATTCTACATAAATTATTTTATTATTTGTTCAATAAAGGGTTCAGAACAGTTTAAAATTCTAGCTATCAACAAATCCTTTTATAATGGAGTAAATGCCTACTCAATCAATATATTTTTAATATTGTTTTGACATTCCATAACTCCTGAATCTCATAATAATTATAGAGTTCAATAAAGGGTTCATTAAAATTCTGGTAATTTAAAATATTTTTGAGTCCTTTTGGTAAAGAAATAGTTGACAGAAAATAATAGAAACTAGCTTCTTTTCGTTTAATATTTACCACAAGCATTTAATGGTAGGAACTGTATGTCCATATTCGATACCAACTCTCACCATATCTGTAAAACTTATTGGGTTGTCTGGATGGGTGGAGAAATTGTATATTGGTATTTCTTCGAAACTACAACATTACAAAAATAGTGAAATGTTATATTGCAGGCTTGCAAACATCATCTTTATATTTAAAAAATTAAAATAAAATGTATTTATTTCATTTTTGATGCACAAATTGAATTTAATATTATATGAAGGCTTAATCAAATTGTTTTTAAACTTTTTCGTTTTTACTTACAGTAGCTTAGTAGAAGTTAACTTTGATATAAAATAAGTAGATAACTTTGTTATTCCACATATGTATTACATAACAAATAATGACATGTGTTTCTATTACTAAAGTAACCATATGATAGTTAGTCTGAAGATGCTTCTCAAAGAGGTGAATATTTGTTACATGTGGAATAACAAGGTTATCAATTTAATTTTATAGAGCTTCATTTTTCTCGAATGGAGACAGAACTGATGTTTGCCATTTAAGTAAGCTGACACTATGTAAAAATAAAGGGCTTATTTTATGACCAGATATCAATTATACTGTGAATGTTAAAATTATATTTTAACCCTTTCAACTCGATAACGCTTCATTTGTATACCATAATGGGGTCACTTTGCTAG
This sequence comes from Himalopsyche kuldschensis, assembly GCA_028554975.1. Lineage (NCBI taxonomy): Eukaryota > Metazoa > Arthropoda > Insecta > Trichoptera > Rhyacophilidae > Himalopsyche > Himalopsyche kuldschensis. The sequence goes on from JAHFWI010000092.1 coordinate 1,937,112, forward strand.
TGGCACAAGTTTAAAGATGCATCAAATTCAAACGGTTAAGAAAAATTAGTAGAATAACAATTAAATATAAATTTCATTGACTTACAGTCATAACAGTGGTATTCAAATTTTTGCTGACATCAATATTGTAGTGAATATTTCTCTTTGATGTAATTAAATTAAAAATATGAACTGTGCAGTACGAAAATACCAGTTATTGATATATGACACTAAAGGAAAAAACTTTTCATTTTACCTTTGGGTGCCTGCAGTCATGGCAGCTGCTAAAATTGCATTGATGCAATAATCAGCAGGAACTATTGGTGCTGGAATTTTATCAGGAAGATGGAGAGATCTAAAAGTTGAAATTTATGATTAACTGTAGTTTAAAATAAAAAATACGAAAACTTTATAATGTATGGTACCACAATAAGGTAACAGGGTGCTGCTTAACGTATTTTGTCCATGTATTATTTTATATTCCATGGTAAGAGCTTATGTCTGGCTTGGCAGACATGGCTGAAGAAGATGAATGCACTTTGTTATATGTATTATGAGCATCTGATTTGAAATCATATGATCATTGACATACCTGAGAACTCCTAATCCTATTCCAACCACAAACCCTACAGGCCCGTAAGCATTGTCAATATATCCAGGGACGGAGCAATCGGTATATGTGTTTACCACTGAAAATGATAGTCACATTAATTTTTTGTCCTTAAGTAAGATTTAAAAATAATTATCTAGATACCTATACATATAAGCATTAGAATTTTATGCAGATTTTACTCAATATTAAAAGTTACCTATTGCTGGTCTAAAGATGGCTATTGGTAAATATTTCCCTTCTATTCTCACCAAGTCTTCGGATATTGCTTTTGTGAAGGTATATGTATTGGGCCAATCTTTCAAGATCCTGAAAATTTTATATTTATGATTTACTTCATAGTTTAGAGTAGAATGAAGTTCAGTGAGTCAATAAGTCAGAAAGGTATTAGATATCATTATTTTCCTGGTCAAAGACCATCTCAAATTGAAAATTAATTTTACAAAAATTCAGAACAGAAAGTAAAGCTTTCATTCTCATAAATTAAGTGATATTTTGAATCTATTAATTATCTCAGAATGGCATTATTTAGACTTGGTCTAAAACTGAAGTGTAATATGTTTGAAAAATTTCAAAAATGTTTTTGATCGTTTACTTACGTTGACTCTAAAGAATTGAGAGAATCTTCATCGTGCTTATCGGGAAGACTCAAGGCTTTTTTATAGTCTAAAGCTGGTGTATAGAATTTTTCATCAATTGATGTCCTCACACAGTGTGAAAACGCAGTTGACACATGAACAACCGACTGTAAAAATGAACCAAAGGGTTATTGCTTGAAACAAAAATGTTATCGTATATAATAAATCTTTTATGAATCAATCAAATTATGTCAATGCTAAACAATCTAAATTCACATTTGACACTGAATTTGATCTGTCCAACTCCCTAGTGCTTTGCGATTTGGCACTAGAATTATTTCTTTCAATTAATCAATACAGTATAAATCATGGAATGAAATGTTTTTACATACTTTTAAATTTGGTCATCCTTTTGCAGAGACTCAAAACTTCAGCAGTTCCTTGAACATTGATGAGAATAGCCCGTCTCAGGTTCTCGTTGAATCTATAGCATAATTTTTTTAATAGTAGGTAAGGAATAATTGAATATAATTTTTTTTATTAAGCTGAGTTTGTATTTTAAAATTAACACTTATTTGAATTCACTTTAAATGAATAGGAGGCCGTTCAATTCATAATCATTAACTTATTGTTTTAGATACCTGACAGTTGCAGCACAATGTATAACAATATTAACGTTGCTAAATAATTTTTGTTTCATTGCATCACTGATAGCCAAGTCCGGAAATCCTATTTCTCCTTCAACCGGTTTCAATTTGGAGCGCCAGTCACCTTTAAGACAGGCAAACATCTGCAAAATTTTCCAATTCACATTTATAGACTTGGTAAATAAGTAAGATAATATTTGTATTTTGTCTCCATTTAATACATGACAAAAACGAACATTATTATGGAAAAGTAAAACAATCACTGCATATTAAGTTTCCGATTTTATAGGCAAACCGTAAATTGATCGGACAGCCCTGCAACTAGCATATCATATGATGACACGAAGAGCGAGTTTAAAAAAAATGATCATGGTAGCCTGTTAGTAAATGAAAACTAGGAGAAATGAATCTCTCATGTCTGATATGCAAAAAAATAAATGGCGGAGAGAAGTTTTAAAGCTGTATGATTAATACTGAGAAACTATATCATAAGTTTTTTTCTTTTGTCAATAATTTGGTTTTTTAAAAACAACTAACAAAAGTTATTTTAAAACCATGGGCTTGCACATATTATTTAAGTCTGCATATTTAAGAAGAAATAATATTTTAGAAAACGGATTTTTACAGCAGTGTCAAACTTTGACATTGCAAATGGTTAATACAAGTTCTTGCTACCGACCTTTGACAGTATGTCAATATCATTGATTGACTGCATATAATTGATCTGTTACTTACTCCACATTCAAACAGTTCATTCATTCGACATCTGGAAGTCTTTCCTTTCTTGGCCCTGACCAAAGTGTATATAGTTTTTACATTGCAGGTGTGAAGAATCTTCTCAATAAGGACTAAAATAGAGAATTCAATAAATGTAATAGAAGAAGCTACAGTGCATTTATTTAGTTATTGGTTTACTTGTATAGTGTAATTAGTGTATTGTTTATGTACCTTTTCCTAAGAATCCAGTGGCACCAGTGATGAAGACACATTTTCCGGAAAAGAATTTTACAATGTCACTCTCTGAAAATAATCAAATAAAAGAAATTAAGTGAAATTTATTAAAGACAGCACATGTCCGGCGTAAAGTAAATTTCAAAATTTCACATGTTTTATATAAAAATTCTGAAATCACCAACGAATCGCTTCTTCGTTATCTTTCCACAAAGTTTTACTAGATTTGCTGAACATGTTCACTGCAGAATAGTTGATGTTGATCAGAAGTGCACATATATACCGAACAAGATGGTGAATAATTTATGAAGAACTATTAAATAAAACCAGAAATTGCAATGTATTAGATTACATGCCTAGCACGATGTACTCATGCTATGACTATTTTTGTAGTGCACCAGGCGCGTACTCTGCAGTAAACAAGGTAAACTGTAAATATTTTACCAAACAGTGGAATAACAAAGAAATCTTTATGTTATGTGAATTTTTGTGTAATTTTTAAAACTGTTATCACTCACCTTCCCCAGTAAAGTTTTGGTCTGTCATTTTCATCACCGCTTATATAATAGTAAAATCTGTTAAACAGATTAAAAAAAAATGAGGAAATAGAACTATCAAGTAATTTTATAATGTAATGAAGTTTAGTAGAACAATGAAAAATAAATTGAACTGGCTCAATTGATAATGTATGACTGTCAACCGACAAGTTCCTTGCACATTTTATTACACTTTATTAATCTCTCTATAAAATGAAAAACACCATTTTGGAGATATATTGTGGATAAAGTATTTATGATTTACAAAATGGCTAGAAAATGAGCAAAAAGTAACAATATTTTAATGTCAATAAAATTGAAGAATATTTTCAAAAACATTATTTCTTACACAATTCCACAATCATCACTGTTCACCAGTATATTCTGATTGGATTCATGAAATGATTATGGTAATGAAATTTATTATACTGTAAGTATATTTAAAGTTTAAAGAGTTTTTATAATTACTCAAGAGGCTATATTTGTGAAAATATTCACCTTGAGTACCAAAATTAAAGAAATTTAAAAATAGCTAGAATAGATATAAATTGTAAATACATTGCAATGTGCATATACTTCGGCAATACTTCTAAAAGTGAAAGACAGCCACAACATAAAAAAAATTGGCCACCTCTTATCTTAAGGGTATTTATTATATCAGACAGAAACATTCAATAAAATTTGCGATAAAAAATAGTTACATGAAATTTTTCACTGTCATTGTTTAATTTTCTAACTAATTTTTTTATATAAAATTTAAATTAGTATTTTTTTTATTCTACTGGTTTACTATGTATGTAAATAGGTGTGACACATATTTAGCTTCTTTGAAGAGCATCTTCAGACTTCATAAATAACCGGTGGAATAACAAAGTTAGCAATTTCAATTTTTAATAATTTTATTTCAAATTAACTGTAATATAAATATGATTTTATTACATTGTCCAAATCTATTTTGTTTTGGTTAGACGATATTAGAATTCAAAACAAGATTTTGCTGTGATATTTTTATGTATAATTTTAGTCTAAGATTCTATTTAATACTTATTCCTTTTTTAAATCAATTCAATATAACACAAAATATATATGTGATCACAAAAACTCCAACATACACTTTTTCAATCAAAAGAACTATAGTCATTAAATAGTATCCTTTTTTATTTACAACGTCATTAGAGTTTAAAAACCTAATGACTTGATTATTTGTGAATTTTCTAAAATCACTTTCCCTTTTGCATATACTTCATATATGCTAATAAGTTTCTGTCAGTGGTGTAGTAAATATCTAGGCAGAAGTCAGTTATAAATTCAATATTTATTTGTAGATTCATTCACTCATTAGAGTCCATAAATGGCACCAGATTAATTTGAGTATCATTTCATCACAAAATATTTCAGCCCTAGTAAAATATGTTGTACATTGTTTACATTGAAACAATCATGTTTTAAATTCATAAATATAAAACACTCAGTATTATTGCAATGTAATTCCTTTCGACTGAGAATTGAGAGTGATATTGAATTAATATTGTGATGTATCAAAAATTGTCATCAAATATTAGAAATACGTTTTATTGGCTGCATGAAAAAAGATTTTACAAAGCCATCCAAGCCTTCAAACAAAAAAATGAGACTGTCCTTAGGATTCGAACCCGTGAGCACCGTAACCAAAGTCAGAAATGTCCTCTACTTGACCACTGGGCCGGCATGTTTTTACTAACAAAGATGAAATCATATAGTTTTTTCAAAATAAAATGATGATAACAATAATATAATATAAACTGTATTTGAATTTGTTCCCTTTTGTTGCCACTATTGTGTCATGCCACTTTCAACGATCATTGAACTCCACCTTAAAATAAATTAAAATTGTTATGCATGTCAATTATATAAAATCTATAAAAGTGCTTTCCAAACATTGAATGTTAAGTTAATTATTATGTTTCTTATTTATTTGTTTTATGATAGGTTGAAAGAATTTTTTAACTAATAAGAATGATCTATTGCTATATATGCAGCCTTGTAATCATATGAACTTATTATAAGTCATTGTAAATAATCTTCAATTATCATTCTTTATGATTGAAGATTCTTACCACTCCGGAACAATCCAGACATCTGGTTCAATCTCCTGTCGGCTATTATTCTTATCCTAGCAAAAATTTGACTAGCTACATATCTTAGTAGTCTACATATCAAAGTAGTAGATTTTATGATTATTTATCAGTCAGTAAAAAAAACACGACTCAGACTCCGACTCCAACTAAAAAAGGTTTAATTTCGTCACATTCTTTTTTCTACCTTTCCTATTTATGTGTATTCAATTAAATATAAACCCACCAATCCGGACAATAACCAAATTTTACATATTAAGTACATATAAGCAAAAAAAATAAATAGTTCAAACTTTTCAAAATTTCTGACTCCGGCCACAATGCCGTGACTACTCCGACTCCGGCCAAAAAACAACGACTCCACGACTCCGACTCCACAGCTCTTATCTTTGGAAAATAGTCTTTAATTCTGTTTTACTGTTACAGTATTTACTGTTAGCCACAAAACAAAGTTATATAGAATATAACTTGCGGGTTATAATGGTAAGCTTAACTTCAGACGGATAAAGTATAACAGTTGAAATAACCATGAGAAATAAATATTTTACTTGGCAGCCTGTTGCACATAATAAATGCTTACACAATCATTTTACAATACATTTCTAGGTGTATATTAGTTGTTTAAGAATAAGGTAAATGTACCAGTAGTTGACCTTTTGAGAACAAAATGGCCCAAAATAAGTTATGCAGATGCAGGATTGCTCTAAATTGTAAAGTTAAGACAATTTAAGGCATATGTGGTCGGAATGAGCCACTAACACATTACCATATAACCAATGGAGTGCCAGGGTGGCCATTTGAAAACAACACCTAGTGAGGAAAGTGTATTATTTCAAATTTCTTAAGTGATCAATCTAGAAACGGTGTGTACCTTGTTCCTGAACCACCCATTGCTACTTGATTCAACCAAGAGTGGTGTGACAGAAAGCCCTGAGGCAACTCTGGCAGAAAGTTCACTATAAAGCCCCCTGTTTAGACATAGTCAACTACTAGATTTTCCAATTTGTGAGATGGTCAACTACTAAAACAAAAACAGGCCCATTCGTAATTTTTGATACATAATATTAATTAAGACATATGATCCAATATGAGTATACATGCTTTGCCTTCATTCGGTACAATGCTAAACCTTAATCGTTATTTTTGTTGAAATTTTCTCTTAAACGGTCAGTTACTGGTACATTTACCTTACTGCAAAAAGATTAGTTGTTCAGCATTTTTATAAACTTGCATGTGACGTAACTTGAAGCGATATACATATGACTGTGTTGTAACCAAAGGGTGAATCTTTAATGTGTGTTCTTGCTTGAAAAATTCCAACAATTAAGATATTTGTACCTGAAATGTGCCAATCTTTCGCCCACAATGCTTGCAATTTCATTCCTCTATAATTTATTATTATTATGCAGCTTAATTTTTGAACTCCCTCTGACGGTCCCAGTGGTCTAGTGGCAAGAGCTTTGTCGTAGTGATCAGGCGGCCTGGGTTCAATTTCCGGAAGGTCAGATTTTTTCAATTGAAAAAAAGAGATCTTTGGTTATATATCGTTAATATTGTGCACAACTGATTCATTATTTATCATCGAGTTAATCTCGTGTCTTTCATAGTTAAGAATATTTGGCGCATTGGCGTAAGCTGTAATGCCAAATATTTTAATTTTATTTTTAAAACTTTTAAAAATATTTAAAAAATTTAAATTATAAAAAAAATATTTAAATTAAAACTCCACACATTTAACTACTCATTAACTGTATTACTTATTGTCTGAATTATGTTGCATTCATTAAAACAGGTTAATGAACACTTTAAAATACCAAGAAATATTGAATATATGTATATATAATCCAATATATTAATTAATTGGAATTTGATTTGAATAACTTTATAAGTTGATTCAGAAACCATTTTCGGAAACATGCAGTTCAATGTTTTGACCTGTATATAAAATTTTACTAGAGTTGATGACAAACATAATACTTTTAAGGTGTTCACTGTCAATACTTGGTGGAAAGGCATTATAATAAAAATAATAACACATTTTTAAGTACTTTTTCCACATCTGATTTATTTCATCAGGACCGGTTTCGCTCATGGCAAGCATTATCAACTGATTCAGTTGATAATGCTCGCCATGAGCGAAACCGGTCCTGATGAAATAAATCAGACGTGAAAAAAGCACTAAAAAATGTGTTATTATTTTTATTAAACATAATACTGACAATTCTCACTGGAAAATGGGGAATAAGGGGCTGTCATATCGATATTACATAACTTGCTCATGAAGAATTTGATGAAATAATTCATTGACCTCAATAAACTTCTTTTATTTGGTAATTTGATTGATTTATGAATATTTAAAGTTTGTTGTTTTAAGTATTCGTATCCAGGAAGCGGTTGTTGATTGAGTGATATGTTATCAAATTAGGTAATGGAATTTATGCAACAAAATATTCTTCCACAGGTAACTGTAATTGCATTAACAATTCCGCCAGCCATTTTGATTTTCTCTTTATTTGTACAATTTTTTACACTGTAGACTCAAGCAATTAGAGATCCCTCCCTACAACTGTGAATTTACAACCATTTTCTATAACTTTAAGACACTGCTTACATTGGTTTCTTCACCAATTTTTCACAATGTCTTTTTGAGATTTCAAAAATTACAAATGAATATAAAATATGTATTGATTGAGTAGGCATTTACTTGGTAGAACTCCATTATAATACGGAAAGAAAAATAACAATGTATTTTAATTCTACATAAATTATTTTTAAATATTTGTTGATAGCTATTTCGGCTTACGCCTTCGTCAGAACTATGTTTAAAACGTGTATTAGAGATAGCTTATATACCCTTTGCTAGACAGGGTGCCTCCTACATAATCTCTTTCTGTTGAAACCATACCGACGTCACATGAAAGAATTTAAATAAGTTTGATTTATTGGTCTAAAGTAATGGTGGGAAACAATAATTTGGGTATTTTGGGGGATCGTGTGAAAGCACTTAAAATCTGCAATTTCTAAGTGCATCTATTTTAAATTGTTTTAGGTTTATTGTTTGTTAATGGTTTTAACAGAGGTGAGCTATTAATTGTGATCTGATCGTTAAGAATTTCATTGGACTGATTATACCAATTAATTTCAAGCTGTTCCAATGCATTCAGTTTGAGGCCCTTATTGCAGGAATGTAAACGAATCGGGACCGAATTCGGATTATGTGCTAATAGCACTATTTTGTTCTTTGCATGTTCCTTGCATGTTCTACGGGCTAAAGTATTGTTTATCTACTGAGTACAGAATAGTTTTAAATACATGCCCCAATAAATCAATGGATTTTCTCTGATTCACCCTCAAGCAAAAACACTCATGTTATAGTATATATGTTTAGGTAAGCATTGACAAATTAAGAGTAAAATGAGTAATTCAAAGATGTACCTATGTATATAAATGTTTTATTTCATTTTTACTTAAATTATAACATTATGTAACATTGAAATATTGACGTGACAACGTCTTATAAATCGATGAACGCCCGCTGCACGCACGAAAAAACATGACTCATTGTCCCGTTTGTCGCGTTACGCCGAAGGCAAGCGTGCGAGCGAGAGCGCGGATAAGCGATAGAGAGGCACGATCGGTCTACCGTTCGGATTGTGCCGCATCTATCTCTCTTCCACTCGATTGGTCGATGCGTCTGAGTAGAAAAGAGACAGCGGCAGCACACAACTTATACACCTACACGTGATCTGTTTACAACTGTTTATAAAGTGAAGTGAAATGTTAATGTGGTTTTCATTGTTTATATTACAACAACAATTGCGGCAATAAAGGTAATTAATTCTTGCATATTAAAAATCTGATTAACGTATAACAAATATACTTTAAATAAACAATAAATTATCCACGATTTCTTTCGCAGAACCGCCTAAAGTCACACCATGGCAGACCATTCCATTTTATTCATAAAAGTATGCAATCATTTCATCAATGTTTTCTTATGACGTTGTCACGTTAAACTATCGTCCGTAAACCGACTTTACAGACAACCATTTTTTATAAACAATAATAAGCACGCTGGCAACATTGATATCACAATAAATATAATTATGGTTAGATATATTATAGATAAGAGAAAGTAAAAAGTCTATGCAGATCCGGTTGATCTAATCTACATTATATAATAATTCAGCACAGTAATTGAAATTTTGTCAAATTGGGGGGTCCTCAACATTCATCCTGGTTAACGCTTTCAATGCTGAACCTGTTTTTTTGTATGGAATTGGACACGCTAGGCGTGTTCTCAGCATCCAATATGTTAAGCAGAAGTTGCTGTCATTGCTATTTGCATATATAAATAATTTTAATTCTCATGTTTATATGCAAAAAATATTAATATTACAGTATTGAATCGCATTTTTGTAACAAAGTTCAAGACCAATGCTCTGCAGCAATCAGAGATTCATATAACTATGCAAAATCAAGGGAATAACTTTTTCAATGAACAAACTAATATTAATAAATCGCCATAACTTAGACCATTATAAAAATGTACTTATTTACACAATATCATTAAAATTTAAAACTATTAGCTTTAAATATGCATTAATAGTTTTTCCGATGGCTTTTTGTTCTTAGAACAACGTATTTTTAAATTAAATTTAGGATGTTAGAGGAAGTAAGATGATAAAGTGTACTCTCTAAGTAAGTATATTACATAGATGAACAAAAGTCTGTTCAAACTATAGTTTTGATGATAACACCATGTCGAAATATCTATGAACAAAATTTTATAATCCTCCTAGAATTAAATACTTCTGATAGTTTTATCTCATTAAAATAAATACATAGTACTAAAAGTTTTGTAAGTGACCAACCAGCTATGATTTGAAACAACTCTTGTATCAAAATTTGGAATATTTTCGAAGTTCTAATATTTAACATGCATACAATGAATATTCAATATAGAATAACAAAATCATAGAATAATCAGGTAACCATATTTGTTTCAGTCAATCGAAAATGATGTTTTGTTATAAAACATCCTTGTTAATAAACATTCTTTTAAATGAATTAACATCCTTTTAGATATCAAGCTATTTTGTTGGCTATATCACTATAAAAGGAAGCAAAATATGAACATAAACATCACACGAACAGAACGGGTGCAATCTGAACATGTCTATCCGTGAAAAGTCTTTTTTTGTGACACAAATTGCTTTGAAATTTGAATTTATTTAAGCTATTCGTTACCCATGCGGTATATGTACTGTATTAAGAGTTGACACCACACAACCCCCTTGCGCATATATACGCATCACCCGATACAGTGTATTTTATTTTTGAATTTTCACTGCCTATGTTATCAGGAAAATATTGGGTGTGAGAGAATATATCTGGTGTGGCAGATGTCCAGGGTAAAGGCTGACTGTGATAAAGTTATGATTGTATTAAAGGGTTCTTTAGAACATAGACTAAAAAGAGCACAAAAGCTTAGATAGGTACAATGACAATTAAATAGGAGCACTAATTAACAGACGTTTTAATATTGCTTGCTATACTAATTATATGATCCAATAAAATTCATAATCTTACATACATTGTTAATGCTAGCATGAGAATAGAATTTATAACATGAGATCATATTAATAAATTAAAGATTTGGTTCAAGCCTATCAAACAGATATATTTAAAAAAAAAATGGCACTATACAGGTCTCTTCAAAATGCAAATATTTGCATGTTTTTGCTGCCTCAGAAGCCACTGATCTTTTGAGCTTAATCTTTATTTTGAATGAAATAGAATTTCAATTCAACAGCATAATGATAATGATGCCGATTATACATATATGTCTGATTAATGTTTCAATTTTCATGTAAAATTTGTAACAAGTGAATAGAGTTATGGAAATTTCAATAAAGAGAACACAGAGTGCTCGGTACAAGATTTAAATATATAAGTTTGAGTAATGTTTGAGAAGCTATCATTTTAATAGCCACCTTTTTTAATTAGTGTCAATTCAGTACATAACGTTTTTGCATGAGCTAAGTCACATGATTCACATGATTCAAACTTTTAAAAAATACACAAATGACCAGTTGGTTCATGGACAACATTTTGAAAGCAGTGGGACATATTGAATAAATAGAATCTTGTCTAGTTTATTTTACACAATATTTCATGGTTATCTATCTTTATGGTTTTCATACCTCTTAAATAAGGAGCAGACGTGAGCAAAGAAAATTCAATATTTGTGGCCTTTAGAAGTGTACACAATTGATTGCAAAAGAATTCAATGTACATTAAGGGATACCTTTTGTAAGAAAAAATAAATATTCTACGGCAAATAAATAGTAAAAAAAATGTATTGGGTGATTTATTTTCATGACAGATCAGCCCGTTGTCCAGACAAACGGTTCCATTCTATCTTCAGGAGATAAGAGAGCATCAATATCCTGAAGTGTCATGAGAGCATGATTGAGAAGCGAGTGACACCTGGTGAGTTGTTGCGAGAGCGGTCTGACTTGAGAGAGCCGTTCTGCAAGTTTGGCCCCCCTTCTCTGCCGTTCAACAAGAATTGTTAGCAGTCGAGACACGTCTTGGTCCATCTGATAAAGATATATTGATTAGATTCAAATAAAATTAAACACAAGCAATCCTGTGGTTTGTTATCAGCGCAAGTATTAATAAGAGTTTACTATTATTGATAGTCAGATAGTTACCTCTTTGCAGCGAGCTGTGATGATAGCTTGGTCATTGGCAACTACAGTGGCGCACTGTGACATGTGGGTTTGCAATCTAACAGCCAGCCTCAACCATGGATCTGTGGCGATACCTTCCAGAATTTCAGGATCTCTAGCGCCAGGCAGACCCAAGGCCCCTCGCATTATTGGCAGAAACATTGGTATTTGCTGCAAAATATAAGTGAACATACATTCAATATGCTTTTTTTCCACCCCCGAATATATTTACACAGACTCAAAATATAGTGATTCAATAGAAAGTTTTGAACAAGAACAGTTTGAGTCAGTTACCCAACCTCTTCTGTTAAGTGAAGGTAAAGGTTGTAGTGTGGATTCAGTGGGTATGTCAATACAGGATATTTAACAGTACGCTGGCATGCTGCTTTGATGATTATAAAGAGGCATTCGAGAGATCACCAATAAAGCCTTTAGCTGCTATGTTTTTCAAAATCTCAAGGCAAAAAGATAGGCAACCAATTATTGACGGTAAAAAAAGTAGCTGTATTTTTTTTTAACACCTCACCTTTCTTATTGATTTTGTGAATTAGGATTATAATTTAGTATGTTGCATACAGTCTACTGTAATAACAAACAATTTACAATAAGACACGATTATAATAATGACACTATTCATCAATTTCAATTTTATTATGATCTATTTATAACAACATCATGTTTGGGATAAATATATGTGGAAGAAAAGTATACCTGGAGTTTTAAAAGGTCTTCATCTCTATCTGAGGACTGAGGGGCAGCTGCTTCTTTCACAACAACAATTGTGTGTGCATTGGTGAAAGGAACTATCGGCCTCCTCTGCTGATGTGCTTGCGATGATGTGGAAGACGCGGAGGAAATAGACATTCCCCTTCTTTGGGAGCCCAAGCCTCCACGCCTTGCAGAGTTTTGAGCCTTGTTTGACAATTTTGGAGAGTCTAAAACGGACAAATATTTGATGAAAACATTCATCAAGTTATTCAATGCACGCTTGTAAGCATCAAGACGGTGTAGCCAACCAACGTGAGACTGGAGATATTAATTGGAATTTGGTAGCATGAGTATCCATCAACATAGTTCTAAAGACTACGGAGAAGGCAAACGAAGCACTGCGATTTTGACTGCTCTCAATGTTGACCCCATTTGCTACCAATATGTCTTGCCATGCATAAGTATGCCGGTGAAGAATTCCTTACAAAATTCAGAGCACACAGCGAAAAATAATTATTCAAAATAAATGCTTTCACTCAGAAAAGACTGCACAGAAAATGGACAGCATTTCAAAGCTTCAGGAGGATAGCTTCAGTTTTGATTCAAAAGGAACTTCTATTGGTCTTCTGTGGGTTTTATGTAATTGAAATAATAATGAGCCAATAGTTTGACTTGAAAATATTCACAATCTTACCTCCTATTGGTCTGTTCAAGGTGTACGAAATGTATGGAAGATCTGTATCTGAACAGACACTGGCACCTGGCGAAGTATTTCCACTTTGAACAGAGTCACCAACCACACCCACTGGAACATCTAGAATATGATAATACATTTTAATGTAACCGATAGAAATACATGTGATTCTATTTTTACACTGACAATTCTTTACAAGAGCAAACATGCAAAAAGAAAAACAATATAATAATATGAGAGTAAGAAGAACATAGAAACCTTTTGATTGTGGTGTGGCGATTGTATTACCGCGAGTAAGCCTGGCTGACTGTCCACGGCTATTGCCTTGAGTTGATTGCTCCGAACCCATCTAGAATATAATTGTCAGCATATTTTTTTTTGGTCATCTCCTATGATAGCAACGCAAAAAAAAATACGCTTGTTTCAACATAGCCGAAGTGTTAGTGATACCAGTACAAGAAAAACGCAGAAGTAATTCGGAATGATCATTTGTCATTATTTATTAATTAATTATTGATCAGACCAAAACATCATAAATGTCTGCAAAACAGAAGAGGAGCCATATGAATTCCTATAAACACAGTAATTTAAAAAGTAGGATGCGAAAAGATCGCGACTTGTGTTGTTGTTGTTGAAACAAACGTCAAATTTTTTTGCATCGCTATCATATGAGATTACCATTCTTTTTAGTGAACATGGACAGAATTTTGACAATATCAGTCAACCACGATATAAATATAAAACACAAAAAATAGTAAAAAAATATTCAAAGCCGAAAGCTTTGACATTGAAAATTTCTATCCTCAATAAAGATGGGTGTGAGGGAATTTTGAGCATCATTGACATTCATGGCTTTGAAAGGAAAGAATAATTCTATCTAAAAATCAATGTAAGAAAAGCTGGAACAAGGATTTAAGCCCATGAGCTCCACAGCAGAAGCCAACGACATTGACGCTCGACCAAGGACTTGGCATAAAGTACCTATCGTATTAATTACAGCAGTGCATATAAAGGCATTAAAACCACACGTCGGGATAAATTGTAAGATGAATATATGTGCATATTATTTATACGAATACGAGATGTGCCGGCTGTAATCAATGTTAACAAAAATCATTAATGATCAAGTAACTATTTACCTGGTTGGATATACAGTAATATTTGGATCAATCGAAAAAGGTTTCAAAAAACAAATGAATTCAAATGTCTTTCTCTAAAAATTCTAAGGCTATATATTTTTATAAATTGATGTAGCTATAATACAAATTTTCGTAACGCAATATTATTATCTGACAGTCCTACTAAAGTTTATAAGTTTATGGTCCTACTCCTGTCAGTGTCAAACTTATAATCCTTGTCTATGCTTCAATCAATATTGCAACGCTAGAAAATTATTGTAGTAGACATTCCATTCCTAATATAATATCCAATTTCCATATTGTATATCAAGTATACTACTACAACAATTCCGATATTTGTATAGTTATAAATTATGCTCTAGCAATATAGGTCCAATCTGGTATAAAATATAATGTTGCAAATTTATCAACAGTAGGTATTCATAAAACAATTTAAAACTGCCAAGAAGCCAAGCAATTAGTTTTGCATTTGTTTTTAAATCAATGCGATTGAAAAACATCCATTGTGCAAAGTACTTTTGCGGATACAAGCTATCTTTAGTGTCCGAGGTATAGCCAGTCTTAGTAGCTCTAACAAGCACGGGGCAGAACATTAAAAAATTGATGGGTTTTAAAAATTATGAAAGAAAATGATTTTACATCATTATGAAAACGCAAGTATGTTCTATAATCCTTATTTCTCTCATATGAAGATTAATATTGTAGCCCAACATAATACATGCCAATAAAATAGATACACAATTTTTTTCTCCAATTGTACAATTATTCTTATGGCAATAATTCATTCTGGAGATGCCATTATTGCTTGAACACTAGATAAAACACGAAATGCCGCTTAATTTGATATGTCAAAGAACTCTTTAATTTAATCCATAGTAAAAAATAACAACCATACGCGTAAGCTACTTTCTTGTTCTTTTGATTATGAATATATTTCAACTCAACATTATTCACAGATGTTAAAATTCGGTTGCTCGCTAATTTGTTTTGGTTTATGTCTAGGTAGGTACAATAAAATACTAAATTGCGATAATTTGACCGTATTCGTATAATGCTAGATGTAAAACACAGCAAATAATTATTTGAAATGATATGGACGATTTATTCATTTCATGCTTTTTTATTCACATTGTTGTAGTCAATCACCGCTAATAACATTATTTATTCCGGTTAGAATTCTTATATAGTTGATATTGCATTGTAAATGTTCCTGTTTTTATATTTTGCCGCGCGTATTTACAGATATGTCTAATCAATCTTCTTTCTGCACCCTAACCGTGCTATCATCGTCATTAATTAGATTGTGATGAGTGTTTGTGTTCATAATACATAACCTGTAAATTAGTAAAGAACAAAAAAAATATTTAACAAAAACGATCTTAAAAATTGTCATTACATTTCAAATTCGATTCAAATTTAGAATTCGAGGTTCAACTTCCTAATTCTGAAATTTTAACTTAAAAATATACACGAATTCACAACGGTTGAAGCTACCAAGCAATCATTATAGATCTGAGACATGATTAATTGTCAGTAGGGTCCATGTCTGCTAACAATGTGGAGTTTATCTGAATATAAGCTTATTACGACAATTGCTTGTTACTCAGTTGCTCAACCTTATTTTTATATAGGGATAAAAAAGATAGGGTTAGGACAGGTCTAGTGGTTGGCCAGTCCCTATCGCTCTGTCTCATTTTTGGTATCGAATGAATGTGGTTACAAATATTTCCTATATTTGGATAACAGACGTCAAAATCAAGTCTTTCATTGTTTTCGTATTTTAATCATTTCAGCCAATATTCTGCACTTCGAAAAATAAACCAAATAATGGCTGACGCTCCTGCTGAAATTAGCAAAAAAGAAGATGAGCTTGATTCACCAAGCGAAAATACAATAGCAGACAAGGATTCTGATCCTCCGGAAAAACCTACAAGTTCGGTTGACCCGGTCCCAATGGAAACAGACTCTACAACAGACCCAGATGTCGCTAAAACAACAGGCGATGTAAATACTGTAAAACCAGAAGTCGGCCGGGATGTTGAAAGTATTGAATCAATTATGCAATTTTTGATGAATTCTGATGATGCGGCAGCTGGTGATCCCCAAGAACCGTGCATCCCAAAAGAAAAAGAAATTGATACCGTTGCTCTAAATATTCCTGTCTCCGAAGTACCGGATATCTTCCCCGAAGAAACAATGGATACTGATGTAACTAGTCCCACTGGAACTAGTCCCACTGCAATTAGTCCCACTAAACCAAGTCCCACTGAAACAATTCCCACTGACGCAAGTCGCGCTGCGACAGCTAGTGAAGAAAATGTTGTGGAGAAGATTGTAAATGCTGAAAGTACTGCCAGCGTGATTGCAGGTGATATAGTTTGAGCAAAATATATTTATTTTTCATCGTTTAACAACTTTTAATTTATGATATAAAATTTAAAATAACTTTGATTATTCCACGTATTGTGTAACTAACTGTGACACGTGTTTCGCCTCTTTCAGAGGCATCTTCAGACTTACTATCGCAAAGTTTGCTTAAGTAATGAAGCAAGATAAATTCTAACATTTTAATTTAAATTTTTCGATTCTATCAAAACCCTCTTAAGGTGCGTCCCTTTTTAAAAGGAAAAATCCCAATCTAATTGATTGATTGATTGCACCTTATTAGTATCATTATGTTATTGCATTGTTTTGATTCTATCACCCCCTTCCTTGTTTCCTTTAGAAGGAAAAAAACCCGTAATCCATTTTGTAATTTCATAATTTAAAATGTTAAAATGTTAGAATTTATCTTGCTTCATTACTTAAGCAAACTTTGCGATAGTAAGTCTGAAGATGCCTCTGAAAGAGGCGAAACACGTGTCACAGTTAGTTACACAATACGTGGAATAATCAAAGTTATTTTAAATTTTATATTAAAATGAACTTCCACAAAGTTACCGCCGAAACCATCGAAAATATTTTAATTTATGTCCTGTATGCTAGAAAATATCTAAATAAAAAAAAGAAAATGCCTTCTATATACTTTTACGTACATTATGCATGTAAATGTTTCCGGTTTCAAACAAAATAAGTTCCATGTAAAACTTTCATTAGATTATTACATTGTTGTACAAGCAGGTTGTGTACAAAAACATAACATCTCTTGAGATGCACCATTAACCTTAAGCCTGTGCAAAACTGTAATCGCAAAGTTACTACTTTTACTCAACATTTATGATGGTTAATCATTATCTAAGATGTTGAAGTTATTTTTAAAACAGTAACCAACATTTAACTTGCTTTTGTTTAGTTCAAAGCATGCGATTTGGACATCACATGCTGCATACCTAAAGTGACCATACGTCCCGTTTTGAACGGGACTGAGCCGGTTTTAGGTAGCCTGTCCCGTTGTCCCCAAGTACAGCTTCGGGGCGTTGAAATGTCCCGTTTTCAAAAAGAGGGCAACACACGGTAACAATTAAAAAAAAAGTGCAAAAAATCGATGGTGGTGCGTAGTATAGCCGTTTCGTATAACTTTGCGGAAAAAATACTAGCTTGATTTCGGTGCATATGGCTACAGTGAGTGGGTAGCTGGTGAGCCATGTGCATGCGCAATCGTCACACCCACACATTCATATTTGTTACAATTCGGAAGTTTGCTCGTTTGTGCGTACACGACTACACGTTAACAGCTGGCGCGTCTTTCTTGAAGATTGATTTTTTTTATTGGTGTGTGTTATTGTAGTCATTCTTATTTATAAGCAAACCAGTTATACTTAAGAAAATTTGTTCATCAGAAAAATATAAAATGACATAATTGTTTTCATATTTATATTATTTTTTCCTGTTATTTTCTTTATCAACATTCCTTTTCTTTTTATTAATACATAAAAACTATAAAAATACGTGTTTTCTTGAATATACATACTATTACGTAAAAATTGGTAGATGTCCCGTTTGAGATTCAATAAACGCACGGCTGGTAACAAATTTTGAGCCGCCATCCTATATGGTATAAAAATTTCTTCTCGGGGTTTTTAAATGAATATATCCACTATCGTAGTGTTTTCGGGTAATTGATATATTGATTAATTTCAGATAGTACTGAAAAAAATACGTCATCCATCAATGATGCCACTGTGGAAAAAGAAACAATATCTGATTCAAAAAAGGAAAAAAACAATGAAAGTGAGAGTGGTTTTGGTGATGCATCCAACAGTACAAACACCGTTGATCCGGTCACTCGAGAATCTCAAAACGCCACTGAAGCAGATGATGCGTCAATGGGTTAGTGATTGCTGTTAACGAAACTCACCGTACACATTTCTAGTTATAGAAAAGCAAACATTGCAACGGCGTTGGTGTTTCGAGACCATATTCCATGTAAAATGGGGATTGTCCAAACCAGGACATTGTTTTAAGATTGTTAGCATCCTCTTTTTATTTTTTACAGATGGCATTCATGATTCGGAATTGGATGGCCTTTTGGTGGAGGGCAATGCCCGCTACAGGGGAGACAGTGATCAATATGATGACGAGGATATCTCCGATGATCATTCTGCTGAAGGGTAACTTAATTTAACAAATATCTCATCAATTTTTGGCATCAGCACATTTTTACTGTTTGCACATACAAGGAAACTTTATCTACTATAGATTGGATTACATGTAAAAATATTTACATTCCTAGAGCTATAACTGAAATATGAAACTGAGAAAGCAATTAAGTAAGATAACTTATTCATTCATCGACATTTGCAAGTAAACAACAAAAAATTTCAGTAATTTTTTCCAAATAAACAATCTTTTTAAATTATTACAAAATTCGTGATATATGTATGTAGTACAATTTATAAATGGTATTAGCCAATCATGTTTCATTGAAAAATAAACTGCACTGTCGCGATTGTCGTTTTTAATTTATCAAATAACGAATTACTAAAAGGGTCTAAGCTTTTATGTATACATGTTTTCTAATAAAATCCTTGACAGTAAGGGACTAAAATAGATTGTTCAAATACTATTTTGAATTCAAAGCAACTGGTATCTTAATGGCTTTTTTTTATGGTTAGCGTTGAAGGATTGGGCTACAGAGGGGGTCTAGGTGATGATTCTAACCAAGGATACGGTGATCGTACCTCTGACATAGACGATGAAGATTTTGTTCCTACACAAGATGAAGACGAAGATGACGATGATGACGGCGACGATGATGAAGACGAAGATGATTTAGGAAACAGTCGACGCCGTTATAATAAAAAAATAGTAAGGCGGCCATCTTACCAAGGCCAGAGGCCACCCCCTGTAAAAACTGATGAAGATTTTGCTGATGATGAAAATGATGATGGCATTTCCAATCAATCCGTTGACAATGCGACTGATTCTTTTGGAAATGTCCAATTGCAGGTAGAGTCTGCAGTCTTCGACACCGATGAATCCATCGGAGGCGTGAGATCACCAACTGTTGAAAACAATGAATCTTCAATCGCAATGGAGGACGTTTTGATGGACGTGGATTCGGATAGCCGTCAAAACGGTGAATGTTCATTAGACATTCAAATTGTTTCCGTAGATGGAAATATCGGAATTATGATTGATAAAACCATTCAAGAAAATGACCCACCTGTTGAACCATGCGTGGAAACTGCTGAAGCGTTAAATTCAAGTGTAAATTTAGATTGTGAGCAATCTGAATCTCTAACCTCTACGGAGGTTGTGACCTTGCAAACACCTGTTGTTGAAGCCATTGTAGATATCAAAGAGAGTCAATTGACAACGAAACTTGATGAAGGTATGGAAAAGTTTAGTAAAAATTCAGTAGTCAATGTTCATATGTCAGCTGAAGACACTTTACTTGAAGAGAAAGCTTCAAATGAAAATGCAGAGTTGCTGCTAAAATCTCCAGATGTTACTTTAACCGGCCCTCAAACTATGGATGCACATGTTCCAATGAACCATGAAAAAACCGCAGAGGACTCCAATGCTACCCTAGAAGAATTGAATATTAACAGTTCCGTTAAAGAAACAGTTGAAATAGTCATTGAGGCCGCAATACCTGAAAATGTTGATGCATCGATACCTGTGGAAATCCACAAGCCACAAGATGAAACAATGGAAGTAGAACAGGAAAAGATATCTGAATCCATGGAAGTCGATTCTGGAGATAAAGAAGGTACTGAAAATCAAAGTGCTTTTATAATTTAACTATGTTGACTTTGATTTCATGTTGTTCTATCTATCTCTTTAAAGCAGGTGTTAACAAATCATTGCATCCTAGATTGATTTTCATATTACTACAAATTAGTAATCAAAACCGAAAAAAAACAATTATGTCATACACACGCAAAATTTTATACATACCAGTTCCTCTTGTAATTTTTTTTATATTCTTGGTGTTGGACAACAGTGAAAATTTGAAGAAAAACTTTATTCAACTGCATTATGCATAGTTTGTCCCTTGGACCAAAAGTTTTGTAATCCCAACATTAATGTTACAAAGTAAGATGAATTAATGACCACTTTTTTTAGATATCGCAGTGTAAATATATTTGGGAATCAAAAGATTCGCTATTATACACAGTCCTAGAAATAAGTGTATGCTTGACAAACCAATCCTGAGTGGTACTATGATTTAAATATGCTATTATTCTTATATGATATTTACTTGATTTTTAGTTCAAGACTCCAAAAGTCAAGCATCACCTTCGAAAATTATTTCTGAAATTAATAGAGCAGCAAAGGCATTTGAGGATTGCATTATTTCATCTAAAACGTCTACTTTAGCCACTGTTGATGTTCAGAAACATGAAGACATGGAAACTGTTGCAGAAAATGAAGCACTTGATAAAAATATTGAAAAAGCTCCCGCAGATGAAATTCCAAAGGATCTACCTTTGAAAAGTAAAATAGAAGACAAGAAAGATACTGTACTAGCAAAAACCAGCAGATTGAGCATAGCTAATGAAGCAACCAAGGTCACTGAAGATATTGTCTGCCTGGAAGAGACTTCTTCTGATTCAGACGGTTTGTTAATGACATTTTTAAACATTAAAATATAAATATTTTTACTGATATAAATTGTATATTTTAATTAAACACGCTCACTCGCCAAGCCTGACAGCTTCTGATACTTGTTATGTCACTTCACCTTTGATTGACAATAGAAATTTTTTAAAAGGTTTATACTGATTATGCCTGCAAATGCCATTTACCACTCTTTGTACCGGTGTTTCTTATGCATTACAGCCGGTACGAAAGCGAAGGAACTTGAGAAAAAAATAATTAAAACTGAAGCAGATACGAAACCAGAGCTGATATCGGAAGAATCAATAGCCAAGCCACTCACTACAGCAAAATCCACACCTGCTGTCGTGAAACCTGCAGCAGGTATCGCAGTCCCGAAGACCCCAGCAACTACCGTGTCTCCTGTAATTCTATTTTTGACATATTTATCGCAGTAATGATTTTTATAGATATTTTAACCCCCACGCTTCCATGTGACAATTTGTATCATGTTAAAAAAATAAAATTTAAATAAATTCTGCTTTGACATATTACACGAAGTCACTAACTGATTTTAAAACAGTTCACTAATGTGCCATCTTTAACCCAAGTAGATTATCAAACATTCCTCTGAGACATTTCCACTTATTACCTATTGAATTCAAATGACTTACTTCTGGTGTATAACATGGCAATGGTGACAAATTTTCTTTGAATTAATTAATGATTGTCAACAGCATATAGAAAGAGATTTTATGTGTAATTTTCGGTGTGAATTAATTGTGTAGACTAAAGTGACGGAGATATTCTCATTGGATTCGGACGACGACGACGTCATTCCGGAAGTCAAGAAGCCTGAAAAAAAATCTCATCCGAGGTCTACGCCGGTCGCAAAGAAGCTCACAGCCCCGAGAAGGTCTTCTTCCAAGAAACAATCCTCCGGAAAGTCCACAACTAAAGAAGGAGACAAGAGTGGTAATGGTTAAATTAATATCTAATAAGGGCTCGATATAACAATCAATAAAAGTATAATTCCTTAGAAAAACTTCAATCTTACTCAACCCAAACTTAATTTGTAGACTAAGAAATCAATTGAATATAATAAGAAAGAAACCTTAACAGCAGGGAATATTTCTAAACCATTGTGAAGTTCAAGCCTAAATTATTTTAAGATTTGTTCTACGCAAAATTATTTTCATTCAATTAAATTTTAAAATTCCCTGAATTCAGCATTTACAGGGTTAGTAAAATTGAAATCCCTGTCTGTTATTATTACTGTGTAAAATCCTAAATGGCATCTGCATCAGTTTCAGGTGACAGTGCAGACAAATTACTGGTAGAACTTTGCGCGAATCCTCGGTGTCAGTCAGGTCCTAAAGGAAGTATCAAGCTGGAGGAGAGTCCTTCCGTCGCCCTCTCTCTCCATAGAGCCACCCAAAGTGGAAAACTCTGTGTCGCTTGTTTACAGGAGGCCATTGGATGTGCAGAGGTGAGCCATATAACACAACGTTCATAAATTGAAATCCAAATAAATATTGAACATTTCAAAAACTAATTAATTAGCTTGCCCATTTGTGTTTTATAATTATAAAAATTAACTACAATGCTATCTATGTAGCTATGTTCAGGTTGAATTATATAATCAAACCAAAATAGATTGCTACTGTAAAAAAAATTTCCAATGGATAGTGGCTTCATTTCATTGTTCAAACATAATTCTTCTTGAAAATTTTTGCGTTGCTCGGAATATCATTACTATTAATTGGTTCATTTTAGCGTTTGGTGTCTGGACTGCGTGCAGGCGCCAATCTGTACAAAATTATCCTGCCGCACACCGAAGACCTGGTGGAGATATCCTCGTCAGATTCAGAAACCACAGAAGACCAACCTAAGTTCCTAAAGCAAGCCGCAAAGAGAAATAAGACTAAGAAGTCCCCGAAAGTGGACGGCGACAATCAGTATAGCTTAACGGACGATGAAATGTTACTCATAACTGGAAAAATTGAAAAGGCCGTGGAAGACATTTGCTCCAAATTCAATATCAACAAACACATCACCTCTTATGAAGAATCTATCAGACAAGATTTAATATTACTCGAGAGTGAGTGTACCTTTTTTATTTTTATTCCCTGTCCTTTATTGAGTCCGTTGAGTATTTTACAAAATCAGTTACTAAAACTCTGCTTGGAGAGGATCAGTTTTTTGCTAATTGCTTTCTCTACAACTGTTTTCATTATTAGGTAGGTAAAAACGATATAAAAGCAAAAATGAATGCAACTATTCTGTTGATGAATAAAAACAGAAAAAACTTACTGTGGAACGGTAGTCTTAAAAATTCCAACATATACTATTATTAGTTATACAGTAAAAGTCTGTTAATTCGAACAACGATAATTCGTTATTCGAAATTTTCATAATTTGCTCATCCCAATATTGACTTCTCATAGTAAAATGTACCGTTAATTCGAAATATCGCTTAATTCGACATTCATAATGTTTTTCGCCAAAATATACATACGATTTCCTGTAATTCAAAATTTTTCCAGTTTTGACAATTTCGTGAGTTTGTTAGGTTAAAAGTTAGTCGACACATTGTTTTGAAAAGGTAAGCTTATGTAAACCATTAGTGTAAGTGAGATATCTATATAAAGTGAACTATCGTATGTTAAAATCGAATTTGAGCATTTAAAACATTTGTGCAAGCGAGACATCTATATATTAGTATGTACCTAACTTCACTACAATGGTACATTTTTTTAAGTATGTACCTATGTCATTCTATTTACGCTTGAACACCTTAAATATAATCGAATGAAAATCAATTATGTTAAGTGTTTTTTATTCATATGAAATGCCTGTCCATAAACAATCGAAAAAATGGTCGCGATTTTCGAAGCCGTCGACAATTGCCTCGAAAATTCAATTTTTCATACTGATCCCGTAATTCGTAATTCGATTTTTTTTGGGAAATCAGGTCCCTTGAATTTCGGGTTAACGGACTTTTACTGTATAATATTGATGAAAATTCTATTGTTATATATTACATTATACTAAAATAATAAGACATAGAATAAATCTGTATATCTTGAATCACTTTATAGAAGATGCCATGGAGTTTGAATTAGAGCTGTCCGAATTGCAGAAGAAGACCGACGGTACAAGGAATTACTTCTACGACACCTTCAAACCGCCCACCTGCGCCGTGCTGGAATTGTCAATCAATTCATTGATCGATGAACGGACTGGACAGGTAAAATGCTATCTTTTTCTCAGAGTATTCTTAGTTTTTGGACCATACAAATTTTTTTTAAAAAACAGCTTTGAGACAATTCGGCTACAGATGATTTAGAAATGTTTGCACAATTCAATCAATTCTGATATAAATTTTACAGCAGAGAACACAAATCGATTTCTTGGTGTCAAAATGTTGTCGCTGTAGTGGCTTTTAAGGAGTAATATTAAAACTTTTATAGAAATTTATTGTGGTTTTTATTAAGTACTATTTTGCGTGAGAAAAAACAATCTTATTCTCTACTTTTTTTTAATATTTTTTCATCATACTGGTAGACATTGTTAGGTAACAAATCAGCGAATGAAAATTTGAACTTTTAGGATAAAGCTTCGATATTTTATATTACATAGATAGGGATTAAAAGGCAGAAACAACTGCCTGCCTATAAATCTAAACAGTCAGATCCGCGGTCAAGTGCCAACATCGTTGGCTTTGGTTGAAAAATGCTAGGGTTCAAAACTCAGTTTGGACAGCTTCAATTTTCTGTTGAATTATTGATTTCTGTTCAGAGTTCTGTCTTCAATTCCCTCCCACACCTACTCAATCCTAAAAATGGGACGTAGTAAGAGTGATAAGCTAACCACAAGTTCTGTCCTGGTCATATCCCCACTCTATAGCTTGAGCTATTGAGTAACAGTAGTTTTCTTAGAATACTTCTATTGACATAAAATTCATTAATAGTCCAGATGCACCATATTGGGAAAAAATCACATCCAGCAGTCGTCTCAACTCATTATTGACATTTCAGTAGTTACAACATTTTCACACTGAGGCATCTGTAGACAATTTTTCATGCTATCTCAACTGCCATACCTGTGTTTCCCTATTTATGCACTTATGACCGTTAAATCCTCAGTTACTAGATGGACTTGAAATTGTGGTGATTGGAAAAAACTATTCTAACAGAAGAGCACTACTAATAAGACTAACATAAGAATAATAATGTAGGATATATAAACATGTTAAAATGACCAAGCGCCGATTGGACTCAGACTACTCGACTGGAATAAATACATATGATGTGGTACATATGTCTCGTAGGTTTTATCCGCAAATTGTGTTTCTCTCCAGGACTTTCATAGACAGACAATCGATCTGGCCGACGATGAATGGACTCCCGACAGGCTAGGATATAGTGCAAAGAAAAAGTTGTCGACTACTCCTGAAGTTCAGGTAAAATCGTCGCAAGTCCTGCACGTGTGTTTGTTATGATTTCGGCTGTAAAATTTATTTTTTACTTACTCGTAGTGTGCTATTGTTCATTTATAATTTTTCTATAATTCTTTCAGGTGCATTTAAAAAATTGATGAACCCTACGTAATATAGTCTACCTCAAAATCTTCTGTCATATTACAGGCATTAACAAGATTTGTTTGATTGATTCAAGTTAAATTTAACTAAATGTTATCAGGCATAAGGTATATTATGTATTTTACGTGTGTAAAAAATACTAACGATGCTGTCGAGAAATGCTCATTATAGATCTGGTACTTATTTCAGAAATATTGTTTTCTCTAACTATACGAGAATGTGTCATAATGTGAAGTAGTATATTATCAACTGTAGTAGTTTTTTGTAGCTAAAATTTATCCTTTTGATTCGGCACGGCCATTTACTTTGTTGATAACTTGTGAAATTTTATTTACAGGATGTCACTGAAAGGAGGTCAACAAGGCTGCGAAAACCCGTCAATTACAATGTAGATACCGAAGAAGCCCTCCAGGTAACTATCACCATCTATGTTTATAATACTAACTACAGTTTTGCTCATCGTAAGCATTTTCAACTGATATGAATGGTCTCAATTTAATTAGTTTTTAATTTGTGTTTTTTTATTTTAATAATATCAGCTATGATAATTTAAAAAATATATTTATTTTGATGTTCCTCATCAGTTATTGAGAATTGAGTGTGAATATATATCCTTCTTATTCTATCTTATTTAAAACTTTTATCTGTCAGGTAACTTCAATCTGAAGTCATTTTGAATGAATGAAATCGTTATTTGTTGTGTGATGAAGTTTTCGCTGTGCATTTTTTAATAATTTAGAAAAGTATTCTCTTCTGATTGGTTGAATGAAATATTTTTATTACAGCAAGCGGCGTTAGTCGCAGGCCTCCGTATACCTAATGCTGCAGAGTGTGAGGTATGTATATAATTTCCTCGTATAATTTTTATTGTCATTCATTGTCACAATGTGAGGTGTGGTCTAATCCAATAGTCGATAACCTCGTTCCTGGGGCACTCATGTTTGAGCACATTTATGATGCTAGCATAAGGAACTGTATGACCTCAAAGTTATGAAAATATTATAGCAAATGAACAACTATCAATATTTTGAGATTGAGATGCTTATCACTAGTCTCTTTGATGCACAGTATCATAATTCTGCTCAAGTAGAGTGATCAATGAGTGTTTTGATTGCTGACGACTCATGGCATTGCTTGGGTACAGTGCATAGGACTATTATCTGAACACTAAACTGGCTGATGATGTGGAATGAAAAATGCTTATAAAATAATCATTTATTCCATCCAACAACATTTTGTGAAGTCCAAATTGCCTTTGGGTGCTCGTGTCAGTATAAATGTTTCCGACCACTGGCTGTACCATTGAATGAACTACTAATAATAATCACACTCATAATATGATTAGTCGACTCTGCAAGTAATGTTTTTTATCAGAAAGCACTCCATATTTAAATTACATGTAGAATATCATCATTTTTCTGATTCAATCAATTATCAGGCAAAAGTTTTTACAGAAGTTTTTACAAGGACACTTTGAACAATATGTGTCTCATGAAAATGATGGCTTTCATTTAGTAAAGTAAGATTAATCTCTGCAAAGTGCATCAAAAATAATTTGAGATTAGTACATGTGTTTTTATTTTCATTAGCTTTTTTTCACTTTTTATTATCTGTAATTTCAGGCTGCTCTACCCCCTGAGGGTCCAGAAGAACGTGTGCTAGTCCCCTTAAAAGTTGGCGATGTTATGTATGCAGTTCGGCACTCCATCTTT
Source organism: Himalopsyche kuldschensis (assembly GCA_028554975.1). Classification (NCBI taxonomy): domain Eukaryota; kingdom Metazoa; phylum Arthropoda; class Insecta; order Trichoptera; family Rhyacophilidae; genus Himalopsyche; species Himalopsyche kuldschensis. The sequence continues at coordinate 1,965,104 of JAHFWI010000092.1, forward strand.
AGTGCCTGGGTTCTGGCCACAATTATGGAAATATGGCCAAAAGGGACCATGGTGAGTTCATCTATTTTCTAAATATTTGTAAGCAGTGAGCGATTATTGAGGATATCCTTGATATTTCCTTTGTGATTTATGAATGTAATTTGATGTTGTGTTCACAAAAAATAAATAAATATGTACATATATTTGTACAAACAAAAAAAAAACAATCACATTGCAGGTTTGTAAAATTTTTGGAAACAAAATTTCACTGTAATTTATTGTCTTCCTATTGTAATTTGTGCTGGTTTTCCATGCAGCAAGTGATGGATTGATGGTCTTCTTTTAACCTCTAAATCTTAATGTATAACATATTCTATTTTTCATATATGTTTAATTAAGAGTGTGAAAACTTTTACATGAAGCTCAGCACTTTGGAGAACTTAAATTTACTCTAGCCTGGCAATACGCTGGTAAGTTTTCACACTGTAATAAAATATTTGCTTTAGGCCTGTCTAAATATCACACTCCTGTACCACCATTTTCATACTTACTTATTCTTTGTAAAAAAAATATGTTGTCCAACTCACAAAATGCACTACAATTCTTTAATATATTTTAGGGCTTTGATGACTTCGTAAATTTTTTCCATCGGTTGGAACAATCCTCAATGAACTTTATTATATTATTTTGACATTCGGTTACAGCTATCCAATGGAACACTGGCGCTGTTCACTCTGATGACGGTGAAATTCGAAGCTGCGGCCAGGGGTGAAGGCTTTGTCATAAAGCAAGTGACCGGTCGTCAAGTGGCATGTTTGAAACCTTCTGCATTCAGATATACCATCGGTAATACCCACAATGCAAGCTTGGAATAGAATTATTGGTAAAGCATCGGTAATAATAAATAATCAGTAATAAATATGACTTTTAGGTACAAGAGTGATAGCTCTCTTCAAGGATCAGACGCAACAGAAGAAAAAGGACGCTTATTATTCAGGTGTAATTGCAGAAACACCTTCGACTTCCAACATTTTCAGGTTACATTTCCTATATTATTACATTCATAAGTAACCTTTTTTTTACTGAAAATCATTGATTATTAACTCGTTTAAACCCAGCCTAGTTTGCAAAGTATTTGGAAAATATCCCAGTTAATTTTTTTTGCAAAAAATTGTCTTTGTTTTATTAATTATCTTATATCTATTTTTTTTGCTGTGTCTTAATGATGTATTGTATAATAAGAAATATTTTGTAAAGCAAATAAATGAAAAGAAATGTTGATTTGTAAGTATCAGTAAAACAGACTTCTGCCGCATTGTGTTTGCAGATATCTCGTATTCTTCGACGACGGTTACGCTCAGTATGTCAAACACACTGACGCCATAAGGGTGTGCGAGATGTCGCTCCGAGTTTATGAAGATGTCCATGCCGATTCGAGGGATTTCATCAAAAAATATCTGTCCATGTATCCCGACAGAGCCATGGTTCGAATGCAACCCGGTCAGGAAGTTAAAGTCGAATGGAGCGGTAAGTTATAGAATACAAATTTGTTTACACTTGTTGATTCAAACTTTGATACAATTTATTCTTATATCAGATATTCATTCTGTAAAAAGGATAAGATTCAATTTGAAAAACTCCTCAAAATAACTCATAAAGCCACTTGCTCACTTGCCCGAACCAATTCTACTTGAAATATATGTACTTTGATTTGTGTAAAAATTTTCCATATCAGGAAAGTGGTGGGCATCGCGAGTGTTAGCCGTGGACAGTTCATTGGCATTGATGCGTTTTGAGGAAGGTGAAAATACAGTCGTTCGGGAAGAATGGATCTACAGAGGTAATGCGAGACTGTTGCCACTGTTCTTGGAGTTGCAAGCTGCCGATAGACGAGCGCAGGGAAGACACAGAGCTCCCGGGGCCACATCCAATACCAACAAGGTCTTCATTAAATTTTACTTTTCAACCTAACACTGGTGGTTTATAATAGTGTTTCCCAAACTATGGGTCGCGGCCTTCTTTTTTTTAAAGCGTGTGCTAGTAATTGAAAAATAGAAAAATAGAAAAGAAAATTTAAGCTCATCCAGTTAAATCAATTTGATATTAAGATTTCTGTTTTTAATATTGAGAGCCTGTCATTGGCAACAACTTATCTTAGCTTCACACCCAAATATAAATAGGCATTATGATTCATTTGTTTTTTTATATAAATATATAACCTAACCTAACTGTCTTGACATAAAAATAATGAAAAGCTTTTCAGTTTTACAGTGGCGTCTTTTTGCTGATTTTTAGATGGCGAACTACCCTTACGTGGAGTATACACGCTTGGATGAAGTAACAACAATACCCCCCATGCCAGCAGATAATGTTGCACCAATTATACCTGTAGCAGTACCGGTTCCGATCTCAAGTGCGATTCCAGCATTTACTCCTCTTCCAACTGCCCCGACGCCATTGCCAGCACCACCGGTAAGGATTTTTGTCTGCAGTGAAATATTGCAACATTCGAAAAAGAATTCTTTGTAGAATGTGATTATATTGATACATATTACAAATATTAAACGAAGCCAGGTGGAATCAATAATATTTCGATAATTTTACTTGTACTTTATAAGATTTATAACAAAAGTACGTAATGCGAGAAACCGATCGATTGCACAGTAATGTTTATTCCAATAAATCGTCATAGAACATGTAAAATTGAAGTAGTGAATGAAATTTTTCAATGAAAAGATGCTTAAAATGATTTCACTTTACAGCCAACTTCTCAAGTGGTCCCATCTGAACCAAGAGCCGTCGCCAAGAAAAGCACAACCCACCGAAAGAAAGATTCTAAGCTGGAACATGCCGTTACCCCTGCGCTTCCTCAGCCTCAGATCCCGCGGAGAGCTACTCCGGCCGGGGCTATGGAACCTCATTCTGATCAAGTTCGCAGTAAAGTTGTGGTCCGTTAATATTACTTTATTGTCTTAAGATAAGAAATAGTCTCTTCAAGTCTGTGTTCTGTATTCTGCAATCAATGAGAGTCAACCCATTCATGATATATTTACTATATTATAATGACTTGTTTTAATCTTCATTTGACTATTCGATCAGATTAATAGTGTTCCAGTAGATATTTCCAAACTGTTTGAAGTTTCAGTGGCAAATGGCTGGAATTTGACATTTGTCGTAGTAGTACAGTGTTACTGCTTTTTAACCGCAGAATGCAAGAAATATTTTTTCATTTTTAAAAAACACTTAACACTTAGTTTACGGGCTTTCAATTACTATAGTAATTACGCACAAATTTGTGCACCGTAAACAATGGGTTAATAAGTAAAAAAATGTTGAACAATATGTAAAATTTTAATGGTATGTTTTCAGTACTACACTCCAAAAGTGAAAGTTAAACCGAAGAAACTCGCACCGCATGCATGCTCTCCCAATTGCCTCAACAAAGATGCCCTCCCTCTTAGGATTCTCAAGACTCACAATCCACTGGCCAGACCCTTGTTATCGGGATGGGAGAGGTGATATTCTATTTTTATTCACAATTTTCAATCAATACTACACAGAGAGAATAGATTAACTTTGCTAACTAAGCTTCATTTAAAATTGACTATTTTAGTTAATGAAGACTCAATATTTACATTATAATACTTGTTTTCTTCAAACTGAATTCTTGTTTTTTTTAGACTGATAATGAAATCTCGAGCCAAGCGTACTATTATGTACAAGGCTCCTTGCGGCAGGAGGCTGAGGTCCCCCCAAGAACTTCATCTGTACTTGAGACTCACTGCCTCCGAAATGAGCGTAGATCTTTTTGACTTCGACCACTGGGTACACTGCCTGGCTGAATACGTTCTCACCAAGTGTTTTGTGACCAAACATGTAAGAAATGAAATAGTTCTGTATTTTGCATGTTTTTATAAATTTTTTAATAGAAATTACAGTCTGACCATTTCTTGCACTCAACTTTCAATTTTTCAATGACAAGGACGATTAAATAATCAATCAAGGAAACTTTTTGGAGTAAATTTGATATGCAGTTTTGCATTGTATGTTCTAACCCTTGTAATGAAAATGGTGAATGTCAAAAGTTTTGTTTGCTCTCTGATATTAAATTGAATATGTGAACATGAACAGTAGTAAAATAAAATTAATACAGACCTAAATATATGTTTAATACCAACACCAATGGTTTTCGATCAATCTAATGATCAGAAGTGAAGCAACTTTACATCAATTCATGGCTTACTATCATGCATAGGCGGATCCACGGGGGGGGCCATGGGGGCCATGGCCCCCCCCTGAGGAGAATTTATTCCATACAAAATTTTATAACATTAATTTTCAAATGATTTTTATTTAAATAAATATGTATATTTTTCACGACCCTTTAGTTTAACAACTACAATTACGGCAAAAAAAAATCCGTGCACCTTTCACAATTCCATTAATTTGCAAATATTTCCTCGAAATCTTTACCGATTTCCATTTTTGTTTCTACCGATTGTAAAGAAAACTAATAGCCATATTTTGAAGAACAATTGGTTGACACCTTTCACCAACCTTAAGATGGCCTGGCTGCTTACCGCGTCTTGTTCTTATGAATTAGACTTGAAATCATCAGTGTATACAATCGTCCAAAGTCCAATTTTATGCACCTTCGTCCATTCTTACCTCCATTTTTACATTTTTACATTGGGAACTGTTTTTTGGCGCCGAGCGGAAATCCATGTGCTACGATTCTATTGCGGCTATTACGGACATTTCGCATCAATCATGTGATTTCACTAGTCGACTAAACCTCAGCATGGAAAACTGTAGCAGTTTTGAAGCGTTTTCGAAAAACCATACTCCTTATATGAAGGTCGTCCCGGTCGGTTGTTAAGCATTCTCTGCCGGTTCAAACATACCCATCCAGAGCGCCAGTTTCACGAAATATTTCAAAAAATATCCACACTATACTTTCTACACAGTCTATCATGAATTTTTTCTACTTGGTAAGTTTTCCCAGAAAACTGATTCAATTTGGGCTTTTATCGCAATTAATTTGTCTTGCAGCTATCCATAATTTCGTAAGATGCTTACGCGACTAGGTCTGGCTCATTACTGTTGAAGCTTTCAAATCTTGATTGGTTTTTAAAATAGGGTTATAGGTTTTTTTACAATTGAATGAAAAAAATGGAAATCGGTTAAGATTTCGAGGAAATATTCGCAAAGGAATGAAATTATGAAGAGTGCGCGGATTTATTTTGCCACAACTGTATAGATATGGAATGTGATAAGTTAATAATTATGTCGTAATTGTGAGGTTTTGTTACGAATTTTACTGTTTGACAATCAGCGTTGCATTCGCTGAAAGGAGGTTTTCCACATTACGACACATGAAAACCTGGCTAAGGAATCGTTTGTTTTCAAAAAGACTATATGGTCTAGCTTTGTAACATATCTTCTGGGAAATGAATATTTAACCTGAATATTTTTGGGCCTATTTGCAACGTCAAAAAAACGAAAATTCGACTTAATTTTTTTATAATGTTTATGATTTTTCTCTGGTATAAAACAATATTTTTTAATATTATGTTTTTTAATGTTTGCATTTTTGAATTGAAATAGAAGAACCTATGATAATAGTCAGAGTCATCAATTATACACATGATTTTGCTCGGCACCATCACTTCTTTAAGCGCAGGGTCATCATTCCGTAAAAAAAATCGTGTAAAAAAAGTAGCGGTGCCGTTCAAAAAATCACGTAAAAAAGGGGACTGGGTGTATATATTTTTTCAAAATGGCCACCCCCTGGGACAATTCCTGGATCCGCCAGTGCTATCATGGTTCATGACTTGTTCAGTTTACAGTAAATTTATTAAACCTCTTAATTATTACAACAGGATATTTCTCACGGGGTTGAAGCTGTTCCGATACAGTGCGTAAACGACTGCGATCACACCTTACCTCAGTTCTGTGCGTACAGTACACGCAGGATACCAACGCAAGGTGTGGATTTGAATCTTGATCAAGAGTTTCTCTGTGGGTGCGATTGCACTGATGACTGTCAGGTAATAAACTATATTTTTTTGGAAGCTTTTTACATTGAGAACATTGATAATTACCAATACACATTTTTATGATGTCTCTTGCATTACAGAACAAGGAGACGTGTCAATGCTGGCAACTGACTTACGAAGGTGCTAGGGTTGTCGGATATGACCCCAACCGTGTAGGGTATCAGTACAAGAGACTTTTGGAACCTGTCCCCACTGGAATTTATGAATGCAATTCTAGGTTAGTATTCCGTTGCAAACTTCTATTTTTATATTACATAAATACATATTTAATTATTGTTATCATTTTGTTTACCTCTTGATTTGCAGGTGTAAATGCGCTATGACTTGCTTGAATAGAGTAGTACAGCATCCCTTGCAGCTCAAGCTTCAGGTAATTTTTTTCTTCACCGTGATATCCTCTCAATGGATAGCTTCTATTCTGGGCCGGTCATATTTGATCACCAACATCTTTGACATTGAGCTTCTTAGCAAGGATTAGAATCTATTTCTATTGCATACACCTCTCTGCTGTCCTCTATATTGATTTATGGGTTTGTATCCACAGACAATGGATCTGTATGTAATGTAAAGGATCATTTTGATTGTTGTAAAGTGTGCATCAGGAAATCTTATATTTTACTAATGATACTAATATTAACCTTAAGTGTTGCTTAATTTGTTTTGAGGTGATCACATATTTTTAATTTAAACACTGCATGAATACCTGACTATTTCAGGCTATTGACCAAGATTGATTTGAAACTTTTTTCTTGTTATTTTCACAAATTCTTATAATAATATGGGAAAAATAATTAAAACTACGTGTAAATAATATCTTCTGATAAAACACGTGTTATTTTAAAGGAACAGTAGGATAATGGACTTGATTGCCATGATACGTAGATAAATGCTACAATGTATGTTAACAATTATATCTGAAGAAGATTGTGTCTCTCATAATAAAATTATATCGAAAGAAAATGATCGGCACAAAAGTGCATCAACAACTAACAAATTATTATGCATTGTCCTTACCCTCTAGTTTTTATCATAAACAAAATTTGTATCAATAATAATGCTACTAAATATTGCAATTTGACGATGACTTTTCCTTGAAAGTCAAAATTGCACCTGTCTATTCTCTTAAATCTGAAATTCGAGAATCAGTCAACAGGGCTAATAAATATAAAATTTAAAATAACTTTTTGATTGATGACTTGTGACACGTGTTTCGCCTCTTTCGCTATCGCAAAGTTTGCTTAAGTATTACTTAAGCAAACTTTGCGATGTCTGAAGATGCCTCTGAAATTCTCTTAAATCAAAGTTATTTTGAAATTATTAAAATGAATCACAAAGTTACCGCCCGAAACCATCGAAAATATCTAAATATTTTCATTTACGTAATAAAAAAGTATGATGTTTTGTTGCAAGGTATTCAAAACCGCCAACCGGGGTTGGGGAATTAAAGCTCTCAATGACATACCTCGAGGATGTTTCCTTTGTATATATGCTGGAAGTTTGCTCACAGATGCTGTTGCTAATGTGGTAAGTGTACATATAAAATGCAATTATAATTCATATCTAATTGTCTGGCAAAGTCATCTGTCTCCAAAAGATTTGTATAATTGACTTATTATAAATATGGCTATGATTTTACGATTGTAAATATTTTAATAATTGTGACAGGACGGTGTCAACGAGGGCGATGAATTTTTGGCTGAGTTGGATTATATTGAGGTTGTTGAAAAGTTGAAAGAAAGTTATGAATCTGATGTCCCAGAAGAAGATAAAATACTCGACAAAAAGGTGAGTAAATTGATTTATGAAATATAGATAAAGACATTATTTTTCACCAGTTTCAGCTTCCATTAAATTTTGTTTTGTCAAATTTATGAATAATTTAGCAAAATTTTGCATTCTAAAAGTTTTTAACGAAAGATAGTTTGATCACAACCTTTGACCGGTTGCGCTATGAATAGAATCATAATATGCTTTATTGTAAGCAGCATGATTCGAACACTTCTGATGATGACGATGATGAAGAAGATGATATTGAAAATGATAAAGCTAAAAGAGATGGACCGGCCGGAGAGTCTGATGAAGAATTTACTCCTTCGTGCTTTGTTCCGACAGATGAAGCAGGGTAATATCTATTTGCTTTCAATCTTTGCACATATTAACATTATTTTTTTAAGCAACACTTTTAGTACAGTTATAAAACACACCGGCTTCTGTGGGATACTGATTATTCTTATTAAAAAAGCTTTTTATGGGACTTTTTTTCAATTTCCTATTTTGTATCTGAAATCTAAAGCATGGGTGTTTTCCATCTCTGTTCCGCTTTTCCATCATTTTCTAAATCCGCAGCAAAGGCATCTTTTTACCCCTTTCACAATCAGATTTCTTTGAAGGGATTAGCCAAAATAACCATGCTGTTTTTACCGTTTTTAATATGTTTTACATTAATGAATACAGATAAGAGATCTTAATTATTTTAATAAAATCAGGACCAGTTTCGTTCATCGCAATCATTTTCAACTAATGAATGACTCTTAGAAGTTAATTGTTACATTGAAATTATCAATTTATTCTCTTTCCACAGTACAAGAAGGAGTACTCGACAAAAAAAGAAGAAAACTAAATCCAAGGATAAGAAAATGGATATTCCGGTGACGGCTGCAGGAATCAATAAAGTCATCGGAGTAGAAGAAGCCATGGAGACAGACGAGCCAGTCAAAGAAAAGGTCACATCTGAGACGGAAAAATGCATTGAAGAACTCAAAGAAAAAGTTGACATTTTAAAAGTGACAAACAATGAGGACGATAAGAAAGATGATAATGTAGAGAGCGATCAAGTCAAAGATGATAAGAAACTACCGGATGATGACGCTGAAGCAAAAGAGAAAACTGCAGATGAAAAAGACAAAGACAAAATTTTCGACGTTGATGCTGAAGATGAAAAGAAACAAAAAAAAGCCGATGAAAAGGAAGCTGATGAAAAATCAGAAAAAGACAAGGCAAAAAAGAAGCCAGGAGATGACGACATGATTACAATCAGTGATGATGAAGAAGGTAAGTGTTATCTTTCCCATGGCCATACCACAAATATAGTAACGGTTAAGGCAACCTTTTCATCTGAAACTGCAAGTCGCAAATTAACTGAGACAATTTGGCAAATATAATTTGCCATTTCCTAAACTGAAGTAATCTTTATGTTTCATTTATTATTATTGTTTCCCTTCAAATATCATTCATCACGTTCTGTAGTAATTAAAAACTAGTTTTCTTACCTCTCATTTTTTTGATATTGTTATATAGTCTTCACATAAGATTCATTTTATTTCAGCAGTGCGAGAACCTTCACGATTTACAGCCCCAGAAGGACTTAATGAAGATGAATATGTTCCTAAGTATAGGTGAGCTGAACAAATATTGTTTCTAAAAAATTATAAGCCAGTATGCATAAATTTTTTGAGCTTAGTTCGAGAGGATTGGGATTCTGTCCAGTGACCATATATCCATAATTTACCAAAGTATTTCATTTCTTTCCTTTCAAATATAATATTTTTCTGTGAATGTATTTCCCGAATTGAATGTATTAGAAATAAAATTTTACCTTTGCACATATATATGTTAGTATGATTATCTTCTCTGTCTTTTTTTATCATAAACAATCTTCAAATACTTTTTTGAATTGATTTCAGGTCGGTAAGAAGTCTCTTTGGACCCGATGAAGCTTGCTTCATAATGGACGCCAAGGTTCAAGGAAATCTTGGAAGGTACCTTAACGTAAGTGTTAATTAGAGCATATTACCACAGTAATTCGAGACTTAACTGTCGTAATCTATATTTGAGGGCATTATTTGCAATTGCGGCTCTTTCCCAAATCAAAATTTACTGGGAAAATCGATCAAAAAAGAACTTACCCATAACTAAAAAAAATACAGTATATTTTTCATAACATAACATCATTCAAGGCTAATTTTTAATTTTATTTTGGAACAAGTCCTGTTTGCCAATAATTCCCTTATTTGACAGTGACAGCACTGTATATAGTTATTGGAAGTGTGAAAAATATTCTATTTCAAAGGATAATTGTCAAGGCTATCATAAACAAAACTCTTTCCCTTGCACATATTATGTAAATATATGGCCTGTACTATGTTGAATATTTAAATTGATTTTATAATTTAAATTAGTGATGATAGTCATTCTTGCTTTCTTAAAGCTGGGGAGGCATCACTTATTAAAATTGCTGCTTTTGTCAAAAGTTTATTTATTTTGTTTTACAGCACTCTTGCACCCCGAACGTGTTTGTCCAAAATGTATTCGTAGACACGCACGATCCTCGCTTCCCTTGGGTCGCTTTCTTCGCCCTAAATCATGTCCGAGCTGGAACGGAACTCACCTGGAACTACAATTACGATGTGGGCAGTGTTCCAGGCAAAGTGTTATACTGTTATTGCGGTGCAGTCACTTGCCGTGGCCGACTTCTCTAAATTTAACCGATAAATAAAGACAGTATTTCTATAATTCTCTTATAAACGTGATGATATTGCTGATGCCAACAGCTGTTTTCAAAAAAGATATCATTTCAATCATGCAGGCAAAATATATTTGTATATTTAAACATGCTGCATAGTTCTTTATTTGTACATTTTTTAAGAAAAGCCATTGTTTTTTTAATTATATATATCAGTTAATATGTTTATGTCAGGTTATATTTATCACTTGAAATGCAGATAAGAGAAATGAATGCTGATTATTGATGAATAAAATTGGGATATTTATTGGAATATATAATAATTCATACTTAAATATTGGTACACATAAAATATTTTGAATGTGAAACGGTCTAGTGAATGGTCTATGAAATTTTTAAACCTTTATTTTTAGATCATATATTATTTGAAGGGATGCGGTGCCTTAAATTTCCTCCCACCAGTCTGAATGTTAACCATCTTATTCACAAGCACATTGGAGTATAATTTCAAATGCTGTTTGTTCCAACTATTTTTTAAAAAATACGTTTTCATATTTAAAAAACAGATCAATACCTAAACTAGATCTATACTTATAATTGATCTATTAAATAAATTGTTGTATTTTAAATGTTTTGAAACTTGGCAGTTCATTTACAAGTAGAATCTCATACTGATACTTGGCAAAAGCAGATGTGTCATTTCTTCTCATTTCACTGGAGACGGTATTTTGAGAGCTTGATATTGTATGACTTTTTTATTTATTATTTTGACAAGGCATTTAATGACAACTTTATTAGTGTTTGTCATTTTACTAAGTATATCATTAATATTAATGTAACTCCTAAGTCAACAGAAATTTTCATATCTGCTTCTTTCAATGAGGTTAAAGTTGTATCAATCATAAATCCAATTGCAATTCCAATGCAGAAAGATTGAAATTTACTGAAAATTCCATTCTTCCGAATAAGCTCTCATTTCCATACTTTAGTTGTGTACATAATATAATTAAAAATAAGCACACAATGTGATGGCCAACAACATATTTTCTGTGATTTTTTATAACGAAGTTCTTATCTTCTTTTAGAATAATTATATAATATTTGTATGTTTGAACTAGAAATGTATTCATTGTTTAAAGGCTTAACAATGTGATTGTTGTTTAAAGATTTGAATATATAAAGAAATAATTCGAATGAACTCTCTTTTATTTATCCTAAATGATTCATTGACAAACTTTGTTTATGGTCAGCTTGTCTCAGAGGTATTTCGTAGAAGAGACGATTTGAAATTTCTAATTCTGGGGATTCTTTGTGAATCAGCAGCATTCGGCGAACCTGTGAGAGCTCACGACAGAGCTCGGAGACGTGTTTTTACCTGAACGATAAGCAAATGTGTAATCTAAATTAGTACTGTCAATATATACTGTTAAGTTATTTATTATTTGGAGTAGATTTAAATATTACTGTATGTTTTTGGCCAGCAGATTTCTAAAAAAATAGAGATTGAGATATTCCATTATTTAATAGAAATTATATGCAAATGTCAAAAACATTTACATTTCACGTGCGATTATCTAAATACAGTCTCGAGCGACATCTGTGAACATTTTTGGAAAAAAGGCGCAACAGGATTTATTGATTGAATTGGCATTGACTTGACAGAACTCCACAAAACACGGTGAAAAAATAAAAATGTATTTAAAATCCACAGAAATCATATGAAATAAAAATATACATAGTGTCAAGAGACATCTGTGAACATTTAAATAACATTTTTTTATGCAATCTATGCCAATACCAATGAGGTATTTTTAGACTCCCCTTTGGAACGCAAGACATTTTTCAGGGATAGTCTTTTGAAGGTTAAGCAAATGAATTTTTAAACATTATAACACTATATTTTATGCTGGCAGCAACACAGTTGTTTTCAATATTGACCATAGACAAGATTCAAAATTTTGACAGATGTATCTTATGATTCAAAAAACTTGTTTAGTGATTGGAAATAAATATTATATTCGGCTTTATAAAACATATTTTAAAAATGTACAGATCAAACCTAGACACGGTTGAAGATAAGCTTTCTAAATACCAACGATTAATAACTGAAGACAATTCAAATTTAGAAACTTTTTTGAGATCTCTGAATGACATTATTTCAAATGAAAAAGTGGAAGAGCTCCCATGGTTTAAAAGTATTACAAGGCACAAATCTATGCTTAAGGAATTGGAAAATGTGAGAAAACTGCACGATGACATGTTCCTGAGTATAGATTTTACATTTGAAAATATAATGCTGAAATGTGTGGATTGCTTAGAAAATAATCAATTCTTTTTATTAACTGTTGTAAACAGTGGAATCTATAAAATTAAAGAACACAGCTTACCAAATTTAAAAGAACTGGCATGTGCATTTTCAGGTATGGTATAATCCAGTGTTCTTCAACCTTTTTAAATCCCCAAACCGGTAAAAATATAAAAAATATTTCAGGGACAGGTGTTAACCAGATGCACACATTTACATACAGTCAGTTCGCGACTCACGACTATACAGTTTGACGATGAAATACATTTTCGAAACATCACAGTACATTTTTCTTCTTAAAAAAAGTAATTCAAGCAATTATTTTAGGTATAGATATGGCTGTGGATGCTTTCAAGGAATGTCTGAACCAATTGGCGGATTATTTGGAAACTATGGCTGATATTGATGCTCTATGTTGGGTTATTGACCCAGTCAACCCTTCCAGCAAAGATAATTATCGCAGAATCATAATAGGTATTCAATAATTCATATGATAATTTTTACATCAAATTAAATCACAGGCTATGAGAATAAAATTTATTTTTTCTCATAATCAATTCTGGTATATTTATTCTGAATATGTATATGCTTGCTCCATATAGTATATTTATGGTCACTTTGTCACCATCACCTTCAAAATATTCTCTCACCATGCCTCTACGAATTTATACTTCCTCTATTACTCTACTGGATATGTCATATGTGCCATTCAAGGTATTCGGGATATTGGCATCCTTCATGTTAGTTCATGCCAATAAAGTCATTGATTCAGGCATAGTACACGGTAAGCCTGGCTCTTCCCCACATTCCTATCGTATAGTGGTATTTATAATTAATTTTATGATAATAGGAGATGACATATCAGCAATTATAACCGTTGATGAGTTAGGAAATAGAAATGCCCCTGAGATCAAACTGCTAGGCCCTTCCAGGATCACTGAGCCATTGACTGAGGCCATGTATCAAAAAGTGTGGAATCCTGACGAAATGGTCACCACTAATCTACTAAGAATGTTAGGTCAGTGAAAGTCGTATATTATAAAAGATTAAATAAACAATGCAAACACAGTGACTTCACTGTTGATAAGTCAACCATGTAAACGTAAATTTTCTTCCTTTAGGATTAGATCACTTCCCTTCAAAGATTGAGTTGAAAGAAACAATAGCAAAAGGAGTAATGGACGAGCTAGAGTGCAGTGTGTGTCTGGCCGCCAGAAACATGTCAGGTGACCTCCCTTCAGTTATTTGTGAGAAGACAACATGCCGCCAACAGTTTCACTCGGATTGCTTGTATCAGGTAACTATCCTTATATTTTATTTACAAATAAATGAAAATACTGAACGATAAACATGTTGAAATATTTTTTCCATAGAGAATAGCTCTTGTCTGCAACTCAAGAATTTAAAAAAAATATCCTTTTGGAAAATTTCACCAGTTACTTGTCAGCTGAATGCATGATAAGTTTTAGTCTCATTTTGTTACGTTTAGATTGTTATTAATAATGTGCCAAAATAGTTTTATTTATGAATATATTTAATATTTTAATTGATGCTCACAGAGAAGTATACTAAATTACCAAAAAATGCCTCGCTAGTGCTCATCATTAATGATGGCTTGTGGTAGTCGCCACATTGTTAAACAGATAAGCTTAACTTACAAATGTTAAATATTAACCAGACTCCTTGGAAAGATAATAATCATATTTTTTGTGTTAAAGTGGCTATCAACGATATATCCAACGGTTTCTAGTAATGTCCAAAGATTCAACGTGATGTATGGAGAATGTCCTAGTTGTAACATGCCTATTTCTTGTCCTGTCCCTTAACCCTTTCTTGTGTTTCTCAAATAACCTCCACAGAAGAAGTTTCTGAAAAAGGTGCTGCATTGTTACAAACGATATCATCAGTTTTGAATCATTGTCGAGGTTTATGGCATTATATATACATGGACAACTTTAACAATAGTTATAAAATGGCCAAGGACTTGTTTAATGATAAATTTGGTGTGTGCGGTACAATCTGATTAAATCGAGGGCTACCAGATAATTTTGGAAAAATGTAATATAAAAATATGGGAAACTATATTTCACCGGAAACAACAGGTTTTAATCCAAATTTAGAAAAATAAAGCCAAAGAAGATGTGCGAATGATTACAACAATTCATGATGCAACATCCGTGCGTTATCCTGCCGAACCAAAAATAAATGTTTAATTGTTTTTAAATACATATATTATACTATACAATGCACTTTATTTTATGCAATTTACTCAACTGATTAAAAAGTTATAAGCATAATTCAAAATGTCGCGCGAAATATGTGCGGTTTTACGCGTATCTTTAGCCCGCTGTGGGGTTGGCTGAGTGTTAGTATATCATGTAATTGCCTTAAAACTAGCTGCAGCTAGTAAACCTTTACCGAGAATGAATGTTTGAAATTGGATGTAGTGCATCAAATTGTTTCTCATGATAATAAGTCTGTTCTCAATGAAATAAGTTTGTCATAAATACTCAATACAAATTAAAATGTATTTTAATATCTTTATTGAAATAAAAATGTTTATTAATTGGAGGTTACTTTTTTCAGTGTCTTTGATGTCATCGTTATTGAAGACTGCTTTTTATTTTTTGTGCTGAGTAAATTTGTTTTGCTTTACCTGTGTACACATCTCCCTAGTTTCCCAAGGCAGTTTGATTTTTCAATCAAATTTTTTATTTCTGTTTGACCGTTGCGAGAGGGATTACCGCAAGTCCTCATATAAAATCTTGTGTTGAGATGAACTCCATTAGTCCATATGCTGTGAATTAGGTGCGGAAATGAAGAAAAAGCAATAAATATATAGGAATCATAAATTTACTAAACATAGTTTTTATATTCAATTATTAAAGGTACATGATATAGTAAATGCCGTTTCGAGAAGTTGGTTAAGTATTTGTTAATAATTTGTTGAGAATAATAAAATATTATCGTAGACATTTCATAGAAATTACAAGCATCCCGTTCTTGCTGCAGTAGGATGTATGTCATAATATTAAATCGTATAAGTAGTTCATATCCAAATAAGTCACATCAGAAAGCGATGTTTCTTAGCAAAATAATTGTAAGGAATCTCAAGCAGTAAATATTAAATTGCAACATTTTTCACGCAACCTAAACATTAGGTTAATTGACATACGGCCTAGTGCAGTAATCAATGACGATTTGTAATTTTTCTTTTGGACCCGTTGACCCGGGTGGTTTACTAATGGCAACAGGTCCCGTGATCACAGACAAAAGAATACCATTTATGTAACAGATTATTTTGACATTACATTCTATGTATAAAAATAATATTAACAGCTAATATTTAAGAGATAAAATAACATAACGATTGTATTAGGGTACTTATGGTTTTTTTTTTTTGTAAAAATATAACAATAAATATTTACAAAATAATTAAGGGATAGGGGGTTATACACAATTATTTAGTTTATCAGATAAAATGGCTGCATAATATCATTAGGCCTATTTTCTAAAGGCACTGAATTTGTGGCTATTCTTTTTCAAAATAATAATATTTACAAGAAATAGTATTTTCAATTTAATATACAAGGTGTATATTTGTGAATAAAAAAAGATATCAGAAATGGTTTAGCAATGGGCAGTAACTAAGCAGTTACCTTTTATGTGTAAATAAACATTCTGTAGAAATAACAAATTAGTGTATAAGAAAATTTCACAATCAATTGACAGTATACTTTTTAGATTTGAGAAACAAAACATTGCAAGTATCAAATATGAATAAACAAGGCACGACTATTTTCATCACAAAACAGGAGCACAAAATTAATGTTGCTTTATATTTTTATTGAATACATATTTAGAGCAGCGGTTGCCGAATCTACTTATTTAGAACACGTATCAACAAATAATATTGCATTGATATAGTGAAGAATATGTAAACTGATAAAGAAGGCATTTTTTTTATCCGAATATTAGAAAAATATTTTTAGACTCCACACATCCGATTTGAATGCTATTTTGACAATTCAGGACAAATAAAATATTAGAGTAGAAAATTTGATGTTTGCAGTGAAGAATTCTTATGTTAATCTCTAATTTTTTAAGCAAAAAGGCATTTTTGCTCATTTTATGAATACAACGCATATGTTGTTTAAAATTTTTTAGATTCCACACATCCGATTTGAATGCTAGTTTATTTTAGGACAAATAAACCGGGTTTAGAGTTTCGGCATCTTCAGGCATTATGTGCACGGATGTACTTGAACTGGCAGTTCAAGTAATTCAGTTCATGTAATGCTCTTGAAATTTGAAGCAAAATTTGTGAAAGACATGTCATTTTGTGACAATTCCATGCATACAAAACGACATGATATGTTGTCGAAATACTTAATTATCTCTTATATGTGTTAAAACTGATCCGTATTAAATAAGAAGGCCATAATTTCCTTACATAAAGTCTAGCAGTGCTTTGAGAATCTGATAAAAAGAAACTGAAAGTTTCGTGACGATTGATAAAAAATAAATACTTGCAGATACAATTGGTGAACGTAAAAAAGTATTTCTTTTCATCTCCTACTGGTTTACCACTATTAACTCACAAATTAAAAAACTTTATATTCAATTAAAACTTCCTAAAAATAAAAATACTAGTGGACTACACAAGAATAATAATTATATTTTACAACATCTTAAAATAGAAGAAAGGCATGTTAAAGCATCAGGAATTTCATCATAAGTTTTAGTATATTAATATTTCTATACTAAATTCTTAATTATAATAGTTGGTTTTGTATTTATTAATTTATTTTTTTGTGTTAACAGTAACTCATATTCAAAGATCAAGTGTAAAAAATAATATTTTGAAGACTGCTTGCATTCGTCCAATTTTATGGTCCTTAAATGCATTTTATCCCTTAATCAGGCCAGGTCATATTATTTAACATCTTGACTGTAGAAACGTACTTACAAGCCATAGCTTGCAAAACAATTAACTCTCAAACTTGGGGATGCATTCCTATTGTCACATTACTAGGTTTCAATCCAGTGCTAGTCGTAAACTTCACATAGGTAAGTACTCTTTGTGCGATATTATATACCCTCCACTGTAGCACTGTTCGAATCACAGTTGATATATTTTATTTTGAATTTTGACAGTTTAATAATAAAAAAAATAGCAAAATTTTTCGATGACCTGGTTAAGGTTTAATAAAATGCATTTTCGTGTCTAGTCAACACGCAAATATTATTGTTGTTTATGGTTGATTACAAAGGGGGATATATTAAATGTAGACCAATATCAATTCCAATTATAGTGAAATGACTAAAATAAATCACTCTCATAAATGTTTATTATTGTAAGAAATAGTGTGTTGTGCATTGGTAGTAGATTTAATTTTGTTCAAATCCTTTTGTCAAATCTAATATTGCTTTTTTTTTACAATAGCACATATCTGATATATTGTCAATCTTTTCTATGATTCCAAAAATAAGCACTCTCGATATTATATTTAATGGATAAAACAGGAATATTCATTTTAAGTAATTATCACCAATGGATATGCTTGCTATTTTATCAATTCACAATTTGATTGAAACTTTTGAAAAGCACATTAGCACATTTTTATAAAAGTGTGAACTCTGAACACCAGAATAAGATGTGGGCATCTTCTCTAATCTAGTGACTCAATATATTTGAATTGATAAATATATGGCGTTGTGGCAGAAGCTGACATGTCAGTTTTTACCTTAGTTGATACAAGCATGTGGAACATAACATGTTTTGGCATCTTTTCCTTTGTAATAAAATTAACATATCATGTTTGCTCACAACTTTTACATGGATAATGACCGGTTTATCAAGTTTTGCCATTGTATGAAGAGGAACATTTTCTATATAATGTGAGATAAAACTCAATATGTTGAAAAACGGACATATCAGCTTGTGCCAAAATGCCACAGATTTATAAGATAATCGATAAACAAACAGATTAAAATTTGAATGGCATCCTTTCGATCCATAATAAAAGGTTGCACTGTATGATGAATATTGAAAACAATTGATATGTCTAGTATAAGTATTCAAATCAATACTTTTTCTATCTAGTGTACTTTAGATACTGAAAATTTGTAAAGCATAAATTAGTATACTGATTCAATTTTCTAGTCAGTCAAATAACGCAATTTTATTTGCTCCCTATATTTTTCTATAAAGAGAGCTTGGAAAAGAGGCCTTGAATAATAAATACATTAAAATACTCTTAATACAAAAATTTTAAACTACAAATTATATCACAAATAATACCAATGTTTACGGAAGCAAAGTATTAATCAAAGAGGTGAAGAGGATTTCTTATCTGAACACTAGTCTAGAGAAGTCAGGGAACTGAAAAAGCCCAAATAGGGTAGAAATAAAGTCAGGATTTCGAGGATCATTTAGTTTTCTCATATTTCTCAACAACTAAAATTCATATTCAATGGATTGGGCGGTAATATTATGGAAGTTTATTTTAGTATAAAAATAAACTGTTAACTTTGTTACTACACGTGTCAGTCTGAAGATGAATCACAAGAAGACGAAACACGTGTCACTACTGGTTACACATTTGTTCATTTAATTTAATATAACTATTTCTACCTTCGATGGATTCAACGGTAACTTTGTGAAAGTTCAATTTATTTCATATAAAATTAAAAATAACTTAGTTTATTCAAAGTATTGTATTGATGATTCTTAACCCTTTTACGACCAGACTTTTTTGAAGCGATTAGCCAAAATAGCCAAGCAGTTTTAACCGTCTTAAATATTTTTTGTAAAAACGAATGCAGATTAGGTCTTAATCAGTTAATTTGTAATTTTTCTCCTAACATTTGTTATACATAGCAGTAAATTTTTTCTTTATTAACATCGAGAACAACCTTAACACTTTGTTTACAGGGATTTTTAATTACTATAGTAATTCGCACAAATTTGTGTACACTGTAAACAATAGATTAAAAACTTGGGTCGATTACATAAAATGTTATCAGACAAAGTGAAAAATCATTGCGCCGTCGGACATGAAACAGTCACTATCTGTAGCACAATACGTGGAATAAACAAAAATTATTTTTGATTATACAATATTTGAATAACTATTTCTACAGTGAAAATGAATTTCTATTTACAAAATAACCAATATCCAAAGAAAAAACTATTATTTGAATTCAACAAAAGGATGGCAACAATAAATAACATTGAAGTGAATCGCGCCTCTTCAATTAACCAGATCTCTCAACTTGTCTCTCCACACTTTGACCTTTTTGTTCATAATCATTTTGTAGTTTCCCTTCGACAGACTGTTTGCCGATCCCTTGACTCCCGCCGATTTGCACCCGCTCTTTCTCAAGGCGTCGTCGTCATTCCTCTGCGATATTTTTTCTCTGAAGACATCGTAGTAGTCCGGGTAAGGCAGATGATGATCGAAAGCGTTTACGATCGTTGCCAGCGTGGAGGTAGACTGCTCGACGAAATGTCTGAACATTGCAGTCTCTGTGAACCAGTCCAGGAAATATTGCACGTGTTTCGACCGGGCATTCTTTATGAAGTTATCACGCTGAAAAATCAATACAAAACTTGTAAATATATACATTCCAAATTCTTGAAGAAATTCCACCCTGATAAATAATGTGCCCATTTTTTTTAACCTGTATATCAAATTAATAGTGTGATAATATGACTCACATCAAACTCAACGTTCCTAATCTGCCCAGTAACGTCTGTAGAAGAAGAATAGTTTTCTTTTAAAAAGCTGCCATAATCACCGATGAGATCGACAAAGAACCTGAGGAAGGCTTCAGCGATGAGGACATTTCGGGTTTTCCGAGTGTGATCGTCGGACGGGTTGGCCGATGTAAAAATCGGTGGACCTGAAATGAATCCAATCATTTATACAGTTGCAATAAAACCTCGATTTTTTTACGTGTTAAAGTGAAACTACATAAAAAACTTTTCACTATTTTAATTGAACCAGTCGGTCTGCTCACCAATATGCAGAGCGGCTTTCAGTGTTTTTGCCAACAGCGGTGGAAGTAGAGTACCCTCATCTCCTTGAGACAGAAGAACTTGTTCGGCGGGAGTGTTTCCATTTGAGTTCGAAATGTCAATTAGCATACCCTAAAAAATACAAAATTTTAATCAACTAAGAATGTTGAACTGTGATAGTATAATCGTTAATTCTGAAAGAAAGAAACAGCGGTGTAATTTCCACAAGAAACCCACATACAGATCATATATTTGTTTGGACACAGGTAATGGTAATAAAAACAATTTTCTGTTGCGAATAGAATAAAGCATATAAGCCTTTAGAAGCAGGGAAATGTAATTTACTTTTAAGGAGAGCCAAAAAGCAGGTTTCACCAGTAATCAATTGCCTTTTTTTTATTACATTATAGGCAATGCTTTGGTTTTTTTGATTTATTTGTTAAATATAAAATAGTAATTTATTTTAATGTGGTTTAAGGTTTAGTGGAACAATGAACAAGAAAGTGATTTGGATTTTGATCAAAGTATATTCATATCCACTACTCCTTTCGATATGACTCTTTGACACATAATGTAACATATACATCTATTGGCCTTCATAACTCTAAGCCGGCAAAAATCAAGATATGTTTCTTTTATCCTAAGGGGCCGATATAAATAACATGATACAGAAATTTAAGGTAATGATAATAATAATTAAGGATATTTAATGACTGAAAAGAAAACAAAGATGTGCTGTTGTATAGAAATATTTCTTACACAATAAAATATTATGTTTTACCTCTTCGAAATTCAATCCATGGACTAAATCATCCAAGGCTCTATTTTTACTGTCATCTTTTAACAACACAGAGTTGGCCGGTAGTGTTTTTGATTTTGATTGCTTTTCTCCAGATCTTTTGCTATCGATTAGGAGTCCGGCCAATATTGGTATGGGTGCTTCGAGGATATCTCGTCTAAGTTCCGAAGGAATGATCGAAATCAGAGTGTGTTGCCAGATGAACGGATAAAGGATTGATTGTAGGGCTTCTATGCACGCTGATAGACGGCTGGAATAGAAAACATTGACAAAATGAGAGGATTGAAAGAAATAGATTTATAAACAAATTCAATCAAGTGCCGTGACCAGTGTTTCTTCTATTTGGCGTGCGTGTAAAACACACATATAAAGTATTCAAAATGGATGCAGTAAAATAAATTAATATTTTTTTTTATATTAAAATGAACTTCCACAAAGTTACCGCCGAAACCATCGAAAGAAATAAATTATTGATTAACATTCCCACTTAGTTTCCTATTGATTATGTTTTGAATTTACGATTGTCAGATATAAGATCATGTTTCTATTGTAAACAATTATCCTTGCCTGAATATGTGATGAATAAGTGCACATTATTACATATTATGGAGGGGTAAATAGTCTCACCTTAGTTTATCAGAGATAAGAACAACTTTCCTTTCCAAAAGTAACGTTCCGAAAACCTTCACCAAAACTCCAATACTAATGCTGTCGAAAAGAATCGATAGGTTGTCTTCATCTAACCGTGGCTCCCACGGCCTTTTAAGGTTTATTACTTTCACCATGTTGCCATTTTTAGAATCGTTGGCTTCGGAATCACTCATCGCTTCTTCTTTTTGAGAGCAGTTACTAATGCTGTTGTCCATGCTTGGTGTGCTCACATCATTGCTGGAAGACGCGCCTGATGATAATTTCAAATCGTTCATCTTCTGCATTTCTTCGATCGCTAAATTGATTACTTTCAAGCTGTCTTCGTCCATTGAACTGCAATCGTTTACGCCATTCGAACTTAACGATTGACTTTTGCCACTGTCATTTAAAACGTTTTGAAATTCTTTCAAATCCTTTCCGTACAATTTTTCCATGGATAACATAACAGACAAATCATTTTTGTTATACAGTTTAGATGGTCTAGGGGAGAAACTTTCAGTTAAGTCAGCGCTTTTTCTTCTTCTGTTTATTGAGTAATCATCTGTGTTTGGAGAGAGACTCAGATCCACCACTTTGGAGGAACACTTTTTTTCTTCCGTGTTTTGTACTAATTCTTCTAAATTTAATGATCGCCTAAAAGTAGAGTTTTTTTTGAAACTACTATTGGGGCACGAGTCGTTGTAGATGATTCTCTTTGGTGACTTTAGTTGTTTGATTGTAATGGAATGATTCGGACGAGGTAATTTGGAATTGTGCAGTTGCTTGAGTATCGAATTGAAGACGAGATCCGTAGAGCCATGGTGGGATTCGATCTCTTGGAGAACCTAAAATGTAAAAAGAAATGATGTCAGGAGATAATAACGTTATCAACACAATTTTAGGTGTTACCCTAAGTAAGGTAATTTTTATTTGTATTTTAAGAGTCAAATATTCAATTAAATTTAACACCTTTGCTATTCCACGGATTGTGTAAAACAAGTGGAATACCAAAGTTTATATATAAAATTGGTACTCATGAAAGTATCAGATCTTTCACGAAAATGTCTTCTTTATTTGTGTTAAGAAACAATCAAAAAAATATTTTCCAGGCAATAAGAGGACGATAAATTCTACCTGCTTAAATTACTCACTCAAATCAGTCAAACTTATATTTTACCATTATACAAATAACAACTTTTTGATTGCTTTACGTAATTAGAAAAAAATACTGTGAAGATTGTGACCCGGCAAAAAACCTCATCACATAAAACAAAAATATGTAGGCATAACCGATGATAGCAAATTATTATATATCTGAGAACAGCTTTCAAGGGTTAAATGATTCTTTCACACGGCTCAGTTTGAGATGACTTCAATGAAAAATATAATTTTAATTTGAATTATTCAATGGCCAATAAACAAAGTACTATATAATTAATAAATAGTATTTATTCTGCATTCTCTGCACTAACAGGAGTTTAAGGAGGAAATTTAAGTCTTGCTAATAATTATTTTTACAGTTCAATTTTCAATTAACCTTGTAGTAAAATCCGGGAGCTCTTCTTGTGGCCAGCAAACAATAAGCTAGCGGGAGACAGAACGGAGCCCCCTCTGGCAAAACTCTCCGGCAGTATCCGTAGCTTCGAGTCCCATGCTCGTCAGTCAGGACGAGTGAGTAGCATTGTACATCACAAGGATCCGACGGCGCCGACGGAGATGATAGCTTCTTTCGTTGGTCTGCATTACTGCCAGCACTGGAGATCGGTGACGAAGTTTCGGGGAATACCAAGCATTCTATTTGTGGCGGTAAGGAAGCCTAAAATGTATACAGTTCAACATTATTTGTCAGTAATTAGTTCAGTACAATTTACTTGATTCTCCTGGCTTCAATGGTGATAAATATTTTAAGAAGCATTTTCATTCAAGCTTAAAATCACATTGTGAACAATTAATCCTGATAAGAATTGAGCACCATTAATTGTAAAGAAATTTTCTTAATTGTTTCCCTATTCAATGCCATCTGCTGACAGAATCTTCAGTAAGACGGGATTAAACAGTACAGAAATGGTATATATAGACTTATTCTGTAACCACTAGGTAAATAAATTAGAATAGTTTCAGTAAGAGAATATAAGCAGGATATTTTCTGACCCTTGATTTTTTTTTATATCCTTAGGATTTACTAGGTACAACTGAGGTATGCCGACATGAAATGGTAGGAAGCAAATAAATTAGCTAGTAATATGCTCCACAGGGGGGCAAATATGGTCCAAGAAAAAGTTGTTTACTAGCAGAAAAACGATTATCGTTTGAATAATTGTCAAAACAATTAATCAATGATGTTAGTAAACGGTTTTTTTTTATAGCACACGTTTCAATAGAAGCGAGATTGACATATCTAAGATAGACTATATATATTGAAATGATTTTCTTACATTTTTTGGATAAACGCTTTTCAAGTAAGCCTTCCCTGTCGAATAATTCATTCCAACCAAAACGCACGCATCAAAGAGTCGGTCTTCTATCTTCACAATATCCAGAGAGAGGCCTCTATCAGTAGAGTCCAACACCTTTAGGGAATCATCGACAACATTGCTGCTCTCCTTAACCCGGTCAACATCATCGGCAGGGTCATTTTCAGTCTTAGGGTGCAGCTTGTCAGTTTGGGCTTTTAAGCTGCGCAGTCTGCTTGACGGAAAAGTAGAGTACGCAGATAAGGCAGAGTCTGTCATATCGAAAGATTCGTAGATTTCGGGTGAGGCTTTTGGAGGGATGCGCGGGTTGGTGGCGGGGTTGGCATATCCGACCCTCGATGTCACTCGGCGAAGGTAACGTTTGCGCTTTTCAGTGAGGGAGCGTGTCAGCTTCAAGGAGGCTATAAAGACAGAATTAAAACGTACAGTAAAATACAGAGCTGTAGAATCGGAGTCGGAGTTGTGGAGTCGGGGCTTTTTGGCCGGAGTCGTTTTCGTTAGAAATTTTGAACTTTTTATTTTTGCATTCAAATTTGACTATTGGCCGGATTGGTAGGGTTGATAATTAATTGAATACACATAAAAAAGAAAATTAGGGAAAAAGTGACGATATTGAATGTTTTTTAGTCAGAGTCGTATTTTTGGTCAATATTGGAGTCGGAGTCGAAGTCGTGGTTATGGACCGACTCCACAGCCCTGGTAAAATAGCTTGTAAGAGATGGCACAGTGAAAACATCAAGATACATGCCTCTGGATACAAACCTAATAAAACCGTGTCAGGTGTTCAAACCATCGGCACGCTAACACGCTAGGCGTGTTCTCAGCATCCAATGTGTTAATATCACCACATACAATTATTATTAATTTTAGTTTGAAAAATGTAGATGTCTCTAACATTATTCATAAATGAAAATGGAACATTTTGAATAATATTCATTTTTTTTGTGTTCTAAATTGATCGATAAACATAGACAAAAACATAGACTCGATTTTTTGTATCGTGATATTTTGTGGTGATATGACAACAGACATGAAATGTGGCAATTGTATCACAAAAAGAAATCTAGTAAATAAGTCAGAATCGGCAAATTTTTTAACAATTCCCTGACGTAAACTTAGTAACGATATTAAGGCGTTACAGTGTGATAAAATATGATTATTTACCTTCAACATCTTGCTTTTCTTCCTTTTCTCCAAGCATGCTCTCCTCCTCTCTTCCTGGTGAGTCAAGCGTGCAGGCCTCAGCCACAGTGTCATAGATATCTGTCATCAGCCGACTCAACTGTAACAAAAAAAATCTTTTTTAGTAAATCTATATCAGAGGACTTCATGTACACTTATTGGGTATTAGGGTGTATACTGTATTCACCCTTAGAACCAATGAATAGTTGCAATCTTTACCTTGTATCTGATCTAGTTTTTAATTACGTCACAAAGTTACAACAATAGACTCAAAAGATTAAAACATTATTTTATTATAAATTCATTAAAATAATATTGATTTGTGGTTAATCATGCAAAATATGGATTGCGTTTTGATTTATATTTTTTTGCTGACAATAGAAAATTATGTCAAGCTCTGTTTGCGAAATGCTATATTGTGGTGAGTTTTCTCAGAAAAATAGTGTCGTACATTTTAAATGACTTGCAAGCTTGCTATCAAAGTAAATTTTTTCAACATCCTTATAAATTAATGAAAAAAAAATATGAAAAGGCTGAAGTTTAATTATTTCATTGTGATAGCCATGAGTATTAACCGGTTAGACCTTTGCTTTGCAAACTATTTCATCTCACAGATTACTAAATCTGAAAAAAGACATGTCTGCGAACCCCTGCATTTTTCAAACCTACATGAAGCATACAAAAACAATTTATTCGGTTGCGTGTTTTCACATAGCAAATCACGAAAAAGTCATAACATAAAAAAACTATATACTGTGTGCACTTTGTAATATGAGTAGTTTCATCCAGCTGTAACGCAAAGAATAGTGTGTTCTTGTTTGTCAGATTGAAAAATGTTCATAAATAAATATTTGTAGTCTCTACTGAAAAATTTCACAGGCCCCTGTAAGTAACTTGCAGACTCCAGTTTGGGAAGTGCTGGGCTAGATCACAGTAAGGTTTCTGTTCAATCTGCTTTTCAACGATGGCCATGTGAACATGTGTAAAATCCATACAAACCAAATTTCACAATTGATCTCTATTCGACAACACGGTGAGATGGTAGAAGTAATTGCATTAAATCCTCTTTAATTGAAAAATGATTCATATATTAACAATAGATCTTCATTGACACTGTGAAGCCAACACTATGAAATGTTTGCTAACTAATTGGGCTTTCGACATATGTTATTACAAACAAAATCAAAGTGTGAAATTATATATGAGATGGGCAGGGAAACGGTTGAAAAAATCACGAACCTATGAAGAGATGAGAATATTACATTGATAGAGCGCCACAAGAGATAGCACCATGATTTACGACAAGCGCCTGACTCACAGGATGTAACGTGTACAATCAAATTATGCAGGCCTGCAATTTGTCTTTGTATCATTATTCATTACTATCGGATATGTTTTGAAATTGTTTAACTTGCGAAACACAACGGGCAGATAATTTTGGAATGGATAAGATTTATGACTTCACGGTTTGTATTCATAAGATGAATGTTATTCTATTGTCAATTTTATGAATGCAAGTTTTGTCAAAAGGATGTCAGCTGCACAGTAAATTCCGACATATTATCAGTATTTATTTTCGAATTCTAAAATTTGTGACATAAAAGAAGGATTTGAGATACCACACCAATTGGCATTTACACTAAGGAAGAAACTGGTAAGCATTTCTCGCCACAATTACAAATGTATGAGAACCATTGCGGTTTGAAAATCATCAATAAACATGCTTTATGTGGGTTATGTCCACTTTGCCTTCAAAACATTGAACTAGGTGCAGCATATGGATGCCAAATGGAGTATCAACAAAAGTTTTCTACGAAAACTGCTTGTTAATTTATTACTTTTAAGGTGTTCACTGTCAATACTTGGTGGAATAGCGTTATAATAAAAGTATATATAAATTTAATGTGAAGTAAGTACTAAAAATGTTTTGTTATTTTTATTGTTAAACATCTCTTTTTTGAAGAGAGGATACAACTAGGGCAGGACTAGTGGTCAGCTAATCGCTCACGATAAGTCCTGTTTTTAGGATTGGATGATCGGTGTGGTAGAGAATCTCAGGCAGTGCATATATCCATACCTTCAAACAGAAATCAATAATTCAACTGACAAATTAAGCTACCCAGAACGGAATCATAACTCATGAGCTCTGAAACAAAAGCCTTCCTTCATAAATTAAAAGTATGTAACGGGGTCTTAATTGTTTTAAATGATTGTTACTTTTATTTATTTTTGAACAAAAGAAAAATATATTTATCGAATAATATATGCAAAAAACAATAACGAACATTATAAGGCCAGGACTCAAGACTCAAAATGATGCTACAGCTGAATATGATTTTCAGTTTCCGAAAATGGTCGACTCAACAATTTTCGATTTAATTTTTGGCATACGGAAATATTTGTAGAATTTATTATTCATGGATATTCAATTAATGTTTAATGCTATGTCGGTATTTTTATACCAAAATTCGCCTGCGTTTCATATTTTAATTCTTTCAAGCAATTAGCGCCGATTGCTAATTAATACCAGACTATATGCTCGTGTGCATTTTTGTTGATTAATGCGAATCGTGCGACATCTCCAGGAAGGAATCTTTACTCGAGTGAAGTATTTTTAAATCGCAAGCCAACAGTTGGTCACCAATAGCTATCTATGAGTGTAAACTGCCTCGTTGTAAATAATGACAAGGTCGTCCAAACGAGCGCCCCCTCGGGGATAATTCGATCGAAAACTTACTCATAGAGATATTTTAATTGCCAGTTACCTCTTTAATTGGATGATTTCGAGCGTGCAAGTAAAGCATGATGGCCCATAAAGTTAAATTAAAATACATTAAAAATTAAGCTACATTAAAAAAAAATATTTTTAATATATCGTCGCACTAAATATTTAAAAAATGAAAGTCATACGAGATATACTCGATGCCCAAAATCAATTTTTAAATTGAAAAAATATGACCTTGCCGGGATTTGAACCCAGGCCTACTCGACCATAGAGACCGACAATCATCTCCATTTTTAGCTCTCCGAAGAGATTGATTTATAGCAAATTCTGGCTACAGAAAATTAAAGTTACATAGTCACACCAGGAAACCTTATGCTTCAAATTGGAAGCTGATATGGACACATCGAAAATATATTTTTTTAAACATGTTTTTCAAAATGTATATGTACAAAAAAAATCTTGACTGATTTTATAGTAAACATTTCAATCAATTTTTCGTTAAAAACGAGGATTTTCAAGTTAAACACAAATCAAACGTACTTTTATCGTTCTGAAGTGATTTATTCAATGTACGATATCTTCAAAAAACATATAACCTATAAGCTTAATTTCCTTGATAAATGTTAAATATCCAAAAGATAATAGCATATGGCAGCATTGTGAAATAAGTGTAAATTTCCGTCAAACTTAATTAATGCAGATGAACTCGGATACACTGACCAGCACGAATTAAAGCGCAAGTATTTACCGTGATAAATAATCACAACCGCATGCAATCCGCACACTCGGATTTCAGCGGCGCCCCCGAATGCCAAGATAATAAAAACTCCCACGAGGGAACAATTTACGTCTCCCCGAATAAAAAAATAAAAAATTGCGACTTATGGGTATTTCTGTATTACAGACTCGTCATGTGGTAGATAAGCGTACAACGAAAATCGCCATTCCTTTAAAAGTTATTACTGACATACCGAAGCGATATTAGTAAGTGGAGATAAGAATACACATGCCACATTACTTTTGACATGAACATTGACATTACGAACGTTTGACAAACAGTAAAACGTCGTAAGGCACAAATTATTTCAATCTGCCGGTTATGACATATTGCGAGTGATATGGCAGTACATAAAGCCATTCGATGGTGACCACTTACGAGTCGTATAGTATCAAAAGTAGAACTATCCACTTTTCTACTTTTCGAGAAAAACACGAAAAACGTTTTGTTGGGTTTTTGAACTATATTTACATTTTTAATTTTACAAACAGGCCATAAAAGTCTGAAACATTGCAACATCAGTTTGGATAAATCTGTGATTGGTCGAAAGTATGATTGACCAAACTGTTATACCTGTATATTGATTGAGTAGGCATTTACTTGGTAGAACTCCATTATAATACGGTAAGAAAAATAACAATGTATATACATTGTTATTTTTCTTATCGCGTTATACCTGTGTTTCCAAAGTCGTGAACCGTTCTGATTTTGACACCAACCATCATTTTCTTCATGTACATTTTTATACAAAAAAAATATATTGCAAGCCATACACTATGACCAGAAGAATAATGTGAGATTAGTTCAGTTTCTCAAAACATGGGATAGTTCTACTTTTGATACTATGCGACTCATATATCGGTTTCATACCGGCAGTCTATTAATGTTTTCTATTTTTAACAATAAGATGATTAACGTGTTATTAATTCAGCACGGTTAATGGTATATCAGCCAAATTTTTGAATGCTGCTACAAAGATACCCCTGGCGATAGTTGAAAGCGCGTAACGCTTCTGTGTTACGTGTAAACAGAGTGGGGGCTGTAAATCCGCATTGAGTTGTATTACATCTGCATAGTGTTATTTTAGCCTAATCTAGGTTTATGTAAAAAAAAAAATTGCAGATTTTTCGATTCATTTCAAGTTTTTTTTCATCCATAGATAGTTGATATTGTAATGTTAAAATTGGGTGTGAACTGTTCAAAATGCTCGTGATGAGCGAAACCGGTTCTGATATTTACAAAATACATATGTAAGTGGTAAAAAAAATGTTGTATTTGTTTAAATGTAGGTTGAAAATCTTTTTAAAATAAATAAAACACATTTAATAGTACCATTTACATACACGTGCATTCTGATCAGGACAGGTTTGGTACATCGCGAGCATTGTCAACCGATCCACTGGACAATGCTCGCGATGAGCGAAACCGTTCATGATATTTATCATTACGCGTGTGGAAATATTGCAGTACTACATAATGTGTTTTATTTATATGGTAAGTTTTAAGCGCTCCTCATTTTGGTTAAAACGTCCATTTCTTCCGGATGCACGCGAGTGTGCAGAAAGTAAAAGTGCATTGAAAAAAGTCCAAATACTATTATAATTACAGCGTATTATAAACCGCCTTTCTTATCTCGACTTTGGGAGAAGCTGATTTACAGCCAGGCCTCTTAAAAACAAATCAATCATATATTCATATTATAGAATTCACATTTGACTTGAAATGGGATAAAAATATGTTGACATATATGTACCATATTTGGTCGGTCCCTGTAGTCTAGAACAGTGGTTCTCAACCAACCGCTTTATATTAAATATTGATAATGAAAAAAAATGCGCCCTTACAAGTTAATTTATCAACAAATACTATGAAAATTCAATATTTCTTGTGTAATGAATGCCAATAGTAAAGCATAGTTAGGTCCATTTGATAAATCACAAACACAAAAGATTCAAAACAAAAATTTGGTGCGGCCACCAGACAATTTTACGTGAGAACCACTGGTCTAGAAGCAAGAGATTTTCCTTAGCGATCAGGTGGGTCCTGGTACAAGTCCCGTTAAGGTCAGATGTTTTCAATTGAAATAGAGATTTTGGACATGGGTATATGTTATTTTTCGTCGAGTTGTTATTGACTAATTCATAAAAATAAATCATCGAGTTTATCTCGTATGCCTTTCATAATCAAACATATTTGGAAAATTGGCATTAGCTGTAATGCCAAATACTTTATTTTAAATAATAAAAATATTTATGTAGGAATATTCGATACCGCTTTTGGCACATCAACCATTACATTCATTTATGACACAATAGTTCCGCTGCCAACGCAATGAAAACATTATTCAAAAAGCATTATTAGCAAATTTATTGGGCCTGCGATACTAACATTACATAAGTTTTCGTACAGACGTGTATAAAAATATGTTTGCCTTGCGAAGGCCGGGCCCTGCCAGATTCGAAAAGCGAGCAATCGATACCGCCAAAATAATGTCCTGACAACAGACGATGGCGACTAAACAATGCGGACGAAAATTTACGTACACACGTAAAAGTAATATACGACCGTCTGGAATTTTAGAGGGTAGGTCAGCCCCGGATCAATAACGCGCCCCCGCGAGCCGCGAAAAACGAAATGAAAAAATAACACTGTAAATATAACCTAAATCTACAACTGTCAGATCAAATAAACTTACGTGGAATTAAATCCGGCCATAACTGCTACGATTCCAAATTCAAAACGAAACAAAACAAAACACATCACTGTCAAAATCAAAACAATAATTTATTTCCTAAACAACAAAAACACGTTTGATTTTTAAATCACAGCACCAGAAAGACACGTATAACACTGGTATTATTCAGAATGAATATTCAATTTACACTGCAAATGATCGCATGCAAGATGAACACACACGTTGATCATCAAATAATGATGCAAAGGAAAAAAAAGTCTAAATTATGATGTCAGAAACTGCGATTCCATTTTCGAACCATTTTCGGAAAAGGTCACACTTACGAATGCGACGAATTGGATTATTCAAAAATCGAATAAACTATTTTATGTCTTAAATCACATATTAACGACCGATAACAAGCTATATTATTGAACTATTGCTGGGCGGTTGCCATTGCGATGTGCGTACAAAAGCGTTTTGCAATGCATGTTTTCGTTCCGAGAATAAAATTCGAAATAGGAACGGCCGGACGCGATTGTCGACTGCCGGATGAAGCGCGCGCTGAAACAGCACAACAATGCGTTTGGAAAACAAATGTCATGTGAAAAGCGAGAAAGATGGAGGAAAACAATGACAGCTGCCGATAATAACCTTAGCATTGAAATGGTGTAACTGAGCTGGAATGGCGGCGCAGTGTGAAAAATAGCTCATTGTTTCATGTGAAAAGTTTTTAATTACATACCATTAAAACTTGGCAACGTGTTATATATTCATAGTATGTTGTTTCAAATTGTCATACAATAATATGTGAGCAGAAAGTTTTTGTTTTTCTTTCAAAACTTTTTTACGGTAAAATTAGAAATGTGCTTATTGTGCTTGCCATGTCTTTCGTGCCATTAGATAATATTTCAGACAGTCGAGTATCAAACTGAGACTTATTGGATACCTGTTTGGCTCTTTCAAAGTTTCTGGATATCGCATAAAATTGGGCTTATGTTTCTTGATCAATCCCACCAAATAAACAGTTGACAATGATCTTGGCCGAGAAACAAATCAGTTCACCATCACTATTATTCAATATACAATTGTGTTAAAATCTGATAAATTTTTTACTTCATGAAGATCACATGGATTCTCTAAGAAGACAACTGTTATCAATAAGAAATAAATTTTTTGAAAAGGTTTTTGTAAGGTTTTGCAAATTATATACATACATATTATTGTATACGATGTGAAATGATAATAGTTATTTAAGTTGTTTTGTTACATTTTGAAAAAATGTGAACTTTTAGGTTTTTGCTTAAAGGCTATAGCTGAATATTTCTTAGAAGATGTTGTTATTTACTTTTTCTTCTTTTTCGACATGAAGACATAGCGAGAAATAATACAACTGGTATATTCAATGTTTTTAAATGAAATTTCCTTACAGCAATCATGTGTTATTTCAAAGCTTAAGATTAAACGTATTTTCTATGAGAATATCGAAAATTTAATAAAAATTACAACTAAGCATTTCAAAAAAATAATTGGGTGACTTAAGTAAAATTATAGAAACAATGAATATTATAAAAAAGTGTGTAGGCAATAAAATCAATTGGAACATAACCAGTGTAATGCAATGCATTCGAACGAATTATTTGAATTTATTTTTTAATATTTAAATGGCGACTAATTATTCATTACAGCGGATTCACACATTGCTGGGCGCGAAATGGAATTCCGCCGCAGAACGTCAACATTTTTTTGATATAACACGGAAGAGGGGATATCAAAATTATTCGTGTGCCTGTGTGTTGGTGTTGAAGGTGAGGCAGGCGTGCGTGATAGAAAACGCTCAATCAATATGAATGAATGAATTGAAATAAACCAGTGGCCGATAGGTCGAGGCCCATTTAAAGCGTGAAATATTTGCAATGAATCACGTACGAATAATAATTATAGGAAGATGTCGACGGTTTAAAGCAGAGATGCGACATGTCTAAATAGCCTATTTCGAACAAACACAAAATAAAACTAATAATAAAGTTTTCGCCATGAAACGACATAAGACAGACAATAGACCATAGGTTCCTAACATTTTTCAGGTAGCGACCCCTTTTTATAAAAGCTATATGAACCGCGACCCCGTTGCAATTTAAAAATGCATTTTTGAGCAACGAAAATGCGTTACAGTGAATATTTTTTTAGTTGGCTGTATAAGTTGGCGACCTCACAGAAAACCCGTCGCGACCCATGTATTGGGAGCCCGTGCAGTAGACAAACAATGACTATATTATAATCCAGAGATTATCCAGGCATACATGTCTTTTTTCAATGGTAATAGAAATCAAAGAGAGCCAGTTGATATAAATTAAATAAAAAAATATTATTTATGCAACTTCTTTTCATCTAGAAATACCAGGGCTGTGGAGTCGGGGCTTTTTTGACCGGAGTCGGAGATGGAGTCGTCGCGAGGTTTTGGCCGGAGTCGTACTCGGAAATTTTGAAGTTTTAACTTTTTATTTTTGAATATAATATGTCAAATTTGTCTATTGGCCGGATTGGTTTGGTTGATTTATAATTGCATACAAATAAATAGGAAAGGTAGGAAAAAGGGGGACATTTTTTTTTGTCGGAGTCGGAGTCATGTTTTTGGTCAATGTTGGAGTCAAATGCTAGAGTCGTTATTTTTTCACCGTATTATAATAAAGACGCTTTGCGATTTCAATAAGTATAGCCAATTCGCGATTTCATGCGCGCTCAATCGATTCATGCAGAGTCCGGTTCAAGACACGAACGCACCGATTCCGTTAACTTCATGGCAATTATCGAAGACGATAATTGCCTGTATTTACCAAGTACATATACCACTGCTGCAGCGACAAATCGATTGCGGTTATGTCCGCCCACAAGCGTCGCAAAAAGTAGAAACATGTGAAACTATTTCAGGAGACCTGGACAAATAGTTTAATATGCATGACCTGATCTGATGCACCATTTCCACAAAATGATGCACAATCCTTAAATGCATCGAAGATCGAAGTAATTTCATAGTAGCCTGCAAACCATCATAAACGGACCAGTCTCTTACATTGGTATAGCTTCTAGAGCAGTGGTTCTCATGTGCGGCCACGGTGGTCACATGCGGCCACCGGAAGATTTTGCTGTTTCACCACCAACAGTTTCAAAGAAAATATTGATAATTAAAAAAATGAGTTTTTAAAAGTTAATTTGACAAAAAAGAATCTGAAATGAAATATTTCGAATGCATTGTATTGTGCATCAAGAAGTATTCAACAAACTGTTATAAAATGCATGAAAGATGTAAAATTAGCAGCAAGAAGAGCATTCAATGCAATTAATACCAGTAGTAAATTGTCAAAACGGAACTAGGTGCGGACACCAGACCTTTCCGTAGGACGGCTTATATTTACATTGCGGCCACAGCACAATGTTGCGTGAGAACCACTGTTCTAGAGTATGGAACATACTGTCAAAATGGACATGCCACATCTCTGCTTTGCACCGTCGGTCGATTGGGTTTCAATTAATACGTCCTAGACATTCGCGGTGAAACTCACCAGTGACAATAAACATTTCTTTATTTAATTTCATAGATTATCAATAGATCTAATTCTGGTAGTCACGTTTAGTGCTAACAACGTCCAGAATACGATTACTTGATACATTACAGTGGTCAGTGCACTATTTTTGTCCATCTTTTAAAACGTACGTTTTTACATCAATGGATTTTTTTAATCCATTTCTTCTTCGAAATCTCCCCCCCCCAACAATCTAACTATAATCCCTCCTCCACTAACCATCATTAGTTAGTTTGCAAATGGCAGTGTTAGAAATAGTAAGGCGTATCTAACAGGGCTATGGAGTGGTTAAAAAAAAATTACGACTCCGACTCAAACATTTCCCAAAAACATGACTCCGACTCCCAACTTGACCAAAAACACGACTCCTACTAAAAAAAGTTTAATTTCGTCACGTTTTTTCCCACCTTTTATTATTTATGTGCATGTAATTATATATCAGCCAACCGATCCGGACAATAGACAAATTTTCTATATTATGTGCAAAAATAAAAGGTTTAAACTTTTAAAAATTTCCGACTCAGAGTACGACTTCGGCCAAAACCCCGAGACGACTCCGACTCCATAGCCCTGGTATCTACAGCTTCCTTCTTTTGAGCATGTGCAAACGGGCACGTAAATAATTCTGTGAAGAGATTTATGTTTCATTTTTTTTTAAAATTTTTATTAAATTGTATGTACATGAAATCTGTTTTCATTTTATTAACAATCGAGTGGGACAGATGTTATTATAACTGACACAACATTGCTGCATGTATTGCTCAACTTGCATTTGAGTAGGAAGGGAAATTATGAAAACTTTTTTTATTTAGAATTTTTATATTTGAAATTTGATCACGCCAAATCGTTTGTGTACTGAGGGGTTCTTACTGTCAACGAAGTCGGCGGTTACTTTGTGGAAGTTCATTTTAATATAAGATTAGACTTAGTTTATTACACGTATTGTGTAAGAAATATTGACATGTGTTTGGGCTCTTTCAGAAGCATCTTTAGATTTACGAAGACTAAGAATTACTTACATAATAAATCCTGCAGATGATGATTCAGAAACAGACAAAACACGTGACTCTATTTGTCACACAATACGTGATATTAATAAAGTTCCCTTCAAATTAAATATATTTTTTTTGGGTCAACTTAAAATTGGAAATTTAGTAGTGAACCATTTTTTTTTATTGTAAGACGATAAGAATTCCGGCTGCAATTTAATAATACTCATTTCTATTTAATTACATTGAGAGCATAGATAAGGAATCGCAAACAACTTTGTTTTGTTATTCTAAATTTAAATTTACTGATATAAAAAAAATGTGAATGCAGCGACATCTATTATATGATATTTATTACATTACAGAACTGCGATGTGGTGTGGCTGTATTACCACGCCGTTTGCGCGCAATACTTAAATTAATAAAATGAAAAACTAAAAAATCAAATCCATTTAATTTCAAAAATAAAACAGCTCGAAAATTACACTGGAAAAACATAAGAGAAATTTAAAACAAAAAGCTAGGCATTGATTTTTTTCAATCAGGGCTGTGGAGTCGGGGCTTTTTGGCCGGAGTCGTACTCGGAGCCGGAAATTTTTAACTTTTTATTTTTTATATAAGTAATATGTAAAATTTTGGCAATAGGCCGGATTTGACTGAAATATAATTGAATACACATAAATAAGAAAGGCAGGAAAAAAACGTGACGAAATTAATCGTTTTTTAGTGGGAGTCAGATTCGTGTTTTTGGTCAATGTTGGAGTCGGGGTCGTGTCTTTGATAAATGCTGGAGTCCGAGTCGTATTTTTTTTAATGACCCTGATTTAAATAGTATAATCTGCTTTCAAATAACTAGTAACAAATAACTAAACTTCTAAATTAAAAAAATTATTTCATTTCATGTGTTTATTTTTCATAGACCTAGTCACAAATTTGCCTCTTACCACACTCCAGATGTTATAAATATGAACTATTTAAAACATTCTATCTAGGTGTGCCAAAGATAAAATATTTATCCAAATTATTCAAAGTATCAATAAATTTGAAATAAGATGCAGTTTTAGTAGAAAAGTTATGTTTGGAAAGTAAATATGTTTAAATGAGCAGTGAACAAAACAAAATAATCTTATATTGCGCGCAAGTGTCGGCGCGCTAATGTCGGGGAGCCCTGCGATGCAAAAGTCGAATCCAATTGCCACTCGTTTGCAACCGAAGGCTGGTTTGTATCGTTTTAAAATTGGTGATACAATCGATTGACAATTTTTCTGAAATATAAAATAGTATCGAGTGCATTAATTACGTATTCCGTTGGACGTTGTCACATTTCAATATAATATTACAATGCATCATGATGTTATCAGTGGCTTTGACGTAATGGTATAGGTCGGGGTTTCTTAACCACGCGCCCGCGGGCGCAAATGTGCCCGCGGAGTCATTTTCGTGCGCCCGGCAAAGAATTAGAAGAAAAAAAAAAATATTTTTGAAATGGCAAAAATTTAAGATTATCTATGTTATTTTAAGATGTGATGATATTTTAATGTCTTTAAAAACAACGCGAAAGAGATTAGAATGCCTTCATAAAAAGTATCAGCAAGAATTACTGATAATGCTCCAGTCTTATAATTGTAGATAAATGCATAATTCTTCGATTTAAAATATACAATTTAGTCACAAACTAGAATGAATGTAAAACATGTAAAGCTGCCAAGGGAACAATAATTCAATTAATACATACATACATATGTATATATACTACTTATATCTTGGCCTGCGCCCGTGACTCGTCTCCAAAATCTCAAATGCGCCCGTCACTGCAATGAGGTTAAGAACCCCTGGTCTAGGTATAGCATGCAGTCAAATATCGCTATAATCGCTGTCAATATGATGTACATATGTATTTTCAGAATCCCACGATTTTCGCATGATAACGAACTTGTGATAAAATTGTCAAAGATTGTAATCAAAGTAGTTAAAGATTAAGTTAAAATACGAATAATGTTTAAAAATAGCCACAGATATCAAGGGACATAAGGGACAAACGGAAAAGATATGGCAAAATAGTCTTATAAGTACTAAAAATAGTCAAATACTATATTTATTCATGTCTATTTTGTACCTTCTTGTGTATGATCTTAACAAAAAAAACAAGCCCTTATAAATAAATATATATATATACACATTTTTTTATGCGGTAGATGCGTTCCGCGAAAAATCGCACAACAAAAGCTATGACTTAATATCGGAACGTAACATGTACAAGGACGCACGTGTCAAGGTAACATTGTAATTAACAGGTGAAACACTGGATTTTGCACGTACAATATAAGAATAATGCGCTGCTAATTACGTTATAACATAAAGGAACGTTGAAAAAGTTACAAAAATATATTTAAAAAAAAATTAGATAACTTTGATATCGCACCAAAAAAAGGCGCACAAAAAGAGTTTTGGGTGTGTCTGCTACCAATTCAGAGCATATGGCCGCCACACGGTTCTCCATTTCCCGCCAATTTCCTTGCTTCCTCCCAAGTCATCCCAGTGTCCCGAACCTCCGCCAATGGATGGTACAAGCAGAGCCGTAGCTAGGGTCTGATTCTCTGGCAGAGGACATGGGGCATCAAAATGATGCTAGGAAAAAAAGGATTATCGAAATTTTGGGATTGAAACTGAAGCGGACTCGAATACAAGTGACGTTCGATATCTGGACCTCGCTACAGCCCTGGGTAGAAGTGACAAGCAGGATTCACGCAGAATTTTCGTCCCTTAACCTTTAAGCGCTCCAGAATTTTTTGCGAAATATCCGCGCGACGCATAGCTCTTATAAAAATAATTATATCTCTAAAATAAGTCAGTCTATGTGGGTAAAGAAAAAAGCATTAGCAAAATAAAAGATTGCTTTTAAATTACGAACAATGACCAGCACCGCAACTTGTACGCATTCTAATTCTCTAGGTTAACAAATAAACGAATCCATTTTAGCTATCTTGAAAAAAGAATTGGTCAGCCCAATGGATAAATGGTATGGAAAAAAAATCTGTATCCACATTGAAATATATTATATGGTGTAAATAAAGCTGATTTATTACGGTCAACCGGATATAACACAATGCATATCCCAAGATTCAACCTTTTAACGCAGACTTTTATATTCCTCATTATGACAAAAATATCAATCGAAGCCGAAAATAAAATTTTGGGTCGGTATCTCAGACATTATTTATGAAAGCTCCTATTCATATGTTGAAAACTATTATCATAAATCAGTGTAATCCGATAGCGAAGTAGTGCGCCATAATCACTGGTCCCATACGGGACCGAATGGCTTTAAAAGGTTAAATACTCGTATACATTTTGCGATTCTGATATACATTATTTTGTTTTGATTTGTTTGAAGGTATCTTATCCCTGACAAAGATGCGATAAAAGACGTTGTATGCAAAACAATGGATACCTTCTTAGTAGTCAAGTCATGCATAATCACACAGCATTATCCTTATCTTAGCAAATCCGCGATTGTTGTATTAGTCAGAAATGCTTGTGAAAAAAATGGAGGTCAATGGTACAACCGAGTCGAGTAATATATTTAATTCCGGCATACAAGTCGGTTGGTTGCGCTATGTGGGCGTGAAAGCAAGATGATGACATGTAGGGGAAACACATCGCTGAAGATTCTGTGCGATCGCCACAATATAATGACGCAATAACACATAGGTTCCCAAACTTTATCGGGTGGCGACCCCTTTTTATAAAAGCCATGCGACCCGCGACCACCATGCAATTTAAAAAGGCATTTTTAGTAAGATAATTCAAAAATGGTTATGAGTGTTTGTGTTGTTAAAAATCACAACTTTCCGATGAAGCGATCCACTAGTCCTTACCACTTTCCTGGTCCTCGTATACTTTAAATCCCTACTTTCTTTCAAAAATAGATGCTAAGCAACAGAGTAACAAGCAGATCTCGTAGAAAAAACATGTTGAGTAACTTGTAAAACTCCGCGAGGAGTCCATATGCTCCAAGTTGGGAGCGGACATGGTAAAAAAAAAAACTAAATTGCATTATAGTGAATATTTTTTTAGTTCACTGTGTACGTTAGGGACCCCACATCGCGACCCATATGTTGGGAGTCCGTGCATTAAGAGAATAATAAACGGAGATTTGCGCACATATTTAAAAGTTTTAAGCTATAGATGAACCATAGATGACCGCCGTTCAAATTAGGAACTAAAATTGTCCCCATATAGTAGATACATTTAAAAGCCTTCGAAGTTATATTGTTTTAGTAAAAATATATTTACACAAAGATTTTGTTTCATTTATAGCTTGCATATAAAAATGTGTTAGTAAATAAACAAATATGATTCGAGTATTGTACACTTTTTACGTGATGGTGGCGCCCTCACAAGCGGCCAAGTTATAATGGTACATATTCGACTCGCATGAGTCAACAGTTTGCCGACCCCAGGTCTAGGTACAATCAAATTATATTTACCTCGGCGGAGTCCGCCCGCCTTAGTTTGTCCATCGTCATCAGCTTCTTGCGTGCAAGTATTTTATCACTCGAATCACCCATCTTTCCAATTTATAGCACTGTACGTAGTTAGTTTTAAGTCCACTAATATTGAAACACTGTGATTATATCCAATAATTATTATGGGTACAATATTGAATGGAATAGTTCGTGAGATTTTGTGATACCAATGAAAATCAGCTTCGTTTAGTGTGATTGGCTCTCATTTGGCAATGATCCTATTATCAAGATGTTATCGTTCGATTGTTTACTGTAATAGTGTCACGAAAGATATATTATTTACTTAATGTTCAATTTCCAAATACGCTACGAGAGAATACATATCCGACTGTTTCTTTTTCGCTGCATGTATTCAAAGTAGGGATGCCAATTCTGGTATCCCGTATGTTCTCAATTGCGAGATTGAGTGCTTAGATATCAATAATGTGTTTAAATTTGAATATTAGTTTTTATTCGAGTGCAGTAACTATATCAAGCAAAAATAAACGGACCGATTAATTTTAAACGATGATTTAAAAAATAACGTTTATTGCCATGAAAAAACTATTCACGTACATCTAAATCTTTTTTTTTGTGAGAAAGATGAGTTCCGCTGAATATCACACAAAAAAGTTATGACTTAATATGGGAACATAAAATGTACAATGTCACATTGTAATAAACTGGTGAAACACTGGCTTTTGCACGTACAGTATGTGAACAAAGCGCTGTTAATTACGATTTTCATATGTTTGTATAGTCCCAAAAATGTATTTCACAAAAACCGCATAACTGAAATTTCACAAAAAATATGTTTGAGTGTTTTTTTTTTCCTTCGTTTGGTGAATCGAAAAACCGAGACAGTTTCTAGAATAAAGCCCGAGAATTAGCAGTTACCGTTTCCAATATGTGTATTATTTTACACTGCAGTCGTCGTTAGCAATTATATTTAGCCTTATCTTTCATTTTCACCATAAATTACATATATATAACCACGGTATAAAATCTCGTAATCACGGGATTTGGCTGCATAAAGTCTACGCAAAATTTCTACGTATCTCTGAAATACACACATACAATCCGAGTCATATATGAAAGTTTAATACACGCCCGTTAGCAACTCGTTACCTTACTTTGAAAAGGTTATAATTGTCATTTTTGCCTAAAATGACCTTTTGGTCGGAAAAACTTGTATTTACCGCATGCTATCATACATATATATGATTTTCAGAATTATCTATGGTTGAATTCCGGAGTTGAACTGCATCTGCACACTTTTTTTACTAAATTTATTTTGACAATCGTAATCATTATTTCCATCATAAGATCTTTAAGATCACTATTTCTGAGCAAGAGTTGTGAAAACATATGCTTAAAATAAGTAATTTGAAACATTTTTACTTGCTCATTGTTACTTTGAATTTTAATCAATCGAAACTTCAAACGCTCATATCTCAAAGCAGTTTCAAGAGTAGTTAGAACCCTTTCAAAGTAAGGTGTCGAACTGGCGCATATGTGGTGTACTTGTTTGATATTGCGTGAATATGTATGTACATAATCAAGTAACTAAACAATACTATGTGAGCGGGTTAGTTTCTATTAATTCTACGTACATAAAACCAGTTTTTTAATATCGATGTCTAATAATAGATAATGCATTACTCATTGCTTGTTTTTAAACAACAGTTCCAACCAAAAAAACGTTAGCGTCTAACCAATATCATTATTTATCTAAGTGAAATCTCAATCAATGCCTTGCAGGCTAGGGTTGCAGTTCTTGCATGCCTCAAGTAATTGTACTGAGTATCGCAGAATTCTAAATATTTTCGGAATATTAACGGCTGTAAATATCGACGAACTCATTTAATAACTGCCAAAAGCACAGGTATCGTGTACAACTAAACCTTTGTTTGTACGGTAGATGCGTTCCGCGGAAAATCGCACAAAAAAGCTGACTTAATATGGGAACATAACATGTACACGGACGCCCATTTCAAGGTCACATTGTAATAAAAGGCGAAACACTGAATTTTGCACGTATAGTGTGTGAACGACGCGCTGTTAAT
This sequence comes from Himalopsyche kuldschensis, assembly GCA_028554975.1. Classification (NCBI taxonomy): domain Eukaryota; kingdom Metazoa; phylum Arthropoda; class Insecta; order Trichoptera; family Rhyacophilidae; genus Himalopsyche; species Himalopsyche kuldschensis. The sequence continues at coordinate 2,008,341 of JAHFWI010000092.1, forward strand.
TTCATTATTACACATGTACGTCAAAATAGTCCCAAAAATATATTTAAAAAAAAACCGCATAACTTTGAAATCGCACAAAGAAGTTCGAGTGTTATAGAAAAAAATACGATGCAAAAGCCGACTCTATATAACGCATTGCATTTGATTTGTGCATTCATAAACACAAACCAAACAAGTAGAAGGGTCGATTATCGATGTATTTTTTAAAACCAGAAGTTACTGCGCAGCGTTCTGCGTATGGTTTGCACCGTTTTAACTCGTACCGGCCGATGATTTGACGTGCGCTGAGCCACGCCCACTCAAGTGAAGTGTATCAATCTTTTCGACAAACATAAAAGAATACTTTTTAAGTTAAATCTGAAAAAAGTAAGAGTTCGTCTTTATTATATAACGTATAATGTAAATTAACAGAATTTATTCAATATATTGAGGGTTTAATGAACTGTATAAATATGTACATATCGTTTCGTTTTTGGAAAAAGAACATCTTTAAATTCTACGGTATCGATGCCAGAGAACAAGTGAAAGTTGTGCATAATAACTGCCAAGCAAACAAAGGAATAAACGTGACAGTGACAGAAAAACTCTCACTCTTAAGCTGGCCGAACTTTTTGCAAACGGACAATATCACGAATTCATAATGATAGCTCCGTAAAAAATAATCTATTCCACCGGCAAATGGAACTGTATTTTTTCAAACGCGAAGTAATATCCGACTGTCTCATCTCATTGGGAAACTTCACTTCACATACTTATAGCATGCCGCAATCTCGAAGTAAACTGCGCATCATTATTGTTGATGATCAAGACTGTTCGAGACTGTCACACGAACAATAACAATGCAAAAAAAAACACGCACCAACCGATACAGAGCTGGGGACACGACTGACTGACTGACGCCTCCGTGCTTTTCGGTTCATAGATTTTTTTCCGCGATCATTAGAGATCCACATGCGTTTTTTTATATTCGAAATGTGATAAACTATGGCGAAGATAGCGTTTCGATTGCGGCGAATACAACATACTACTTCACGATAGCGATTTTGCAAGTAAATTAAAGAAAATTAAAACTTCGATTGGTATTTAGCGACTGGTTTGATCGAGGCAAGAGTCGATTCGGCGTAAACTGTTTATTTTGCGTACTGATAGTGGCAGTCAAGCCTTAAAGTAAACTTGGACGAGGCACAGGTATGCTAGGGTGACCTATCAGTCGGCTAAAATATTACCGCATAGTATGTTTACACGTGTTAAGTTTTTAACGAAATATTCAATTATTTTTTTGTAACGTTTACACGCCTTAATGTGAGTATTTATTTAGATCAGAACTGGTGAGACGATTTTTTTTATTATTTTTTAACATAACGTCTTTCCGCCAAAGTATTGACAGTGAACATTTTAAAAGTGTATAGTAATCGTTACTCGAGTAATTTGAAAAATACTCGAGTAATACTTGTAATATATAAATGAAGATTTATTTCCAAATTTTGTTTTGTTTTAAACAGCGGACAGAAAAACTAGATAGAACAAATTTAATTGATTGTTATATTTTAAGCCGAGGTTCACAGCAACAGAGAGGCTTTTTCTACTGCTGGAATAAAAAAACAAAACTTCGATCCAAATTAAAATTTGAGACATTAATTCTCTATTATTTTTGACATACATGATTCTTAAATTTAAATAAATGTATTAATGAACCATATTAATTTATTTATCATCTATTTAAATACACAAATTTGAATTAATAAAATATATTTTGGAACATTTGAAACTACTCGAGTATACTCGAGTATTTTTTAATTTTACAACTCGATACTCGAGTAGTCGAGATGTCGAGTAATTGGAGTGCCTAGCTGTGCGGTCTGAGTTTTTTGGCCGTAGTCGTACCCGGAGTCGGAAATTTTTATTTTTTAATATATTTGATCCCGTTTTGTGTGTATCAAGTAAGTGGGGTTCTGTGATGAAATTACGTCGTTGCTTTGTTCGACGCCTGGTTACCCTAGCTCACAAATACACTTGCATAACAGAATACAGGTTACATCGAAGCGGCGAGGTGCAGAAGGCGAAAGGCTTGAGGTGTTTCAAAGGTGAAACCTGTCTGGGTCGAGTATGGCGCCGGGGTTTTCCACCGCGCAAATCACTTATGTTTATTTATTATCTATGATATCAGTTTATTTTATTTATTCAACCATAAAACTGATTAAACTGAATTAAATTAACATTTATATTTATTTTTTGACAATTAATTACAATTAATTGAGTCATCAGAGGCAAAAAAAATTGCACTCAGCAAGTATTGAATACTATGTATATAAAGTTTATAATGCTTGAAAAATAATCAATAAATATACAATAATAATAATTTGCCTTTGTATGATAATGCTATCATTTTTTTCCTCGAATATGTGAGAAACCTTAATATTTTTTGGACTGCTGCATTTATTTATATGTAACGTCTAATAAGGACATTCAATGTACTCATTCGGTTTACTTCTTTGCCAATTTCAATGTATTTTTTTATTTCACTCTAATTTTCAGTGCTGTGGAGTCGTTAAACAAAATTACGACTCCGACTCCAGTATTTACCATTACTCGACTCCGACTCCAGTAATTACCATTACACGACTCCGACTAAAGAAAGATTGATTTTGTCACGTTTGTTCCTACCTTTCCTATTTATGTAAAATTTTACTTATGTGAAAATAGAAAGTTCAAAATTTCCGACTCCGAGTACGACTCCGGCCAAAATGCCGGGAAGACTCCCGACTCCGGCCAAAAAACCCCGACTTCACAACCCTGTTTATTTCTGTAAACTATGTAATTTTGTCTTCCAATGTTTTCATCTTTTTCACATTGCAAAAGCAATAAACATATAATATGTGTAAATTCTAATCATTTTCCTTATACTAATTGTTTATGCATATCCGTTTTTTGTCTTCTTCAATTATGTAGCAATAAATAGCCCTGCATCTATTTATATGCCCGAAACCGGTCCTAGTCTTTTAAAAATATAACTCGTACAAAAATTATTGTGTAGGTTTATCGACAGCAGTTATTTAGTTCGACGCGATGGCGCAAATCGACCATAAAATCGATACCATAGTAATATTACAGTCGCATGATTATGTGTAATAAAATGCAATGAAAAATAATAAAAAAAATACAAACAAAAAATAGTTTTATTGGATGGCGTGGGATTCGAACGAATGGTCAGCCGCACCGCTCGAAAGCGAATAGCCCGAGATATCGCTGCACAAAATAGATCTATAAGTTTTATAATGATAGACTCGCTTTCATTACAGCCATAATTTGAATAATTTGTAATCACTCGAAGTAAATTATCATAAAGTAAGTATTCTGAGCTGTACGTACTGCTATCACAATAAAAAAAAACAATTGTGAGGTTCATCGAGATTTGATTCGCAGAGAAAAAAAACAACCAAATCTGATTCAGAGCCAAAGCGTTGACATATCGAATCATCCGACACCACCGGCGGGCGAGTCCATAAAACATAATGTCAGGCTTCGACCATTCAGATTCATTCACCCAACCCTTTCGCGGTGAAGAAAACGGTCCTCGGATCTAAGCTCAACGTGTGACCCGACCCAGCAATAGTTTTATTTATTTAATATAACGTCTTTCTACAAGAAAGTGACAGACAACACATTAAAATACAATAGAGTTGTCAGATTATTTCAAATTTCCCGCGTAAGCGCCGTATTGATAAGGCTACCAGAGAACATCGGCAGATGTCTCTGGGCAATTAGTTTTCTCATTCTTTCCGTAATTTGAAATGCAAATAAAAACGCTATCTATGGTTTTTGGCGTCTTCCTGCTCCGAGTGCGGGAACGAAACCACTAGGAACAATAGCGGATATCTACTGGTTCGCAAAAGGAGTGAATACAGCTCAGTCATATTTATAATTCTATTTTACCCTCTTCATTAAAAAACGTAATTTAAAGTTAAAATAACAAATCAACATTGCTACACTTTTTTCCACTGACAATCTGTTTCATTCGTTTTACCATTGAGCTGATATAAGGGAAGTATTTTCTCCACATTTGCATTGTTGGCTGGAATATAAAATACGTATTTGCATATCTTTATCAGACCCATTACCTCACGCAGAATTTAGGGAGAAAACGGGGAAAATAGTAATATGGGACTGAGTAGTGAAATGCGGTGACAGTCCCGTACACGTATGGCAACCATAGTTGTATTTCTTTTTATTATTTTACTTGCGGTACATGATAAATTATCGTATATTAAAAAAAATAACAATTCATAATCAAATACTGATAACAAAGATACTAGCCAAACAAAGCTAGGTTATATTTTAGCACATTATATACCGTATCGCGATTCGCATAAATGTTAAACATATAACGACGCACAAAAATAACCGATACACGGGTAAGAATTATCTATTAATCACTTTTAATGTGTTTACTGTGAATTCTTGATGGATAGGTAGGTATATTTATATGCTTATATGGATTGTTTGTCTCTACTTTCGACTATTTGGATTCCAACATTTTGGTCGACCGCCGGGTACAATACATATGACGAGGCCTGCAGAACTGAGGGATTCTGGCATGTCATGGGAGGAACTAAAAAATCGTCGGGGCCACATCTTCCACACGGAGAGAGAATATGGCCGAAGAAGAATTGCCCGAGAACAATGTAAGCTTTCGATTGTCAATATTTAAAATATTAAGAGCGGCTATCGCCTTTCCCGCTTTCCAAGTGTTTACCATGTATGGGTGTATTTCCAAGAATCACTTACTTTTCCACTCTTATCGCTTCTTAGTCAATAGCAGATGACTTGCGTTGAGTTCAATTCGAAGTGAACTGCATAGGCGGATCCACAGGGGGGGGGGGCATGCCCCCCCCTGAGAGAATTTATTCCATTCAAAATTTTATAAAATTTAATTTTCAAATGATTTTTATTTAAATAAATATGTTGTAGTTCTCATTTTTTCACGACCCTTTAGCTTAACCACCACAGTTGCGGCAAAAGAAATCCGCGCACCCTTCACAATTCCGTTAATTTGCAAATATTTCCTCGAAATCTTTACCAATTTACATTTGTTTTTCTTTCTATTGAAGAAAACTAATAGCCATATTTTGAAGAACAATCGGTTGACACCATTCACAAACATTAAGATGGCCTGGCTGCTTACCGCGTCTTGTCCTCATGAGTTAACCTTGAAATCATCAGAGCATATGACTCATCTCCAATCATCCAAAGTCCAATTTTTGTGCACCGTCGTCCATTCTTACCTCCATTTTAACATTTTTACTTTGGAAACTGTTTTTTTAGGCGCCGAGCGGGAAATCCATGTGCCACGATTCTATTACGGCTATTACGGACATTTTGCATCGATCGTGTGAAATTATCAGTCGACTAAAGCTCAGCATGGAAAACTGTAGCAGTTTTGAAGCGTTTTGAAGCGTTTTTGAAAAACCATACTCCTTATACAAGGTCCTGGTCGGTTGCTAAGCGCTCTCTGTCGGTTCAAACATAGCCCTCCGGATAGCCCTTTCACGAAATATTTTTAAAAAAATGCACGCTATATTTTCTACACATTCTACTCTAAGCCAAACTTTTCTACCTTGTAAATTTTCCCCAGAAAACTGATTTAATTTGGGCTTTTATAGCGATTACGTTTTCTTGCGGCTATCCATAATTTCGTCAGATGCTTTCGCGACTAGGTCTGGCTCAGTACTGTTGAAGCTTTCAAATCTTGATTGTTTTTCAAAATATGGTTATTGGTTTTCTTACAATCGAATGAAAAAAAAATGGAAATCAGTAAAGAATTCGAGGTAATATTAGCAAAGGAATGGAATTATGAAGAGTGCGCGGATCTTTTGCCACAACTGTATATATACATGACTGTGATAAAAGTTAATAATTATGTCGTAATTGTGTGGTTTCGTTACGAATTTTACTAAATTTGACAATCAGCGTTGCCTCCGCTGAAAGGAGGTTTTTCATATTACGACGCATGAAAACCTGGCTGAGGAATCGTATGAGTTCGAAAAGACTATTTTTTGGTCTGGCTTTGTAACATATCCTCTGGAAAATGGATATTTGACCTGAATATTTTTGGGTCTATTTGCAACGTCAAAAAAACGAAAATTCGACTTAATTTTATGTTTGCAATTTTTTCTGGTATAAAAGGTAATACAAAGAATCGATGATAATAGTCAGAGTCATCAATTATATCACAAGATTTTGTTTGGCGTCATCACTTCAATAAACGCAGGGTCATCATTAATTCCGAATAAAAAAAGTAGCGGTTCCGTTAAAAAAATCGCGTATAAAGGGGACTGGGTGTATAAATATTTTTTAATGTATCATGTTTATTTTCAAAATGGCCACCCCTTGGGACAATTCCTGGATCCGCCAGTGGTGAACTGTGAGTAAGGCAGTGAAACCACTAGAATGAACAAAATATTAAGAAAAAGATAGGATAAGGCAGTAGTATAAGGAATTGTTTCCCATTGGTATATAATCCAAATAAATTCTACATCATACGTTGCGAAGGAAGAGCCCCTACCAGTTTATTTCTTGATGCTTTAAGAATGATTAAATATACACACGTGGACTTACTTGATTTCTATCAGCTTCCGTCGGCGAGGACCTTCCGTGTCTCGCCAAGCAGGCGCTCAGTTTATTCCCCGAATCCGCAAGTTGCAAATTATTTGGCCTTCTTGGCCTGATGCTGTTAAGAAATCCTTCTCCTCTGTTATTTCTTTCGTAAATCGGCGGTTTCGGCGCCGCTTCCGGTATGGTCGGCTGTTTCCCGCCGTTTTGCAATGCGGCGGCGCGGCCATTTTGTAAACCGTAGAGAAAGGAAGCTGGCCGAACCAACGCGATGTGTTCTATCTCGGGTATGGACGGCGGCGGCGGTGTGGGTGAATGAGCTGGCTGGTCATCCGCGCAGGGTATGTCGTAGATTTTCGTCGACTGTCGGGAAAGAAAAACAATTGAATTAGATGATTAAGTAGAATTCATTTCATTACGTTTCTTAAGCCACTGAAGAGATCATAGACAACGAATTCAATTCACTTGCACGTTTTAATGGGTTAATTGAAACTGGCTGACCTTGCATCTCCCATTAAATGATGCAGCTGCTAATTAAACGCCAGCATTTCATAACCTAATAACAAGTCAAGGGGAATTAAATTACGGCTCATAAAGAGACCTAGTGATAGTTCTACAATGATAGTATTGTCAAGTACAGATATGTCCAACTGAAATCACGTGGTGGACCAAACCAAATAATGCATGTCTCTGGTGGGCCACACATTAAATATATATTTTAAGCCATACAAATTATAAATTTCAATCTATATTTGAACGACCCGGATACCGACTTTTGACATCTCCAAGCTTATCAAGTGCATGAATGAACTTGAACTGACGCGCAGTAAATAGTTTTAAAGAATTTAAAAACACCACATCTTAAATTGGTAGTCAACCTGTTTTGACACACAAAATACTCGCATCGATATGTGGTGCCAAGTGCAAATGTAGTGTACATTTCTAATTGCCTTAATTTCGTTAATTTACTGCCACACACAAACATCAATTGAGCCATATTTGGCCCGCGGGCCAAGGGTTGGGCATGCCTGGTCTAGAAAAGTCCCCATCATAGGAAACCAAACTCTGACGAATTAATTTAATACCAGTACTCGGCATATCACGGAACCAAGGAATCCGGTACTCAGAACAGTAAAATGAACTCCAATCTTAAAGAAGATGAAGCTAATGTTATATTTAACTATGAGTTCAGTCAACCAAGGAGTTGTACTCCATTCAGTTAATATCACAATATCAGCATGTCAAAAAATATTGCGCGGTGTGTAGGTGATATCACCGTTATCATCTTAAGTCGTAATAAAACAAATTTTGCAACAATGAATAAGTAAAATAAATTGTACGTACATACAACTAGCCGTGCTTTTCCGAGCGTCATATCCGAATGAAATGGACATGGATGCGAGTGTATAATAATTACTAACGCAACCATGTCAACGCGACACGCCCTACACGTTTAGAAACATAGGCTGCAACCATGACGATCTGCATTTTTATCTTTAAAGTTTGAATTTAAAATAATGCTGTAAATATTATGACAATTTTAAAAAACAAGGCGAAACCTGTTCGATTCATCTGGTGATAGATTTCCAGAGATCCAACCTTGGACGATGCGTCGAAGTGGACAAGAAGTTTGATTCTCCAGCTCGGTAGAATTTTTTAACTGAACTATTTGGTCAGTAGGTGAACGCGTTAAAGGGCGAGTAAATAATTATCGTTGAGGTAGGAATTTCTGTGAATATTATTATAATTTTAAATGCTAAACGATGAATATAAAAATCAGTGTTTCTCAAACTTTCGGAATCTATGTTACCTTTTCACAAGTTTCGTAACCCCTCACTAAAAAAAAATCTTATATTTTTTTGTTAATGAGAATGATGAAATTGATTGTGTTGAGACGACAGATCATTATAATTTGGTTCCTGGTTGTTAGTTTTAATCTGAGATGTGGTTCCCACATCCTTTATGTTTTTTCAATTTACTTGATGTCGACAAATGATGAAACGGCAACTTCACACAGATATGACGCTGTAAATGGCAAGTATGTGGTGCAGTTGTCAACGTCGTTAGCTACCGTGTCGGATCGCCCGGGTTCGAGATCTTTTCAGTAGATAAGTTTTGCTCAGAGGCAATAGGTGTTTGTGCTGTTAAAAATCCCTTCCCACCTACCCAATCTTAAAGAGCGACGCATAGTGACAGCGATTAGCTAATCAATAGTCCTGTCCTAGTCCTCGTATCCTTTCCATTCCTACTCTATTCGAAAAAAGAGTGGTTGAGCACCGGAGTAACAGGCAGTCCTTGTAGAAAAACGTATGCTCCAAAATGGGAGCGGACATGGTTAAAAAAAAAAGAGGCAAGGTTAATTTCAGGGCTATCTATGTTAAAGCTAGAAACATAAGTTGCATTTGCAACCAGAATGATGTTCAAGTAAACTTCTAAGCTAACTAAGCCAAAGCTCGATGCAGAAAGTACCACTACCGAAATCTTCCAAACACCGTCAGAGGGTGCGCGTACCACACTTTGGGAAACACTGTCGTGACTAACTGCTTCAAAAATCATAAAATACAATACAGGGAACGAAAAAGGTAGCGTAAATTATTATCAGTCACGTAATTTAATAAAAGAATAACTCATTATAATATTCCCGGTAGATGTCTACTCCTGTCTGGTTCTGCTTTGATTTACTCTGATAAGGGCCATCTGTCGAATGTGCGTAACAACATGTCAAGACTGGTAGGGACGGCTTAATTTAGCCTTCAGAGTTCAGGCCCAGTCACGGAACGGTGGGCCAGAGCAACGCGATACTTCTGGGAAATATAGGTGACTATATCAATGCAACCCAGCGGAGCATCTTAAAACACCTGCATGTTTATGATTGTAAACATAAATGCTCTTTCTCTCTTAACAATGTTCAATTGATGTTTATGTGTTAAGTAACTGAGTGTGATTCGTGTTCTATTTTAGAATATTATGTACCTACACCAGTGGTTCTCATGTGGCCACAAGAGGATTTGGCTGCGGCCACCAACAGCTTCATAGAAAAAATGATATTAAAACAAATGTGGGTTTACAAGTAATTTCTCAAGAAAGACTATGAAAATGAAATGTTTCGTATTAAATTAAAACCAATAATAGTAAATTGACAACCATGTGTAGTTCCATTTGATAAACCTCATATTCAAAAAATTTGGTGCGGCCAACAGACATTTTTGTAGGTCCCCTTATGTTAACGATGCGGCCACGGTGCAATTTTCCGTGAGAACCACTGACCTACATATATGTTTCTACATTTATTTACAGTAAAATTATTGAATGATTTATGGGCGTATAAAAGCAAATATTGATTTGTCTAATTTAAGATGTTAGAAATAAATTACGTTTTTGTGATTAATGCTTAAATTATTAGCTTTATCGAAAGTTTTTTCTTTCTTTTCATCTTACTTTATTTGTAATAAAGAACAATATACAAATTTTATGAAGCAGTCAACAGCTGATAACAATAAATAAAATTGGACATAACTGCGGTCAATTTATAGGTTACCGCGAGACATGGAAATCATTTATTCACGGTTTCGTATGCTTTTGTGTGGGTTTGCAACTGATATATATAATCATACAATAGTTTTTGTTATATTTCGACAGAAGTATGGACATATCGGTTTTTTGATGCCTCATTTATTTATGCATTTTTTCCACGCAGTACATCCACAATATCATAATGGATTAATGTTGTCCGTTAAGTCCCAAAATCTATTGCACAATAATAAGACATTTACACGCAATCCCCGAAAAGAATGATTTTTTTTAACCATGTCCGCTCCCAACTTGTAGCATATGGACTCCTCACGGAGTTTATCTCAACATATTTATTTATTGTAAAAAATTAAACAGAATATATGGCATTACAGCTGACGCCAATGCGCCATGCATTTGACAATTAATAAAAATAACACAAAAAGTATTACACAAATATGAAAAAAAAAAATAATTTAGAATTAACAAATGTATGGAACAGAACAGAAACATATTAATTACATAAAAAGAAAAAATATAAAAACAAAGAACCAAGTTCACTACCGAAGATGTCCACATCAACAGGCAGTGCATTCATCAGCCGAACAGCCCTTGTGACTGACGACTCAAATGACCTACGTGACAAACAAGTTCTGACAAAGAACATTGATTGGCCTTGGCTACGACCACGTAGGTAGAAACTGGGAGCATGCAAGCTTAAAGTTCCAAGGATGTCAGGGTTATCAACCCGGCCCCGAAGAAGAAGAGTAAAATGTTTCAACATTGAAATCGATCTGCGAGCTTCAAGAGAGTGAAACGAAAGCATTCCCAAAAGAAACTTGGTTGGATAATATTCCATTAAAGAATTATGAAAAGGAAATAGATTGAATTTTTTGAAATTATAATAACGCAGAATTTTTTTATGAACTCGCTCCAGTTGCGAAATATATTTATTTTCATATGGACCCCAAATAATAGATCCATATTCAAGCTTGCTTAAAACTAAGGAAATATACAGAGTACGAAACACAGTAGGATTTTTAAATGGCTTACTTTGCCGAACTATGAATCCAAGACGTTTACTAGCATGCAGGGTAATTGAAGAAATATGGGAGTGAAACGAGAAAGAAGAGTCAAATGTTATACCAAGATCAACAACTTCAGACAAACGCTGCAAATTTATATTCGATATCTCATATTTATATTTGATCGGCAATTTTGAACGAGAGAAGGAAATACAGAAACATTTCGAAATGTTGAAGTCAAGTTTGTTTATTGTGGACCAATTCAGAATCGAGTTTAAATTATGCTGTAGAATAGCACAATCCGACTCATTCCTGATGGTTGTAAACATATGTTTTTCTACGAGAACTGCGTGTTACTCAGTTGCTCAACCTCTCTTTTTCGAAGAGAGTATGGGTGGAAATGATACGAGAACTAGGACAGGACTAGTGATTAGCTAATCGCTGTCACTATGCGTCGCTCTTTTTGGGATCGGAAAGGTGGGGAGGGATTTTCGATCGGGAATCGAACAAGGGGGCGGTCCGGCACGCAAGCCAACACCGTTGACACTTCGCCACGGACCGGACAATATTTAAATAATATTTTAATAATAGCGATTTAAAAATAGTGTGTACGCAAGCATACGTCGAATCATCGGCCGGCGCTTGTTTTAATTGTTGCACCTATGTGATTATATTGAATTGTGACCGGAGAATTCGGTAAACTGGCGCTTTAAATTTAAGACCAATAAAAGTGTGCCCCACTTTTACATAGGTTCCCAACTTTCTTCGGGTGGCGACCCCTTTTTATAAAAGTGATTTGAACCGCGACTCCCACAGAAAACCCGTGCACTGGTATAAACTATGAATCGAATAAAGTTATCGGTCATTAACACGAAAGACTTATGTTTCAGTTTGCTAAATCATCTGATACTAAAATAAGCGTTATTCTTCGCCTTACAGCATCTTACAAATGATTTATATCATAGGTTTTATGATCTCTTAAATCGTTAATTGTATAATAACTGTGGGACTTGCTGTTGAACGGTTGTAAATTTAGAGTATTTTTAATAATGACGTTGAGGGTCGCAGTGAAAGACGATGTATTTTTAACAACTATACGAAGGGTTGTTTTGAGAGAACGGTGAGAGAATATATTTCTGTACATGCCGTGAATACAATAAGTCAAAAAAAAAACAATTACCAGGGCAACGATTTTAAATGTTGGCTTTCTGTGGTAAATCAGATTGGATGATTTTTAAATTGTAGTTTATTAACCCTCGAAAGACGGTCCCTGAAAAATAAAGTGTGATCCGAAGGGGGGTCTAAAAATACCCCAGTGTTATGGCTTAGATTGCCATAGATTGCATTAAAAAAATATTATATTATGCTTTAACGTATCTTTATACATTGTTTTAAAAAATATATATAAAAATCGAGTTTTCCTATAAATAATTCATATTTTAAGTCGCGCACGAATGAGACAACAATATCATGTTCATGACATACTGGCGTTATCAAAACTAAGAACGCGAACGCTTATCAAATGATGTAAAAAACATCCATCTGATTGGTTATGTACGTTTGAACGAGGCGCGTTTGAGATAAGATAACGTTATCTTGTCGCGTATGGGCAGTGATGTTTGAATCCTGGCAATTTGTAGCGACGATATACATGGTTTTCGGCCATTAATAATCCAACCTATTTTCTTTTTTATCTAATTGCGACGAAACTAGTCGATAAAAATCATATGTTTTACTGTAAAAGACATTATTTAAGAATACTAAAAGCTTACACATTTGTATCACTATTATTAAGATAGATATTTAAGATAAAATGTCAGTTGTGGTATTCGGTCTTACCCACCGTGAGGCAAATGTTATGTGTGTTTTGAAATCCCCCGAAGCCAATGAGATAAGTAATTTCTTTTCAAATTGACCACTCACATTACGCACGAACGAGATGTCAACGTATTCACCGAATATTTAAATGAAAATACTTGATTGAAATAAAGTGAAAGGTAAATGAAAAGGCGTTTATGAAAGCTGTATCTTACTGAGACATTATACTTATATAATTATTACTTTCTGAAGGTTAAAAAATAAAAAGCTGATAAACTCATTGGCTACGGGCGAATCAAAACGACGCGTATTCCACGTTCCCCGAAGCCAATGAGAAAGAGCTTTTGAGGATTACGACTGAATGTTTTTCATAAACTTTCAATATCAATTTAGAGATGTTCTAATGTCTGTGGGATCGACATTAGAGACTTCAATTACTCGACACCTCAACAACTGGAATATCGAGTAGTAAATTTTAAGTCGTCGCGGCGATTTGGCCGGAGTCGTACTCGGAGTCGGAAATACTGAAAAGTTTGAAATTTTTATTTTTTCATATACATATTTTGTCAAATTTGGCTATTGGCCGGATTGGTAGGGTTGATATTTAATTAAATACAAATCAATAGGAAAATTAGGCAAAAAAAAAGATACAATATTAAACTTTTTTAGTCGGAATCGGATTCGTGTTTTTGGTCAATGTCGGAGTCGTGGTTTTGGTAAATGCTGGAGTCGGAGTCGAACTTTTTTTAACCGACTCAACAGCCCTGATATTAAAAGATTATAAATAAATATAGAAGCCTATTTTATTTCATAATTATATTTATTTCAATTTATACATATTTCAACAATAATAGAGAATAAAACGTCTCAAATTTTAAATTGGTTGGAAGTTTTGTTTTTACAATCCCCGCAGTAGAAAAAAGTCTCGACGATTATTACTTAAAACGAGTATCGAGTACTTGAAAAATGGACGAGTATAGAGTAGTCGATAATCGAATTGGAGTATCTAACGGACATAATTAATATACGTCGCAGTGCGTGTTTTGTGCAAAATTGTTATATCTAACGTTGTCTATGTATTCACGCCATGCTCTTATAATGGTAAATAAATATTCGCTATTTTATTCTGACTAATTTCAATCAATTCTTCCAAGATCCTTTTGAAAAAATTGTAAGCTATGAATATATAATTATGAATTTAACAATTAATATAAATAATAAAAATCGACGAATTTTTCAAAATACGAAGAAGTCCAAATATACTTTTTTTAAATATGCAACCATGCGCAATTCATTTTTCCATAAACGAACATCGTTCACATTATGAATCACGTTGAAAAATAAGCAAGGAAATCCTAAAACATTACGAATAATGACACATCTTGCGGCATGACGATACAGCTTGTGATTTAGTGGCATACAAAATTCCAGTTGAAGGTATCCTGTTTGCCCGACTCTTATTCATTTAATAAACGGTAATTTGCCAATTAGCACATCGCATAATCCGAAGGCATCAACAAATCTATTAGATATAACAGACGTGTGCAATGAGACATTTTAAGGTGTCGTTTGGATCATACATTTAGAAATTATTGTCTGTTGTAACATTGCCCATATGTGTATAATACCGCGAACAAGGTGGCTTACCTATAATTTTCTAAAAGGCAGGACCGCCCACTATTGTAAACAAAATGGTTTCGGTTTAATTTTAGATCCGGGAAGTCGATAGTAAGACACTGTTAAGGCTATTAGTTGTTTAAGTGTACATTGATTTCTTAAAATAAGTTATTTGACGCGAGCAAAAAAATATTTTACGTAATTCACAAACTAATAGTGTACAGTCGACCCTAAACTTTCGAGCATTGTAACTTCGCACATTTTTGATCAGACTGAACTCTGAAAACTATGAAAAGATGAAATAGTTACCTGAATGAATGAACTCAACTTGGATGTCAACAACAGAGGTGTAAATGCGTTGATTGAGTCTCACTCAGTACCTCTGTCAAATGAATACTAAATTGAGCAACAAGAATTAAGTGACATACACATTGAGATACAAAGAACGGAACAAGAACCTGATAAAATGGTCAAAATTTTGAATATCGAAAATATTGATCTAATGGAGAATATACACCCATCCATCGCTTAGCACGATACTCGCTTAGCACGGTTTCAGTTTCAATGGGAAAAAAATGGTTTTCAACGTTTAATTTCAATGTACGGTTACAAAGTTTGAAGAACAAGAGTTAAATGAAGAAGAATTAATTGACATGACTACAAGTGTTCTTCCTGAAATCTGAAGCGATACCGAAAGCGAAACCGAAAGTTCTGGTCAAATTTAAGCGATTACTGCTAAAACAATAAAAGATGGGTTGCAAATAGCAAGAAATATAGAAATACATTTCCTAAATCAGGCACGGGCAAACTTCGGCCCGCCGAGTGTTTTCTGCGGCTCGCCATCATAAATCCTAATTCGAAGAATAATTTTTATTTATTTTTTAAAAAAATATTGAAAATCAAATAAAAACTCTTCAAGATATTGAGTGAGTATACAGATATTCCTTTTCACAGTCAAATTTGATGGCTTTGCTTGGAAAAAGTGTTTCGAAGAGTTCGGTATATAAAAAATATTATAATTTTATTTTTTGAAATGAAGTATGTTGCGGACTTTCCCGATACTGATGGTGCGCAAACTCATGCGATATCATTGGTGACTCTGCTATGAAACTTATTTAAGCACAATGCATTTATAAAATTCGTTGAATAGCACGTTTCCCGGTCGTAAATTTTATCAAAGAGAGTTACCATGTCAAATAAATGCATCTAGATATTTTAAAAGCACAATAATTAATACGAACTGAATAGAAAATTTAATAAAGAAAACGTTCTAAAAGCCTCGTCAACTTGGTAAATAAATATTTAAGAAATAGTTTTTGAGGTTTTCTTTTACATCTTTCTACTTTCGAACATTGAACATTCGCACACATTTTCAGGGACCAATTACGTGCCAAAGTCGAGGGCTGCCTGAATCTAATATGACAACTCGATTAATCTCATCTTTGTACTGTACACCAAGATATATTTTTTTGGGTAGTTCTAAGACTACACAGTTTAGTGAACGATATATTTACGTCAGGTGGCCGATGCTCTTGGGCTTTTCCGAACAGGAAACATTCATACACTGATTTTTCAACCGATTGTTGTCTATGACGATTTCAAAGTTCTCCATCCGCCCTGTATAAAATCCTGAGCGTATTTTTCTTTTCTAACTCAATTATATATAAGATCCATACATCTCCAAAGAGATGAGTTGATTGACCGAGTTACTCATAATACAACAACATTGGAAAAAATAGCAATTAGCCAATACAAGGGCATAGCGTGTATAAAATAGATACCCTCTTGAATAGAATAGTGGGTTGGCAGTGTTGGCACCGATAAAAAATGTGAAAAATTCAAATTTTATTCAAATGTAATAAAAAGATCGCAAACATATCACAAAACCAGATAGCTCAACATTCCTTGCAATTATAATGGATACAACAGTAGCTACATATGTATTGGTGTTTACCGCACACAAGTGCATTTATTAAATGACTGTAATTATATTATGAGTTCATATCTAAACAAGTATATATATATATAAATGCATACGAAGCGCTTATTTTCAAAACACCTAGAACGATTTTTGGTAGTTGCGGAGTAAACGGGACACTGTGATATCAATTTTATAAAAAAAAAAACATCACAATTTTTTGTATTTCTCTCCAAATATCTTATAATGATCAGGACCGGTTTCGTTCATCAAACAAACACTAGACAGTATTTAGTAGAGCAAAAAATATCACGCTTAATTTAACAAATTGAATTTGAATCGTTTGAATTTTGTACTTTTCTATGAGTTTTGTCGCTAACGACCCGGGTTTCGTCTTTCGGCGTCTTTAGGCATTTCAAGTTCACAGTGACAAAACTCATGAAAAATTACAAAATTCAAACGATTCTAACCCAGATATACCGACCGTTCTTTAAAAAAAACAGTCAACAGTTGATGATGAAGTTTTAACTCAGTTTAACTCAGTCACGCGATGCGCAAAACCGGTCCTGCTCTAAATAAATCTATTTTTGAATACAACAGTCATCATATGATATGCACGCCGAAGCATTACACGCAGCTAAAGAATTGGTAAAATAATATCAAAATGACGATAAAAAGTGTCAGGTCTATCTGGGTTAATTTGATATTGAAATTCAATCGAGCACATCAGGTCCTCAATCAAATCAAAATTGTGCAATAGCCACTTTAAGCGGGTCTGAAACTGTGCAGTTTACATTATTGACTTATACTTAGGTATTCACCGTACATCGTACAACCTAACAGTATAATTTCTTCGCCTTATCAGCGAGCGATAAGCTACTCGTAAAAAAAAAAACAACCGCACAACTTGTACTTGCACGTTGCATTGAAAAGAGCGTGCGATTTTCATGCAAATATGAACTAAAAATAAAACAATACATTTCCCGTTATCCGTGAACTTTTCAACACAATCGGGGGAGCTCCCATGATACACTTCATTAGCAGTAATTCGAATGTCTGGGAAAATATACGAAAAATAAATAATGTAAATTTACGCTGGCCAATTAAGTACTGCGTTGAATGAGTTCTACTTTTGCCGGTACTCTTAATTATTGTTCGCTCTGACAAAAGTGAAGTGACCAAACGTAAAGTTTTTTTTTGATAAAGGGTGACTGCTATAGTTATTGAACACTTCAACTTAAGCCATACAAAATAAAGAATTGCTTAGACGTGTGAAACGCTAGAATCATTCGTCTCCTTCACATCGATGTGAATTTTAAGCAATACTTTATTTTGGATGGTTAAAGGTGAAGTGTTCAATAACTATAGTAGCCACCGTTTCAGGGACCTCTTTTTGCACAGGAAAACGTTCTAGGTACCGAAGAAGTTTACAGTATTCCGAGATAGTTGACTGATTACTTTCAACTGACTCATAAATTTAATTCCTACAACTCCTATGTCTAGTCCTGCTCGAATTGTACAACTTGATTGGAAAAATATTTTTTATTAATTTTAAATAATCCTTCTTTCAAAATCGTATGTATTGGGTTGTGTGCTTAGTTAAAGTTTGTAACATGTCGGAATGTGGTTTATTTTTCGATATTTCGTTCAGCTATGCTAATAAATACGCAAACCCTGTTACATAAACTTCTCAAATCTATTGAGGTGTTGCTGGAAGGACAAAAATTATATATTGAAGAGTGCAAAGGGTAAAAGGTGTAAAATATTTGCCATCAATATGTTCTGTGAGTGAATAAAGTGTCATGTTCCAAGCTTATTAAGATTCAATATACGATGAAAATAATTATTGAATTTTGATCATCGATTCTTAGCTCAACACAATTTGTTAGATACATCAGGTGGGGAGTGACTTAAAATGACTCCACGGGCGACCGGTAGAAGGCAGTCGATGTTCTCCGGTATGCCGTCTAATAATAAATACACATAACTATGCGCATGTGTCACTTGCGAATTATTTACGCCACATACTTGCAGAATTAAAAATAAATGTGGGGCACAATTTTATTCTAAGTATAACTGAAGATATGCGAAATTTGAAAACTCTAAGCGCACAAGAATTCTTTGGAATCCTAGAGGAGTGTTTTTATTCGAATGTTGAATGTTTTAGCATTTTCTCTTATGCATTCGTTACACGGGTATGTATTCTAGTTCAGTTGGTTTTCTATCTAAGACAGACGAAAAAACACATTTAAAAAAATGTTATTTTAGTTGCGTTTTTCTTTTCTTTCTGCATAAAACTTATTTGTGATTTTTTCATTCCAAAAACGGCTTGAAGTAATGAACTACGAAGCCGAAAGATCTTTCAAGCTATGCTACCACATTAAGCAAGTACTTGCCTGTTATAATGCGTAAAAAAATCTGTAAAAACAAATCTGGACCGGTTTATAAAAAAACAGCTATCACTGCACTCGATTATAAAAAATAATAAAGAGACAACCATGTGCAATACTCCAAAATAACTCTTATATCCAAATATAGTAATTACTTACTTGTACATTTACCGAACAGAAATAATTATTCCACGTATTTACGTAAATATGTGGAATAATCCAAGTTATTTAAAATTTTATACTAAAATGACTTTCCACAAAGTTACCGCGCAGAACCCTCGAAAGTGTTAGAAATGCAAGATTTTTACTTTGTTCGACTTACGACGACCGAGGTGGAGGAACAGGACCCGTCCAAAGTCGAGAAAATTTCGTATTGTATTAAAATGCACGGATGTTTTCATTCCCTCCCATCCGGTCCCAAAAACAGAGCGTATCGGAAACGAATATATAACTACAAGTATTATGCTAGTACCATCCTTAATCTATAATCTATGTCAGGCATGGGCAACCTTTTCTAGGCTTGGGGCCAAATTATCATTCTGTCTCCGAGTCAAGGGCCGGACTATTTTTATTTTGAACCATATCCACTCCCAGCTTGGAGCATTTGGACTCCTCACGGAGTTTATCTCAACATATGCTTTTCTACGAGAACTGCATGTTATCCAGTTGCTCAACCTCTCTTTTTCGAATAGAGTAGGGATAGAAAGGATATGAGGACTAGGACAGGACTAGTGATTAGCTAATCCCTGTCACTATGCGTCGTTCTTTGGGATAGGAAAGATGGGAATGGATTTTCAACAACACAAACACCCATGCCTTTGAACAGATGTATCGACTGAAAAAATCCGTTCGTACCGGGAATCGAACCCTGGCGGTCCAGCACGCAAGTCAACAACGTTGACACTGCGCTACTAATCATAATAAATTAATCTTTAATTTACTAAAATACGTTGCTACTTCTTATATATTTTTTTATTTATATTATTCTTCTCCATAAGATTTGTGGAAGAAGAAATGTGATGTTTGTATGAGCTGATAGACTAAGAAGAAATGGTTTTAAAGAAATTAATTCCCTCTCTGGAACTATTCATTTCTTTCTCTATTACTTTGCAGAGATGAATCAGGGCCGGACAAAATAGCTCGGCGGGCCGGCGTTTGCCCATGTATGATCTATGTGATAGAGGTTGGCATTATACTTCCAAAGCAAAATTTAAAAAAAAAACCTGAAAATATTTAATGCCGTACCACATATCAACTCGAGGAGAGATATATCACACACGCCGATGCTCAAGATATAAAATGTTAAATTGAAGAAAAAAAAATATATATTGTCAGGACTTGACCCCATACCCATATGACCGCTAAGAAAAAGTTTTTGCCTCTTGATCACAGGTGCCGAAAAAATATTCCATATGCTTTACACCGCGAGAGGATGCGGTTGAACATACAATTATTTATGTATTGTCTGCACTCCCGTTCTACTTTACTTTAAATGTGGCCACTTTAGAGCGAGACAAAATAGACAGCTGACAATGAATACGGCATGCTCATTATTTCCATGTACGGTTATTTTCGAATCTATGACTGCGTAAGCAAATCCGACAAACGGCCAAACATACGTTTCAATAAACCTCACAATTATAAACAATACGAATGTTATGTTAGCCGGTGATACAAAATAAAACATCCATAGAAAGCCGAGCAAATTTGAATTGTACAAATTCAAACGAAACTGGGTAAATAATATGAAATTATCAAACGATTCAGCAGAAGACAAACGCAAATTAGTTTCACGTATGTTATAAAGGCTGTGGACGAGAATTTTCAAAAATGATTTTTTTTTTGTACGACTTTGACATAAAATATTATCAAGATCATGACCGGTTTCGCATACCGCGAGCGTTTTCAACCGATCGATTCATCGATATCTGTTTTTAGACATGGATTTATAAAAATTCACTCCCGATTCAAAAAAAACGAAACGTAGCAAGGGCAATTAGCTTACTACTAGTTAGAGGTCTGCACGGGCCGAAATTTACGACCGAATAATCGACCCGGCCCGAGCCCCAAAATCTCTGACCCGGCCCGAGGATCCTTCCCGAACATCTTACCCAACTCGACCCCAACAGTTTTTTCAACTTTTCAACAAAATTTTAATCATCATTCAAAATAATTTAATATCAACTCGTCACATTATAACATGTATGTAATTTAGATATACAGTGATGACGCATACATCCGAAATAATCGGATTTATGTTTTATTTATTGTATATCCTGGCCCGAGTGCGGCCCGGGCCCGAATTCAAACCTTCGTTACCCGGCCCGACCCGTTCCACGGGCCCGCGGGCTTACCTGAGCCCGTGCAGACCTCTACTACTAGAATTTTACTAGCCTACACTCTCCGAAAAAAGAATGGTTGAGCGACTTAATAACAGGCGGTTTTCGAAGAACAACTTCCTTTGACATACGATTAAGCTAATAATAACAATGAATTAAGATTCACCATCAGACTTCCCCTGCACAACGTTTTGTTTCATGCAGCTCTAGATTGGACCAAGTATGGTGAGGCTAATTCTATAGCTCGTAGAGTGTGTCGTGGGGCAACAGACTTATCCATTTCCTTATGTCCGATTTAGATAGTTCAAAAGTTTGAACGCCCCCAAAAAGCGAAACGGCAGCGAGGCGTTTAGTATTTGGCCGTATGACAACTGACCTGGCAAGTGAAAACTACAGTGCGGCTGGTACGCGGTCGATGACTTGTGTTCATTTGCCGCATATGTCTGTTTAATATCTTATACATAGCTGGCAAGCATATATCTCAATATAAATAGCATCGGAGGTCAAAATTTGACTCGGACAATGATAGAAGTGCGTTCGAAGATGATGAATGGAGACTGGAAGATAATCTATTCTAAATTTGAACGATTTGACCGCGAAAAATTGTTTTTTAATGAGAATAAAAATCTCACGGCAGCAAGACAGTATCCGGTATTGTCTATTGGGCACTTTGTTGAGTTAAGCCTTATACGGTATTAGCCTGAATATAATGCGATCTACAATGAGCATTCGGAGTAGGATTGAAATGAAAAATAATTTCTATACGCACAGTATAAGTGTAAAAACGATATACCTATCCAAATGTCGGCAAGGCAACTGTGAGCCGCCACTGTAACAGGTATTTTTATAAATACGACGCGAAATGTGTGGAAGACTCTTACTACATATTACACATGTAGAATATGCGATGTTTTATAATTTTCCCTAGGGCCCGAATACAGTGCGAATACCAATTAGAAAAAAATAATAGTACCGTTCCAAATAGAACTGAATAATATCTTTCACGTTGAGGTAAAGTTTGTATTAATTGCGTGGTAGATAATTATTGTTTATTTATTTTTTATCATTATTTAAAATAAACATCTTTAGAAATAGATAGTTGCACAAAAAGTACTGCTTGTACTGGCGTTATGAAATCTCTCCTACTGTAGAACAAGATGAAACAAATCTAATAATCTTTGAAATAAAATAGTCCTTCAAAATAAAAAAATATACAACATAATTTATTTGAATCTAATTGCCTAGTGAGTGTTTAGTCGTCTTAATTTGACACGCAAATTTGTAACTGTTGAAATTTTACTCGGTTAATGAAACCGACGCTTGTCTCTGAAGATTGGCCTTTTTTTCTAAGATATGTGTCATAATTCAACATTTCCCAGTGTGCTCAAGTGCAAATATAAAAATGCAATACCAAAACGGCTGTGAACAAATGTAGGTGAATAGTTACTTAAAACAAATAATAAACTGTAAATACAATTGTATCATACATTCTGTTCAAGTGTGTATTATACGAGAGCATACGTTAGTAATAAATTAAAAGTATATCGCAGAGCGATATTTGTATTTTAAAATGATATGCTCGTTTATAATACTCGTGTATTGTGCCGATATTTTGTTAACCCTATGCCCTTCCTAATATTTTTACGAGAGCTGGTAGTGAGTCGTTCAATCCCTGTATTCGGAGGATACAGAAGAAATGGTTGAGCGAAGGATTATTAGTTTGCTAGTTTCTATTTGCGCAGCGTTTCTTTTTACCCGGATAGAAAACACGATAGGTCGGGAGGTATAACACCACGATACAAGTTAAAAATCGCTTCATCAATTTTCCCATTTCGGGATTCGAAGCCGTCGTTAAAAGCTTCCACGGCCATGCACAATGAAAACTCTTGTTGGCTGATATGACGCAGCGCTCCGAGATGTTTACTCGGGTATTTTAATTGAAACACAATGTATAAATAAGAACATATTAAAAATCATTCTCACCATATAGTGCAGTGGCGTTGAATTCAGTTTCCTTGCAGAATAAGGGTCCTCAAAATCACTTTCACTTTTGCTATTTCTCCAGTTGGATTTGCCGCCTTCTTTGGTACGACTCCGGTCATGATCATGATGCAAAGCTCCAAATGAGTTTGAGTGTTCTTCGGCACTGTTTTTACAACTTCCTATTTTCAAACTTCTCCTGTTTCCTTCCAACCTCGACAGAATGTCTTGGACCCTGGAACCAGCTTCCATTGAATTATCATTGGCCATGCTTTTGATATCTTCCCTCTCAACACCTTTGACAGAATTGTCTGATATTAACTTTTCCTTGCTAGCGTGTCTTTCAGAGGCAGTGTCTAATTTTGGAATGTATTCCATACCATGAGAACTAAGAGACTTACGAAATGTATTCAATGCATTTGAATCTCTATTTTTAATTTTAAATCCATCTGCTAGTTGTGTACTAGTCCTTCTGAACGGTGGTTTACCAGAGTACACACTGGCAGTTCGAAGAAAACTGTACTCCTTTTCAGGATTTAACGCAGCCTCGGTGTCAGTATTGTCACGATTAGTGGAAGTAAGAAGTTGAAAGGGTTCCGCATATATGTGCTCCTGAGACCTGCTCTTCTTCAGTGCTCCATAGGGGCCATAAATTTCTGAATTGTGATCAATGAAGAATGTAGAGTTTGACTCTTCCTGTTTGACTCCGTTCTTAGAGGTGTCTAGAGTGGCGCATGTGCAGCCAATATGGCACTGAAACTGTCCTTCTTTTTTCTCATTGTATCCACATTTCTTACATTTGGGCGAGTCTGAACTTTTGGGTGGACTGCAAAATGTGCTCAAGATTAAATTCTGGCTCGTATAATTATCAGCTATGCTGCAGCGTGAAGGTGCCTTATCAGAAGTGGAACAGGGGCAGCATGAATCAGTCAGGGAAGTTCTCTTTGATCCAGGAAAGGAGCCAAACTTTTTATATCCACTTGATACTCTGGATGTACTTCCACAGTTAAAGGAATTGAAGCATTGTTTCAATGTACTCGAGGAATGACCATCTGAGGAATTTAGGCTTCCTTCGCTTGAGTTTAATATGTTTTCTTTGTCAGAGTAATTGATGTCAAAAATCTCTGTGCACATATAGTGGATTTCTTTAGCATTTGTTTCAGCGGGAAGAACTTTCTCTTTGGATAACCTCTTTAAGAGAGCTTTTGAAGGTTGTGTACTCATTCTACTCGGGGAATCATCAGAATCAGAAACGTTGAGTGCATTCTTTTTGTCTGGACGAGGAGACAAAACTTTGACACCTTTTTCATGTCTTATCAAAGCATTTTCGATTTTGTCAAGCATCAATTTCGATTCTTCTTTGGTGTGGTGTTGTTTTGGAGATTTTATAATTTTACCATCTTTTACTCTTCTTTTGATTTCCACAGGCGTTTTTGGTGGAGAGGTGATATCACTTCCGGTAGAGGCGAATGTTCTAGGTGGCTTTTTGGGTGGTGGACCTACTGGCAATGGTTGTTTCAAAACTTTCTTCAGCGTGTCTGTTAGGCCGTTGCAACTTTCGACACCGTTGCTTTGAAGAAAGTCTGATATGGAATCAGATTTTTTAATTTTTTCATCGATATCTTTTTCTGAACTGTTTTTTAAAGTATCTCTTTTATTATCACTACTTTCTTCAAACAATTTTACATTTTCTTCTACGCCCCGTTTCAATTGTTTCCGTCGGCTGACGGACTCATCTCTTTTCGTGAAGCTTTTGCCTTCATAATTATCTCTGATGGATTTGAACGTTTTGACTTTGGCAGACACTTCATTGTCTTCCAAATCATCTGAGATGAGATTCTCGCTCTCAGAACTGACCCCGCTGTCCGAAAAGACAGCGTCCACTTCGAGATTTTGTTCATGAGATTTTTTGATAAAGGCATTTCTATTTCTCGGCTTGATCACTTTGGCATACTGATCTAAAATATGCTGAGGGATTTGACCATCATCAGATTCTTTTGTAGTATTCATTTGAGATTCTATTGTTTGACTTTTGTTAACATTAACAGTAGGCAAGCCAATTGGAGAAATCAATAAAGGCTTTACGATATCTTTAACATTTTCTGATGAATCAACTAGAATAGGAAGCATGTCGACGTTGAATAGTGTTGTCTTGGGAGTATCTACTCTGTAATTAATACTTTTACTTGATTTACCAGAAAATTCGAAATTATCTTCCTTCATTTTAACTTCCAGTAAAGCCCCAAGTTTTTTAAGTTTGTCTCTAGCAAGAGCAGATCTATCGTTGACTCTATTTTCATTTTGTACGAATTCATCAGCCGATCCTTCACAGCTGCTGACGCTGTTGTTTCTGGAGTCTTTCAACTTTTCACTTCTGTCGCATCTAAACGCTGGAGTCCTCTGTAATTTTCTAGAAGGGTCACTGCATTGTCTGGAAAGGCCTCTGTTTTGGCAGGCCTCTGTCAAAGGATTTCCGGGTATGTGATATGATTTTTCACACCCTCCATCAGACTTGGTGCGCTCGGGTAAAAATTTCGTTGTTTTAGATTCTAACTTTGACTTTGGTGTATCGTTGACAAATTTTTGGTCTTTGAATCGTTGCAATGCTTCAAACTTGTTTGGTTTATCATTGTTTATTTTAGATGTATTCTGCGAGTTATTCATATCGGACATTTCTTTCAGTCTTTTCCTGTTGCCGAAATTGCAGGAGGGTCCGAACTTTTCTTTTTCACTGTTGTTGATATTCACATCATCTGAAGATCCGCCTACCGATGGACCGGCGTCATTGAACTGACACTGTAACGATCTCTGGACACCGTATTCTTTAAAATTGCTCTGAGTCTTTTTGACGGACAGAATGCTTTTAACCTCAGCTGTATTTTCACTTAAAACTTCAAACCGATTTGTTATTGATTTCACTCTGTTGGCTGAATTAACATGACGGTGCGATGCCATTTTATTGGTTAATAACAAAATACACTATGGCATTCGACATTCAAAAAACACTCGACACTGTCAGTTAGACTGGGATTTATTTATTCCGCAATATGCACTTATATGTTAGTCTAAAAAATACCATACATTAGTTCACATAACAATGCAAAATACTAGAGTATTCACAATTCAAAAAATATTAAGTTACATGCTGTTATAAAGCGAGAGCAAAATTATTAAACACTTATCGCTGAGATTCGGACATTATGTTTAATTACAACACTTGATGCTGGAGTGGTTAAAATTAAATATAAAGGTCTGTTGCAAATAATATATTACAAGTTGTCTACCCGCAGGAGATATAGTGCGAATGTTGCGGTTAATACATCGAACCACTGTTTCCGTCAAGCGAAACTACATAAAACAGGCTATGTACACTGTGTATTTTTCTATCACCATTAACCGCTTTAATTCCCGTTGTCATATAACATATTGTTTCTATATTTTACGGACGCACTTTCTCACGCGCGATTAAACGATATAAAAGTAAACAACTAAAAAAACTCGGCGCAAGAAACCTGTTGCTTCCAAGATGGACAACCATACAAGTGCACACTATATAATGCAATGACATAAACACTGTAAACGACTCGAACTTGCGACCAGAGCAGGTGTATCTAAGTAAACTTGAATCGGGATTCATTAAACTAAATACAAGATAATTCTAAACTTGTTGTTCAAGTTAAAAAAAAACATGAACACACTTTTAAACATCGCGTGAGATTATGTTAGTATCTTATCTATGGAGTTGATGCGAGCACGATTATGACAGATGGTACAATCCGATGTTTACTGTGTTTATGCCTATGGTTTATTCATGATCTGAAAAATGGCCGCTCAAGCGATGTGAAGTTGGTAGCAATATCAAACAGCTGTGCAATATTTGTCTATTTATCAGGGATTGAACAAATTGATAAATATTGTAAGTAAATAAATTTTATATTTTCTGCGAAGAGTGAAAACTGATGAAATAGTTGTGAGTTTAATATGAAAAAACAGGGTCAAGAAATGAAACTTCATTAAATGTCTATCATCATAGCATTCATCGAAAACTAATTTTACATAGACAAGAATTCTCTAAGAATATAATTTATTTATAATATAAATGATGTAAAATGAATGCATAAGAATTATTCATAAACCAATTGAAAAATCCATGTATGTAAATCAGGGTTGTGGAGTCGGTGAAAAAAAGTCCGACTCCGACTCCAGCATTTACCAAAACCATGACTCCGACTCCGACTCAAACATTGACCAAAAACACGACTCCGAGCAAAAAAAGTTCATTATCGTCACTTTTTTTCCCTAATTTTCTTATTTATGTGTATTCAATTAAATATCAACTCTATCAATTCGACCAAAAGACTTTTCAAAATTTCCGACTCCGATACGACTCCGGCCAAATCGTCGCGACGACTCCGACTCCACAGGCCTGCTTTAAATATCTATTCAGTGATTTAAAATCTTGATCGCGTATCAGAATTAAGATTGAAACATAAAAGCAGTGGTTTACGCAAAGTTGTCGTTCAACTCCACTAGAAGATGAAACTTTCAGACCACTTGGAACACACGATGTATGACCTCCTCTCGAACATAAAAGACAAAAAAGTGGCTAAAAACATTTTTGATAAAAAAAATCATACTCATATAAAAACACCCCAAAAATGATTACTCGAGGTTACTGCATCAGCATTTTATGCAACCATTATAAAAGTCTCACCACAATCAAAACTCTCACACCGAAAAGAAAAGAAAGCTAATGCTTTAAATCTTCATCATTATCATAAGCTTGTCGAATTCTAAAAACATTTGCTGGTGGTTGTAAAAAAATGTTTTACTTACCTTATTCTTTTTCTTACAACTTACAATTACTTATGTACTAATAAAATATCTGACCGTTCTAAACTTAAGAATGTAATATTTTGTGTAATTTCTAGTTATATTATTAAAAAACATATTCTCGGAAAATGAGCATGATAGCGTTGGAAAAGCTATATTTCGAAAAACCATTTATCAGCAATGAGTAAATATAAATCTTATAGCAGGGGTGGCCAAACTTTTACCACAATGGGCGACTTTTTTTAAAATTTTTGGTGACGATCGACTTTCAAAATAAATTGAGTCTATTATCATTGAAATAAAAAAGGATTCAGAGATGTGTACATCAGTACGCAAGACAGGTGGGCGACTTAGAATAGCTACGCTATCCACGCTTTGGCCACGCCTCTCTTATAGTCTAGCAAATTTAACAAGGCATCACTTGCACAATTTACAATATAGTACTTAGTGATAAAATGTCCGATATCTAATAAAAGTAAATGTCAATGATAAGAGTTATTGTCAGGTATACCAAAAAAATATGCTCTGTTGAGTTTCAGCAAGTAAAATTATTTGCTTCTTATAATAAGCATTACCTTATCAACGGTTTTGACAATTCTGGTGATTTCTGTATAATTTTGGTTGGATACATCTTGTAAAATCTATCAATATTTTAGCATTGGTTTATTATTTTTATTCCTAAATTGATGTTTACATAATATTTATTGATGGTATCTGCTCTCCAATGAATCCTAAGTGGTTGATTGGTTAAGTAACACTTTTAATATTTGCCTGTGGAAAAGGAGTACTTTTCTTATGAAACATATTTCTCAACGAAAACTCCACTCCGCCACAAAAACACAAGTATACGCAAGAGCAATAATAGAGACAGACATCATTCTTCTGGGAATTATCACCGCTTAAATTTTCATACACTTACATTTCAATACCATCACCTCTATCATCCATTATTTTCCTTTGACCTGCAAAATAGTCCAGCAGAATGTCGCGGAGGAAAAAAAAGAAGAATTTATTTTTCAGCGAGAATGATTGTTGCTGATCAGTTTTTTTCTTTTTTGACATTAGTCCTTTCATCTCTGAAACAAAAGTGGAAAGTGATGGTAGGAAAAAAAGGAGATGGTTCCATTATGTATGCAATACACAATGCACACAGCATACAATATGAATTATTGTGTACATACTTTGGTTGTTTTTGCAACAATTGTCAACAATGAGTGACTTTCTTGTGGGAATTTTTTGGATAATGTCTAAATACAAAAAAAAATAGTATTTTATATCTTTGTATTTCACTTTATTCCCAATTTATACAATTTCTGATAAGCCGGCATGGATATTTGTTTATTTATAGATAAATATTAAAATTTTTAATAACAAACTTAAATTAACAATTTATTCACTTAAAATACAATTTTCCTAACTAAGTTTATCACAAAGTCCTGCCGTGGCTTCCATTTTTTATTATTTAAAGCCATTATGACAAGTTTATACATTGAGCAAATTCGTTTTTATGTACAATAACATTATTACGAGTAAAATTCTTCAAAAAATTACTTATTAGGGTTCGCTTAAAACTACAGGTAGTAATTAAGAAAATGAATCATTTAGAAGTTTAGAGCTAAGATACAAAATATAAATATTGATAGCTGTTATTAGATATAATGATTTACACAATTAATGACTTTAAGGATAGCAACACCTCTCAAATATAGTCCGTAATGGCTAAAAATTGATTCATCAGTTATAACATCAATGACTTATTGGATTATAATGTTCATTATTGAACAGTTTATTATGGATAAAAATATATCTGTAATAAATTTAGTATTTATTTGTGTAATTATTTACATCCTGGTTAGCAGAAAATTGATGTTTCTACATTTTCGAAAACAACAAGATAATCGTTTGAAAATTTGAGAAATGTTGTCTTCTGTGAAATTAAGACAATGGCAAAAAGAAATAATTTAGTAGAATTTAAAATATTTCATTAACTTAGTTTACTATATGCTTAGTATTTATTCTTACTTATCAGAAGAAGTTCAGAACAAGTATTATTATGTGTATTTATAGTATTGAAATTTCAGGAATGATCAGTTGATAAAAAAGTACCAATAGGTACTTATTGGATATTTTCTTTTATGATATTGTGCAGAAAACCTTTTTTTTGGCTGCAGTGTAATGAAGGTACATTTTTAACATTTTTAAATAGTGTGTCAAAATATTACTAAAATACATCAGCAATTTATTGCAAAAAAAAAATTGTGTATTGCAGGCAACTCCAAAATTTTTTACTGTGATAACATTTTTCATGTTACTCGAATTTTATAGATTGAAATCCATACTTAGCCTTGAATAATTTAAAATGTATTTTTATCATTCAATTATACATACTTTCAAAAAAGAAAAATCTTATTAATTATTTTATTCATCATAGGTCATCCAAACTTCTTCTAGTCATAAATATTTACGTTTATACACGCGATATATCGCTAACTACAAATACCTACAGTAGTTGGACCTTTTTTATAGCGACCCAGTGTAACATTGTGTTGTAAGTAATTGTTACAGCAGTAATTAAGAATAAGGCAATAATTTATGAACATATTATGTTCATTGCAATAGGTTAATTAAATAGGTTATTAAAATATTGAGCAACTTTCAAATAACATGATTGAGTTTTCAGGCTTTTGGGGTGACTCTGTATTGTTTTTATACATTGCTATTTTGACACAAACATTCAGTACGAATCCATAATAGTATTTCAATTAATTATGAACTTTTTGTGCTTATATTTATACTTTAATAGAGGTTTAATTAAGTAGAATTTATAATAAAACAATGTTAAAAATTATTTTTACTTTAGCCTCTGACATATAAATGAGCAGAAATAAATGTTTGACATTTCAATATGAAACTATTTCGAATGAAAATTTGACACTGTAAAAACACAGATTGAACGGTATATTTGTATGCCTTTAGGAGAGAACAGAAATTAGCTTTTCATTTCACAATAATTTTAATCAAAAGTAAAAATGTTTACTATATTCAAAATGTATTATAGTGGGTAAATGTCAAATATATTTCATCTCATTTACAGAATTTAGATAAGTTATCTATATTATGATATAATTATATACTGGTCGAAAGTTAAAATTATGCCTAAGTTTAATTGATCATTTTTGTTTAAAAATTGCAACAGTGATTAAGGTTAACAAAAGAATAAGTTTTATTTCTTCAACATTATTATTGAATGTGCTGCCATGAATTTTTGTAGGAATTTTATCTTCTCTCAATTCTTTCAGTATAATTTTTACAATTAAATTATCAGTTGTAAAAACAATTATTTTTAACACATGTGAGCTATTTCAATAAAAAACAAACTAATAATGCA
The DNA here is from genome assembly GCA_028554975.1 of Himalopsyche kuldschensis. Lineage (NCBI taxonomy): Eukaryota > Metazoa > Arthropoda > Insecta > Trichoptera > Rhyacophilidae > Himalopsyche > Himalopsyche kuldschensis. Next base: position 2,039,768 of record JAHFWI010000092.1, read on the forward strand.
GGACTATTTTGTGAGGCATAATTTTGCTCAATCACTTGGACTGTTTTTTTTCATTTTATAAGTGTATGGCAAGAGAAAAATTATTGCCTTTTGGAAAAATGCTTTACAGCAATGGCTGACCATTTTATAGCAGCCATTAAATTTATGTCACATTAATATTGAAAGGGTACTCATTTTTTTCTTGTGATGAATTAGGGAAAAAACTCTGTTGATAAACTATCAAAATCTAGTGAAAAATTGAAATACACCAATATTATATCTTTTACAAATAAGTTGCTAGCTATTAACTTACTGACCAATGTTATACAAATAGTTTATATGCAATTGCATGATTTTTATGATGGATGGAATGATTATTGTACATAAAATATCAATAGTATATACACAGATATGCATTCTTATACCTACACAATATATTTCATTAAGAAAATGACTGAAAGAAACAAAAAAAGTGATATTGAAATATTTCTAGTCCGCTTTATACATATTTTGATTGTTGTTATCTATGATGAGCATAACAAACTTGTATGGAAAATAGTTATGCAACGCAAGATAGATTTTCAGATTTTGATATGCTACCTATACAATAAGCTACCATGCCCTGCATGTCTATCTTCTATATTAATCTGTTGTGTGTACTACTCATAAATGAATAATAGTTAAAAAAAAAGTTATCATCACACCTGCAACCCAAAATGGGTCCTGGACACCTCGAGGGAATATCTTTATTTCCTTGTGCATGTCTCATGCTTAGAGATGGCTATGTCTCTTTCTAAAACAATACAAATTATTATAATTATAAGTACACTCAACTCTTTTTTAACATGGTGGAGAAGATACATTCTTAAAAAAGCCGTGCAAAAAAAGTAATAGAATTCATTGAAAAATTGAAGATTGGTTTTCAGAATTTAAAAAACCGTTAATTTTTTTATCCATTGGTCATTGGTCGCTACGAATACGTGTCACTCACAGGGTACTGAGGCAAACCAAGGATAGTGAGAACTGGCCTACCGATTGTGGCTGTGACATGAGAATATTCAGTCATTGACATTTTTTGTTTCTGGGAATTATGTTTGAATTTATTTTATTTTGCGGACTGTGTTGAAAAAAAAGTTGTATGTAACATTTATGTCTCAAGAACCTTGAGATGAAAGTAAAAGATGGTGTCATAGCTGCAATAAAAAATGTTTCTAGATCAATAATGTATACCTTCAGATCAGAATAATAAAAACTCTCCTTTTTGATACGTAGTGTTCCACAACTTAAAAAAAAATAGTTATTAGAAGATTAGTATGAACTATTCAAAGATGGCCATACTGTTTCTTTTGTCACTGTTGATAAATAGACTGATTTTACTTTTTAAGCTAGGATAAGTGAAGAAGTTAATGAATTATTTCACAAGAATACTTAATAAAAACTTATAACTTTAGCGATTTTAGGCTTATTTTAACTCTTTGCTTTGGTTTTATGTTACCATGGAAAGATTTTTCATGGAGCGCTTAAGTATACTTTGTTGAAGACTCCAGGATTACTCTTTATGACATAAGCACCCACCTATTATAAATATGATCTAAAATTAATTTACTTTTTAAGTTCCCAGGCCAATACACAATTTTTGAAATGTTAACAATTAGAAAAGAAATAGTTTATATTTAGTGACTCATTCAAAAGATTGTAAGATATTGTAATTTTCAATTGATTTTACACTCAAAATATCTACGATCAAATATTATGAAGTTATTTTTTCCAATCCAGCTGTCATGTGAAATTAATCCTCTAATGCCAAACAGTGTTAATTATTTACATTAAATAAAATTTTACAGTCGAACAATTAAAATATAATATAATAGAATATTCATTTATATGTCAAATATTGGGGGATGCATACATAAACGAGAGTGAGGTTCAGATCTTGATCCAATAGATATACAGAATGGGCAGTGAACAGGTTAAGTAAATGAATAATACTACATTTTTATGTTCAATATATAAAAAATATAATTAGTATCATAAAAGCCTTTTAGAAAAATGCCCTGACACGTGGCGAATATTGTATATACATATATAGATTAATATCATAGCATCCATTGTAAAATCCAGCAGTGTGGTTTAGGGATTTTCCAAAGTCCAGCAGATGAAACAGGATTTGCTGATGATGAAATACATCCTTATAGATTGGATTTGAATAGTTATTTGACAGTTCCTTTGTAATAAACAAGTTGAATAAATTGTCATGAACAACCAATACATTGTATTTTTATTTCTTTAACTCTTCAGAACAACCGGCATCTTGAATATGTTGATCAAAGTAATCAATTTACTATCCAAAAAAGTTTACATTAATAGAGGGCTAATATTGTTCTTTATAAAAACATTCATATTTTGTCCTTGGAATGTCTATGTCCTTATCCAAATTAAAATCTAATAACTTTGGATCTATTATAAACTTAACAATACACCAATCACGTAAAATTATCACTATTTGGTTCATTACTTAAAATTAGAAGTCACTTTTTTATTTAAGTCTTTTTTACACTAATGTCTGATTATCACAGCATGGGTCCTTCTTCATCATCTCTATTGTGACTGTTGGCCAGCCTGAGTCCGGTACTACTCGAGGATGTTGACAGAGGAACATAAGAATCCCTGGCAACCATGAGCCTGTGAGGGCTATTGACTATCATATTTGAACCTCTTCTGATTTGTCTCTTTCCCATCTCGATGAGCTCGATCGTGTCTCTGTTGAAAACAAAGCTCTTATAAGCTCTGACAAAGACACAGACTAAGAGGAACACTCCAAAGACTATCATGCCGTAAGCTAAAAGCGGAGCAGCTACTGATGTGAAGGTGGTTGCCAAGTACACCCAGCGCTTAATAGCTGGTGTTAGCTCGGATATTCCCTGAAACCAAATATAACCATATTTTTTATCTATACACACTTGAATTTAAAAAACCTACTATAATATTTTGTGGGCACTATTTAAAAGTGTGAAACGAATAAGGGAACATTCCAATTGTATATAGTAAGACTCATAAATGGTACATTTATCTCAAGTCAAATGAAAACTGACAACTTATTATTAACGGTCGAAATTAACTAATTTTGGTAATTTACATTATTATATTGGGTTGACTAACCTCTTCAATCCACATGATTGGATATATAATATCCGGAAATTTGGCAACACTGCCTACATTTTTAGCCTGTTCTACTCGAAGATTTAGCTGGACTCTTACTTTGCCTTCCACAGGTACTCCAAGTTTCTGTAACAGTTAGAATTTTATTAAAAATCTGAGCATCATAAGAACACAATTATAATATTTGTTTGTTGACATTTATGTCTGAAAAACAGGTTTGTGTATCAATAACATAAAATCATGTATGGTTGGATAAAAACTATAACTTATGGGCGAAATATAAATTTAAATCTAGCTTTTCAAAATTAGATACACATATGCCAATAAGACACATGTAAAATGAAAGATCAATAGTCAGCCTGCCTGTAAATCTGTGTTAATGAACTTACAATAGATATAATTTTTCAATCAAAAGACCTGCCAATTAAGGTGACATTCACAATGAATAAAGATATGTATACTTTATAGTTATTTTGATGCATAATGTAATGTGCATTTACCGGTTGTATTTTGAAGTATGTCTCATGCTTTTCTTTGTTCGGACTAAGACCTTCGAAAGGTTCCATCAGAGCTGGATCAGCTTCATAAAAGTGTGGAAAAGACAAGAACACAGGAGCATCTGAAAATGAGTAAAATTAACCTTAGCAACAAACATACCAACAGAATTACAATGTATGTATATGATTTATTAAACATTTTTCGTACGCCATCTGTTATATATGATCATAAAAATATATAAATTCAAAATTGATAGCTTCATTATATTACTGGCAGTGGAACAACAAATCTACTGCCGAATACATTGGGAATAATATACAAACAAGACAAATGTGTGTTTGCATGTTAGATAATTTTATAAGCTGGATTATATCTTACCGTATTGACACGGACTTATATTTTGCAAGCCTTTTGGAGGACAGTATTCGGTACCAGGACAGTAGCATTTGTTGTCTGGGACTCTTTCGATTGTTTGAAAGACGTTATCTGGTGGTGTGTAAATGTCTGCATCAATACCTGAAAATTAAAGTAAGTATTGCTTAGAATAAAACAACTGTTCCATAAATATTTCAATAGTAACATCTTTATGTTAAAAGTTTTAATGAATACTTGATACATGTCCAAATGAATACCTGATAACCGTCCATACGAGGCCACAGTCAAAGGTATGATTGCTTACTGTATGAAGGTCATATATTAAGGACTTCTTAGTATCCATAAATATAATCCATCCTAAGAGAGGACTTGGCATAAAATTAAAATTAAAATGAATAATCATATTCATACCGTCTTTCACTGTTGGCCCTCTATATTGCAAAGGAAGTATTCTACACAGATCTTTGTCGTACACATGTACTATATCGGATTTTGTCACGTCTCTTGGCGGGAAAAACGACCCTTCCGATGCTCTGTGGAAAATGTTTCAATAAAATTAGCAGCCATCACATCAAAAGTACAAGAACGTTATCAAGATACGTAATTAATAAAAAAATATCATAAATGAATAAATATTAATAAACCATCTCATTTTTAAGCGGTCACTCGTGATACGAATGTACTTGATTTGAATGTGTATTGATTTTACATTTATATTTGAACTGTCATTTAATAACTGGTGTCGATGTTATTCATTACCTAATATCTGTGCATGGCCTGTCTCTCCAGTAAGGTAAGTGATCAAGGCCATTCAGTCTGTCCAAATAGCCAAATGTGTCCATTCCTGCATGTCCGGTATAGATTGTTGACACTTCATTCAGCGTTCCGTTTCTCTGGAATACAAGAAATATCAAATTAAGTATTTATATTTACATTCACAACACAAGATTTTCGTAAAAATGTTGTTATGATCATTGTGATCATTTTTTTCATGATCAACAAAAATAGCAACTCAAGTGACGATAAATAAAAACTTTTAAAATTGAAAGACTCCGTTAATGTTACAAAATATTGAATGTTATAATCATAAAATGATTACTTTATAAGGTGTTGAAAATATTCTATATACAAAACGAAAAAGCATTTAATTTTTACAGTAGAATATTTGTAACAAGAGGGTATACACTATTTCTATGAATATAATAAGAGGTATACGTTGTATTCAATCCAATAAAGCACTGATCATAGTATGTATACCTAACTAAATAATTAAGCCATAACTAAAACCTATAACTGGATAATTTATATTACTTGTAATTGTAAAACAATGGACATGACACTGATGTAAGTTCGTATATAAAGTTAGCACATAGTATTTTATGGCTTTATTTCACGATTACCTTCATATTGAACAAAGTGTCAAGATCAAGTTTATTTTACGTGAGTGGTTAGCAAGTATTTAGGTATTTCCACAATAACGCTGTTGATTTTGCAACAACTTAGTAGTGCTGCCAAGCTCTCAAACTTTTGATTGTGTAGAAGAGCATTTCAGAATGAGTTTTAGGTGTCGTAATCCTTCACCAAGGCACAGTGTTATAATTTTATTTATATGTCAAAATGTTTTTTACATGCATAGAAGTTATGAAAATATACATATTTCATTAAACACATTGAAAAATAATTAAAATAATATTTTTACATAGTAAATAAAATTGAACCACAAAGAAAATTATGGCTAGCAAAAAGCAAGAAATGTTTCAAGGGGTATTTATAAATTCAAAAAATAACATAATATTCAAGAAATTAACAGTAAAAATAGATACTTTTAAATATGAATCGTTAAAATTTTGTACTCTTCCATGAGTTTTGTCGCTAATGACCTGGGTTTCGCCTTGCGGCCTCTTCAGACATTTCAAATGCAAGGATGTACTTGAAATGGATACAAAATTCAAAAGATTCAAATTTGATATTGTAATTCCATAAGCACCCTCAATCAAAATTCTTTATTAGATACTTTTAATGTGTAAAATTTCAATTATTGGTGGAAAGGCTACATATATAAATAAATATTTCATCAGTTGTAATTGCTCCCGATGAGCTCAATATTAACAATGTCTATAATATGAGAACCGGTTATTATACTACACAAAGGTATCAAAGTAAGAATATAGATGGGTAGTTTAAAACTTTTTATAATAATTATAACTTCCTCTAAATGATTTTATTCAATTTCCAGAACAAACCTGTTATTTTACCAATCAGACAGAGACATCTCTTGAAGTAATTACTTAGCATACACAAATCCTTGCTTCATAAGCGATTGTAATAGATATGGATAGTATAATATATGATCTGTTCAGAGTGCAATGCTTGTTATATCACAAAGTACAAATTTGCAAGAGACTGTACAAGCCGTTTTAATTTATAATGAATTATATACTTATTATCAGAAAAGGAATCATAATTAATGTTGTTGAGTTACTGTGTGATAATTACTTGGAAGTCTTTAGTCACAATTATCATTTTCTTTGTATCTGTGAATAATTAAAAAATATTGTTTTTCTAATTAAACGTTGTTTTAATATTTTTTAAATCTATATACATATAAAAAATCTCTCTTTTCTGTAGTCTGAATTGTTTTGAGAAAAGAGAAGAAAAATCTTTAATTTTGGCATCCATTTTCTTTTTTTGTTTGTTTATTGTGTTCCAGATTCAAAAAATTTTAATATGTACGCAAATATGACCAACTTAACCATATGATATTTCACAATGCAAACGCAGGCCAACGCAATCAAAACCACCATTAATCAATGTCAAATTATTTTAACATACTGGTTAAATAATATATCAATCAGATCAATATTCAAACCACACAATCCTAGATCAAACACGGGGAGTATGTTGATTTATAAAAAAGGGGACTTTACCATTAACCAGTAATCCATTTATGGTATAAAAGTAATTATATCAATTGCGTATCAAGATCAACAGAGTTGTTTTGTTTTGTTTTGAATATTACATTGATACTAATTTATTATAAATCAGCAAGAAAAAAATCTTGTTGGGCGACTCATTAACTGCAGAACCCAGTGATTGAAATGTTAAATATATTTTTATTGTGTGACTGACAGTTAGTTCTTTTAACGAGAAAGATTGGTCAATGATTTTTTTCAACCTTCGTTCCTGTAATTGATAAAGGAAGGTAAGCTAGATGAAACTTTTAAAACTCTCAATAGAATAAGCATTCATTATTAACCCCTTGAGTGGTAGCGTTACTTAACTGTTAACTGATGATTGACGCAAGATTCTATTAAAATATAGAGAGTGTTTTTAGACAATGACCTAGGATTTTTTATTGTGTTACTTAATCTAGCATACCGTAAAACGGGGTGAATAGAGACACTTTTTACCCTTCACGACTATTTATCTTCATATTTGCACAACATAATTCAAACATGAATGGCTTGAAACTTGTTTCTATGGTCCTACTACACATTCATGACAATATTTTTCAAATATTCACTATCGTTATTAAGACACAGTCAATTTTGTTTGATGACTATATTCACATTGAATTGGGGTGAATAGAGACAAAACAACAAATTGTAATGATTGGAATATATGAACCTCTATTTTATATGAGTCTCTATTCATTCCGTTTTATGGTACTTATTAACCAAAAAAACCTCGATTGATTTTAATTTTCGTGCAATAAAAGAGAAGTTTATTAGGGGTCAAAAAGTAAGAATGCACAGGCATCGAACTTAAACACCTTTGTTTCACTTTTGACCAATCATTTAGCTGGCTTGGTTTTGTTATTCTAGAGATAGTATTATACTTAGTCATTGTATAGAATTATATATAAACAGTAAAAAATACATTGGATTCTTAGTAAAGTTATGCTAAAGTTCAATCCTTGTTATGTCTCTATTCACCCCGTTTTACGGTATACTATTTCTCTGATCTATATTATTTTAATATATGAGGAGCTTGGGATCAAACATGCTCAAATCCAGTTTTGATAAAAAACGAGTTAGCTATGTAATATGGAAGTACGTATTCAAAAGCTTAGAATTCCATTTTCAAACTCTCTGAAATCCTCATAGCTTCCATGTAATTCAATATCAAAATATGACTATATAGTCAAAACAGCTCAAATCCAGTTGAGTTTTGGTTTCATAAATGTTTGCATTTGTCGGCCATGACAGTTCAGTCAGTAGTAATCCAGCCCAAATAGAGTGAAGTTTAATGTTTTTGTGTCTAGTTTTTAGTGTTTTTTTAAACTTGAATAATTTGTGACGGGGATAAGATTTTTATACCGAAAAGTGTGTATATCTCTGTTTAGGAAAAAGTGGATGTGGTCATTTTTGATCCCAAGTTCCTCAATTATGATATATCCCATAGTTACGCGATGAGCAAAGCCGGTCCCGATCTTTATAAAAATTGTGGAATTAGTAAATTTAATAATTAAAATTTAATGTCTTTCGTGAATAATTAATTAAGGTTAACACATTTAAAGTGATTCATCTATATTAAAATAAATTGCAATTGCCCATAAAAAAGGTCATCTTTCCTATTCTACAAATTTCTATGGTTATCTATCTATGTATGAAATATTCGTGCAGAAATAACACTTATTCAACCCCTTAATAATTAAAATCAAAATCTCCAATTAGGTAATATCGAAGGTAATATAAAAATAAAAACTTTTATTTTTAAATACTCAACTCAAGTATGGATAGTTAAATGATATCTAACACTATCAGTTTAACGTCAATAGTTATAAATCAATAAAATGATCATTCAACAATAAAATACTTTTGTTGGCATACAAAATTAATTATTTATTCGTAATTACGACCAGTGTATAATACTTCAAAGGTTATTTTAATTGTTGATCTTCATTTTATTGAGATCAAAGATTAATGCCAGTAAAAGATTTTTACGAAATAAATTAATATATCTAGTCAATTATTAAAAAGTGTTACAAAAAATAAGCCGTTTTTTGCGAGAAAATGACTTGAGATTTCGAAATGATCTGGGATCCAAAAGATTAACGCTAAAGATTTCGTAGTCTTGAAAATCCTGCACTTCACATTTAAAAATATAAGTATATATTGTCATCTTTGAATTAATAATCGCACGTAAAATATAAAATAAATGTACTTCCTCGACCTCAATACCCCATTCTTAAACAACATTCCTTCAAAATAATTTGCCAAGAGTGATGCAAAACCATAAAATATTTCGCTTTTCAATATGTACCATATTACAGCTCGAAACTCACTCAGTATTATACTTAACTTAAAACTTTAATAAAACAATTCAGATGCAAGTACTTTTAAGGATTTGAATCGTTTGAATTTTGTACTTTTCCATGAGCTTTATTGCTATCGATCCGGGTTTCGATTTCGGCATCTTTAGGGATTTCACGTGCACGAATGAACTTGAATTGACGTGTATAAAATTGTTTGTAGAAATTCAATTGCTATCTGATATCAAAACATTAGCAAATGTTTTGATATTAATTATTTTCAATGATTTATGGAAGTAATGTATGGTTATTTCAAAGGCGATATCGTAAAAATTACCTACCAGTTAATTGCATGAGAATGCATCAAAAAATCCGACGTATTATTAACGCATTGGTTTATTTTAATTGTTTGGATTTATAATTAATGATATTTATACAAGATATATTACAAAAATGAGTTAGGAAGATTAAGTTGCTCGTTGAATATTGGCAAACTATTCTGTATTGCCATATTAAAATCAACTATTTCCTGGTAAAATAATTTATGATTAACCGTGTTTTGATGTAAAATATGAACTTCATCATCTGCGTTCAATGCGTTTTAGACGTCAGCAGTGATGTAATGTATTTTATTTTGCAAATCTACAAAAAACAATAACTGTTAGAAGAGAAAAATGTGCATATTTATTTATGTATTACTCACTGCGATCAAAAGTCCCATTTTGCTCATGGGTCTTTTATTCCTGGGGTAAAACTTGTGGGCCAGCATCACAAGTGGATCGTCGTACCCGAAGACCAGCTCATCCGCAGTCACCTTGACGAATGGATCCACTTTGGCGATCAGCAGAGCCAGCGATATCGTCTTCTGTATGAAGTAGCCAAGCTGATTGCTTTTGGTAGAGAGTGTCTGATAGAAAATAGTAAAACACATGATTATTATATTTATCTAATTTGCTTGACATGTAGTGGGTGTAGGATTGGTTCTTTGGATATACGTTTTGATGAAGAAAATTTATTTGTCCCAAACGCATGCAAATGCATAATTATTAAAAATATGTATTAACTGCAAAAAGGCAGTGGCAAAATAAAAATCAACATTCTCTGTCAAAAATGAGATTTGACACTTTTGACAAAGCAATAAGAATCAGAAATTATTGCCGAAGTTGTTTAAGCTGTCCGTTCCCAATGGTAGCACATACTTTCAACTACAGAATATGCTTAACGGGAACCGGTTGTAAGTCATCTAGCACAATTTTTCTATTCGGAGAGAGCATTGCAAGAAGGGTGGGATTACGGAAAAGACTATAAACAAGCTGATCATCGATGGAGCTCGTGGAAAGAGAAGAATCTACCACATACATATTTTTGCACTGTCCACTCTCCCTATATGAAATGGACACCCTTACATAATTAAGTTTAATTTATGTAAGATTTTGCAATTCTTAGAACTCTCTTTAAAGTTATTTAATAATTCCATTAGTAAAAAGCACAAAGTTCGTTAAGCGATAAATTCTGAGCAACGAAATATTAACTGACGTGATGTTCTAAATGGGTTACTCTGGTGTCATGTAATTTACATCATGCTTAAAGAAAATTATCGCAAAAAATGCACGAGTTGAGAAGGCCTGATATAAAAGAAGCCATTGAATAAAGATCTTATTGAAAGGTTATAAAAAATCAAGTCTTGAATTGTTTTGTGCGGAAAAAAGCACGTTCTGGTGTGAAACAAAATATAGCTGTCAATTACAAATATACACGCTAAATGCTTTTCATTCATTCAAACAAAACATTATTTACTTTGTATCATTCTTTCAAGATAAATGTATGTTCGCTCAACACACAAAGACGTTATTATTCCAAGAAAATATTTATTGTATCCATAAAAATGGACGTGTTCAGTGATGGCTCAAAGATTTTGATACTTACGGAACGCGAAAAGCATTTTTTGTTAAGGCCTGAAAACAAGGAAAACAATTATTATTTGCACATCCAAAAATGATCACTTTACGACCTTGAATTTGGAACATGACGCCATTTAGAAATCCGCCATTTTCTTCTTGATTTGAAATGGCGGCCCTTATAGTTGACCTTCGAATTATTGATTTTACACTTTATTTGAACAGAAGTCATTTCATAGTTCGATGCTTCATTAAAAAGTCACAGAAAATCGTAGAATTGATGATGATTTTTAGAATATGTTTTACCTGTTAATACGTAAGTGTTTATCTCAAAAGTACAATTTTTTTTCATTCGCTTGGACATTTGCATGGCGACAAGATTCTACTTATAATATTACATTTTCTTTTTACCATTTTTTTATATGTATTATTTTTCCTTTTACTTAAAACGCAATCATTACTACTCGAATATATCAAATTGTTTTCAAAAGATTAAAGTCATTTAAAGATATACCCTGTATTATTATTTATGTATATACATATAACTTGACTTATATCATCTTCATTTTCCAAACCAGTTTCTAATGAAAATCATCTGCCGGCTCGCTTTAATTCATTCTTGAGCCCCATCGAATATATTCTATCGGTTGGAAGCCAGGAAGAATATCAAAGTTGGATCAAAACACTCAGGAATAATCGACACCTTTAATAGCTGCCATCTTTAATTTCTCTCCATGACCACTGACGCATCAGAGATCTGTCTGATCTTTCGGCCTTACCTCCAATATCCGACTCGAGCATCTATTCAGAAATCACAACTCTTTGCCTCTCAATATTAATAATAGAAAGGGTATTTGCTCCATTTGTAAAATAAATGTATTCATTACCAATAATGGAATGTTGGGGACGACCAATCTTTCATCTTTGTTCACTGACATCTCTGGCACGAACTCCAAAATTTTCTTGTGTTGATATGTCACTGTGCCGTTATCGTGAAATTTTATGTTAACCTTTTCCATGTCTTCCCTGTAAGAACAAAACGAATTTTAGTTTGATCAAATAGTTGATATTATATTCTTTGATAGGTATATTAAAAGTAGTTGCAAATTGTCAATTATTTCTGATGCTTCTGATAACTGCAAACGCAAGAGATAAGTTAACATTTTTGAATGTCCATTTTCGCTCCCAAATAGGAGCACATGGTCTATAATGGAGGTAAATAAACATATTTTTCTTTGAAAACTGCTTGTTACTCTTTCGCTCAACCTCTCTTCAGTTCGATGAGAGTAGGGATATAGAGAAAAAGATTAGGGGGACAGGACTAGTGACGGCAAAAACACTCTGGCCTTGGAACATAATCGATATATTGTATTACTACTTTCACATATACTCTGAAAGACCAGGACCGGTTTTGCTCATCGCGAGCATTGTCGACTGAAGTGGATGTGAACTGTAAATCAGTTGACAATTCTAGCGATGAGCGAAACCGGTCCTGATTTTTTTATGTGGCAGTTGTACCATATAATGTTTTTTTTTATTTATTTGAATAATGCATTTCGACCAAGAAGTGACAGTAATTACACACTAAAAAAACTTCACTTTGACTAGGTATAACCGATGAAGAATATTTACATTCTTTTTTAGTGATTTTTTATAGTGAAATTATTTATCGTCATTATACTGCTATACATTATGAATTTTGGGTTATACTTAAGATTTTATATCCTATGTAAATAAGATTTGGACTAAGCCTTAAAATTGGGCTAATATCTAGCTATAATGCAATACATATATTGCCAAATAGACAAGATACGTAGCTATTTTTACCATGTAAACGGATGTTTTAATAACCAATCCGTTTCCATTTCCTAGAACGACGAAAAGTTTGCCATCGTTTTCCCCGACTGTGTCGTAATAAAATGATGTTTCGTCAGATAACCGTTTCAACTATCGCAAGACGAGCAATGTTGGCATTGAAAAAAAATAAGACACGGCATTACTTAATCAATACTCGCGGATAATGCGAAATCGCTCTATGTTTTTAGGTCAATGCATATTTTAAGTGTGCTTAGGAAAAAAATAATGTCTACACGTTACGTTATCATGTCTAAGAAAACCTAATATTGTTTTTCAATATAAATTTACTCATATTCCGCTTGAAGTATTTGTTTATTTGACAGGACCTTTCAACTCGAAACATCTATGAAAAATATTTCTCTATGCACACGTAACATTATTTGACAACGATTTATTCCATATTCAAATTATGAACCGTCTCTGTGAAAGATTTAAATTACTAATAATTATCTTTAACAGATGTCACTCTATCGAAGTATCAGAATATTTCTTTCATTAGTGTTATTTGAATAATTTTTGTAACTGAAATAGATATATTGATGAGATTATTTAGTGATTGAAATTAGCATAAAAGCGTGTATACTTACAACGTCTCAGTTCAATATATCTGACTGTTCAATTGATAGAGACTATAGTTGGCTAGTAACGAGCTAGTATAGGGGGACGGATAGAAACGCAACGCATTAGAAGCAGGTCAACAAAAGCATTATCACTAGGTTGATAATAAAGCAATAAAAAAAAATATTAAATCCAGCTCAAGAGAATGTTGCAAACGTCTCAGTTGTTTACGGTGCTGTTGTTACTATTCACTGTTGTTTAAGGGATATACGAAACCAGGCAAAATTTTTGTAATTTTTTACTGTGTTTCTTTTACACGACAAAATCATCGCAGTAAAAATATTAAAAATAAAACTAATGATAAGAAAAAGCCTACATTTTTTCATAAATATCAACACAGCTTTTTTATCATTGATTTATTCTCTGCGTAATTCTTCATTTGTTTTATAAACGCAAAAATATTAAAAATAAAATTATTGATTGAAATAAATTAGCTCCACTATAATACGATGAAAAAATAGCAACGTATTTTAGTTCTACAAAAATAAATTACTGTGCCGCTTTTAAATTCAAATTACTCACACCTGTCACTTTTTTGATCCACCATTTAAATTTTAAAATGAATGCAATATGTACATACGATGATTCATAAAAAATAAGTATTAATAAAGTTAAATGTTATCTGCATTATTTTGTTAAATCGTTACCTTACTTTGAAAAGGTTCTAATTTACATTTTTGCTTAAAATAACCTTTTGGTTGGAAACGTTTGTCTTTACTGCATTTTATCATATGTATATGAATTTCAGAATTATCTATGGTTGAATAACGGAGTTATCAGAATTCCAGAATTGCACTGCATCTGCACACTTTTTTACTCAATATATTTAACAAAGTTCTAAGATTGTAATCATTATTTTCATCATTAGATCTTTAAAATCATTATTTCTCAACAGGAGTTGTCAAAAAATATGCTGAAAATAAGTAATTTGAAACATTTTTATTTGCTCATTCTTACAAGTGAATTTTAATCAATCGACACTTCAAACGTTCATATCTCAAAACAGTGTCAAGGCAAGTTAGAACCATTTCAAAGTAAGGTGTCGAAATGTTAACCAATAAATAGCATGCATAAAAAAAAAGTTATTGCCAATGTAAAGCACTGTCACAAATATGCGATGAGTTTATTCCATGATTGATTGCAAATGGCTGTCGCTGTGACATTGATTTCATTTTCAACGAGATGACATGTCACAAGAGCTCGACCTTGCTTTTTTAATATAAAATAATACCCTTTGTGCAACGGCATATTGAAATAATATCTGCGGGCAAGTGATGCAAATAATTGTAAAATATACGAGTCGACCCTCACGGTGAATTCACGACCATGACACACCAATGGCTTACGGTCAAAACTGTTCAATTACCACACTTAAACTTAACGCCACTTGACTGTTTCGCCAGTACCAGCTGACAAGTCATGGAAATTCGTTAAAGGCTCTTTTGTTCTGTGTAATTATTGTACGATTTCGTTTCCGCTACCGTGTAATATATCGTAAAACAGGATGAAAAGAGACACTTTTTACCCTTCACGACTATGCGAGGGTGTAGGGAAATTACAAAAATGGCCGTTTTGAGTTAAATATGGCATTGTCATGCTCAAATGCAGTTCTATAAGATATAAAAATATGAAAATTGTACGAAGAGCAGTTTATCAGATATTGCTCGGCTTTCCTGCAAATCCGTAAGAACAAAATAGGTATAACATTGAAAACTGTTTTGCCATTTATCTCAGTTCGTTGTTTTTGTAGTTTCGCCCGTATGTCTCTACACCCACGTATGTATCTTCATAACTTCGCCACATAATTCAAATACGAATGGCTTGAAACGTGTTTCTAAAGTCCTACTACACACTCATGGCAATATATTTTCAAATTCAACGACCCGAGGATACAAACTATTTACTCCACGTCAGTTCAAGTTCATTTGTGCACTTAAAAAGCATGAAGATGCCGAAATGAGAAAACCGGGTCGTTTGTGACAAAACAAGTGGAAAATCATTATTTAAATAAATAATAAAAAACATATGTTTCTATTCCCACACATATTTTTATTAAAGATCAGAACCGGTGTACATATAACTAAGTACGATTCCTTTCTAGGTTTCGAGCACACAATACCTGTTAAGGCCGAAAACGACATTGATTATTTGACTCTTTTCCTGGAAAGCACTCCACAAAATAAATTACATATTGAGATATAATGATTGATCGTTACCACATTTTGCTTCTCAAAAATTTACAATGATTAAGTATGTAATGGATAATTGTAAAGATATTTACCTATAAACGAATGGCCCAACCTCTTGTAGTTTTGGCTTCTCTCCGTAGTCCAAGAACTCTTGAGGATTGGAGACGTTGAATATGTAGACTTTCGTCAGCCGTACAACTCCAGGCTTCTGCCAATAGTGAAAGCTCAGGGAACCGTTTGCTAGTCGGAGGTTCTGTAGAGAAATAACAACCATAATTAAAAATTAATTTTGGTTCTTCAATCAACTAACGTGTCACACATATTATTGCCTATTATTAAACTACATATTAAAATTAACACTAAGCTGTTTGTATTAAAAGTATTTCTTTAATAAGTCAAACTCTCATAATCTTTTCCCGATAGTTGAATGTAAAATGGCTTCGATTTCTGTACATTAGAATGCGTGAAGATGCCGAAAGCAGGAAGGTGGATCGTGATAAAAAATGAATGTGCTCAAAATTCGATCCATTGAAACTTGATATTTAAGTTATATCTAAGACCATCAGTCGATATTTAACAACTGCTGAATGAATTACTTATGAGCTACCAATTAACTCTCAATTAAATCATATGGAAAGTATGATTTCATGGAGTTAATTCATCGTTATGATCACTTCCATATGAAGGTAAATCGGTAAATCATCGATATATGGTCACGGGACAGAATCCCAATCCTCTCGAGCTAAGCTAAAATTTATACATATTAATTAATTTATACTGGCTAATAATTTTATGTTTAGACTTTACTCTTTGAGTTCTTGTAGATTATTATAAAATGTGGAATCAAAATGATTAAATCTGAAGAATATTACTGTTTATTGTATGAGTTCTGAAAGAAGAATTTGTTTTTTAATATTAGCCTATAATAAAATTATTCTTTTTTTTTAAACAAATAATAAACTTATGTGACTGTCTCTATCTGTATAATATTATTATTTGTGTAGTTTGTGGTTGCATTTTTGCTCCTGTAACAACTCGATTTCATACTTATTGCGAAGTATTCTTTAGGATCTTCTATTTTAATAAATTTAAAAATTAAAGACGAAACATTTCAAAAAAAAATCGTAAGCTTTACATTCATTTCATTTAATGTGCTTATTTTTAATAAATCTTTACAAAAATTATGTCCCGTGACCATATATCCATAATTTACCGTTAAATCTAGGCATATAATACAACTATAACATATAATGTAACGTTTTTTGTTAAATGTGACTACTAAGTACTTCTGGAATTTGATTAGCATGGTTTGTGCATGCAACTATGCATGTGAAATAATTCTATGATCAAAACCATTTACTGAATCATATGCTAAAATAAATCATATATTTAAAAACAAAAGCTCTCTCGGAAGTCAGTTAGTGACAGAGACAGTTAAAATAAGCACGATGAAAGCTTTGACTCATATTACGAAAAAATGTTTTTAAACAATCAGTATTGTCTGTTCAAAGTCTATATATGCATCAAACATAATGTATTGTAAATAATATGCGAGACTGTATCCACACCAGAAATACAGAAATAAATAAGTTAGGGTCCAATTTGCAGGTGTCATATTAACAATATGAAATAATACAGAGGTGATTGTATTGATATTGGCGCAAGAACATAAAACTACTTAATCATTATTTGAAAATATAAATAAATAAGATGTTTCATACCTTAAGTATTAAGTAGTCGACCCAGGGAACTGAGCTCAAAATAATTCCTAATACGAGTGTGAAGATTGCAAACATGATGACATATAGACGTCCTGAAATAAAAAAAAAAACAATGAAATGAGATCAGTGAATACAAAGTAGTTTTTACTCCAAATACAGAGAGAATAGTATACACTTTTAATGAAGAATTAAAAGGGAGGGTAAGTTAAATATAAACTAACGACATTTGGAAAAATTGGTTATCGCCAATAGCTCTGGTGGTTTCAAAATAATCCCTTATACTACTTTTAGAGAAGTGGGTATTTAGCATAGGAAAACTTTCAACTATGGTCTATTTTTCTAACATGTCACGACGAGGGTTACCAATCCCGGGCCAATATTTCGATACCGGGATTTCGGGATTGGAGTAAGTCAATTCCGGGATTTGGAATATTTTTTAATGGTCGATAATTTTCATATTTATTAAATACTAGTATTGCTACCCGGCGTCGCTCGGACTAACCGACCAATAATTATTTAACGTTATATCATTCGACATAATTATATCACAAAATCTAACATCCAAAATAGAGTTAAAATAAAATCACAAACTTTATTTAATTTGATGACAGCCCCATTCTCGCCCATTAAAATGTCCAAATTCAAGGAAAAAAATCTAATTTGCTGTCAAAGAAATGTCAAATAATACCTTCACGTAAATAATAAACATTATTATATTAATAAAAGCCGGAAAAAGTTCAGTAGAAGACTAATTTATTACATTTTGACTAAATGTCTTCGCCGATAAAAATTCAAACTTATTTTCTTTCATATTCGTTTTTATGGCAACTTAATGACCAACAATGCAAATGGGAATTACAGACCCACATACATACATACGCCGTTTCGGTTTTATATATAAGATTAGCCATGTTAATTTATATATCATTATCTTTTTATAATATCATATTTCGGTTATTTATCCATTACTGAAAAGCGAAAATATTCGATTGAAATATGTATAATGTACGAGAGTATCGGTCTCGCCCGATTGCGATCTGATAATTAATTGAAATAAAAAATATGTCTGGTTATGCAAATTTAAATTAAAAATCACATTGTTAAAATGAGGATACATCAATGGAAATAAATAACGCTTTTATTGATGAGAAATTGTGTTTTCTAATCCCGGGATTCATCAGGTATTGAAAATTCTCGCGATCCCGGTATTAGAAACCCTAGTCGCGACGTCTCAGAAGCACCGTATTTAACCGCTTGAAAAAGCTCGCGTCGAGCGAAACCGGTCCTGATCTAAATACATTTATTGCGGAACAGATTCAAAAAAATGATTTATTATTTTTTAATGCCTTTGTACCAAGTATTGACAGTGAACACCTTAAAAGTGATTCCTTATTCCTTATTCAATATTAAATTCTTAGAGCATAACTGAAACTCATAAACAACAACACTTTTGCTAATTCATCTAAATTACGATGGTAAAAATTATAATTCTTTGGTCCCTAAATGGTTAAATCATCAACAATCTTGATAGTAATATACATAATTAATCAGTAGATATTCTAAGTTCTTTTTTTGAAAATAACACGATTGTTGCTCAACTTGTGTATATGTATGTAGTTCCAAGTAAAACCGCAGTGTCTTCGAAAATAATAACTACCATATTAATTATTGACTGTGTGCTATTATTTGTAATGAAAAGTAATAAATGGCGACCATTTAACAATAACGAGCCATGTCAACATGTTCTCAAAAGTATCGATTACCTTATTCGCGATAATATTTTCCATTACATTCAATATGTAAATTTAAATAATATGTTAATTGTGCTTGGGCTGTCACTTTTTGATTTTATATTTATATAATTTTATATATTATTCCACGCCACATCCATTTTATGAATTGAGCCTTTTTTGGAGTTTCTTTTTCGTTTGTGAACTTAAGAGGAGCTTTTGCCAACATTTCTGAATGATAGGTTACCTGTTATAAAACTACACCCAAACTTTTTTTGTGCGGTATATGCGTTCCGAGAAAAAAGTCCGAAACAAAAATCGCACAATAAAAGTTTTGACTTAATATAGGAACAAACATGTAAAATGACGCACGTGTCAAGGTCACATTGTTATAAACAGGTGAAACACTGGAATTTGCTCGTAAAGTATGTAAAAAAAGCGCTGTTAATTACGTTATGACATATGTACGTTTATATAGTCACAAAAATATTTTATATATTCCACCCGGGTTCGATTCCCGGTACTTTTGTTATTATTTGTATACAATTGTAAGTCTTATTACATATGATCTTTGGGGTCTTGACCATCACCTCTGCAGAGTCAAATGCATTAAAATACATGCGACAGTATACAGAGCAGCCTACAAAGTACTCTTAAATGTTAACACCAGAGGTCGGCAACTCGGGGCTCACGGTCGCCTAAGTGCCCATATAGAACATAACTAAAATGTTTACTATCACATTCGTCATTGTTTGATTAGATTGTTTTGAAATCAAGCTGCAACAGTTTTTAAGCGAATCTTTGGAAAATATAACTTTATTATAAAAAATCGTTACATATGTAACAGAAAATTTGAGCTGCTATTGTGATTTTTGAAAATTTGCTATAATTTTTTTGTTAGATACATACTGGTATTAAAACACATTTTTTGAAGGAAAAATACTGCCTTGATAAAAAAAAAATTGAGCTACAGAATAGTATTGGTTGAATTGGCATTTACTTGGTAAACTCCATTATAACACGGTTAAAAAAATGGCAATATATTTTAGTTCTACAAAAATTATAAAAAATTTATGGTTCATAGCTTAAGTGAGTTCTAGACTAGCACTAGTTCTGACGTGGGCGTAAGCCGAAAAAGCTATCAACTATATATCTTAAAAAAATTTAGAACTAAAATACAATGCTACTTTTTCACCGTGTTAGCAGAATATTGTTTTGTTGTATTGTTGCATTTATTTTAACATTTTTCACAATGTCAAGGTTTAAATTTAAGATCTGTTTTCCTTAAAAATGCATTTATAGTTCAAAACACGTTTTTGTCTATTGTCTTACTGAACCATCGATGATTTGACATATTCAATTCTTAAAAATACATCTACGAAGTGAATCAGTTCACAGCGAATGCATGATCTTACATTTTATTGAAACTGTCGGTTTGCTGTAATTAGTAGCTAAATCGTTGTAATATTGTCCACTGGTTGATTTATAATTGAGCTAATTAAATGATACACGTATTTATGGCATTCCCATCCATATGACAACAACAAGATAATCAGACATTACTTGCATAATACATTATATTATATCAAAAGAAATATACTTTATTCCCCGTCTAGATATAAATGAATAAAATTTTCCGACGTTCCGGATTTAAAAGTGACACATATAGTAGTTTAGTTTAATTATAATAGATGTCAGTATAAACTAATTCGACTGAGATTTTTCGATCTATTTTAGTTAATTCATTTAAAAGCTAACATTTTATTTAACCCAATGTACCAAAGCTTTGAATAAAGAAAAATATGTTACTATCTATTGTGACAGAACACAGTTATTCGATAGTATTTGATTCAAATAAGTTCAAATCGATTTACCATAGATTCCGTTTTTATTTGAGATTACAAAATGGATGACGGTTCATTATGTTCTATTTTCAAAATATTTTACTAAGTGTCACTTAGAAGCTTGTATTAATTTAATGAATCTGTTCAAAAAAATCCAATGCTGTTGAAACTTATGGTGCTTAAAAATATTTTCTAGTAGGAAAAAAATAAATAGCACATTATATACAAACACAGCCTAACGCAGTGGTTTGGGTCAACGGCTCGTCTTTATAGCAAACAAGTTTGCACCCCCTTCAGCATAAAATGATGGTTCCTGTTTTAGTGAGACGAAATAGTATACTTTTTACCAGTACAAATTTTCATTAGCCGCCGCCGCTGGTGTAGAAATAAATTGTATTATCTCTAGGTATCCGTCAGTTTTAGGGTTACAACAACATCGACTTACGAACATATCGACTTACGAACACACCAACTTACGAACATCTCAACTTACAAACATCTCGACTAACGACCATTCAGCAAAAGAAGAGTATTTTAGCCAGTTGCACGCTGGCTCGTTACAATGAAATTTTTTATGACAAAAAAACTACATAAGCCTGTAAAAGATTATAAAAATAACAAAAATTATCACTGCACGACGAGGCAGCCATGGATATTAGTAATAATCCAAAATAATTTCATATATCCAAACATATTATGTAATTATTCAATTATACGAAATGAAAACAGAAATAAAAATAATATAAATAATTTGATTTAAAAAAAATATGTTCGACTTACGACCATTGCGACTTATGACCCGTCGGTAGTCGAGATCTGAGAAGTTTGATTAAGTATGTAAGTGGGTCAAAATGCTTAGATAATTATTGTTGATAACCATTGTTCGATTGTATTTGATTTTTATGACATAAATACATTTATTAAATATAGATTGCATCCATTTTTTGAACTTTGATTAACTGAGTCATTCGTTTAACAATAATCCTGGGGACTATTGTTAGTCCATGTAGCTCAGTGGAGTTTGATTTTACCTTTGGCTTGATTTACTATAAGTTGTATGGATTTGCATTCAAAGAATGTTTCACGACTTTCCACACACCCTTACCTCACAAACTTTCTCCGTCAAAGGGACAATTTATAAATCAAAAATATTTGGATGGCCACCTTTCATTAAACAAAATTACAGTGGAACCTCGATCTTACGTTCTCGCATTATACGTTTTCCCGCGTGGTGTGTTCATTTTCTATAGTCCCGGCATTTAATTCATATATAAAACTTTCCCGCATTCATCGTTTCCCGTATTAATCATTTGTTTTATACGGTCTCTTCGAAAACGTAGAATCGAGGTTTCACTGTACTGTTGAAACCTTCATTCTGGACTAAGTATTCTCTCAATTTTTACTGTTCGATTATTATATGACGTGGTTTGATTTTTTCCTTGAATCATTTTAATGGGCGAGAAGTTTGATGTTATTTAACTCTATTTTGGATGTTAGATTTTTTTTCATAACGAATATATTATGTTTGCAAATAATACATAAAACAATGTAATTTTGTTGGATAACAAAATATAGTACACTCGATTTTAATTGAAATGTTCTCTTAACCTACTGTGTTCGAGGCAATTTTTTTTTTTATCTATTTCATTAAACATTCGGAAAAAATACAGCTTCAACATAAGACCTGCGAGACACACTTTGCGAATCACTGATCTGAATGTATAAAATTTAAAAATGGAATTGCTACGATTCAATTTGGAATCGTAGCAAAAAGTAACTAAAAATGTCCCACATTCTGAATTCTATAACATAAAAATCACGTAATAAATATACATATACGTTAAGTAAAAAAAACATTTACTAAAAGTGTGTCGCTTTGTGCCCGTTTATTACAGTTATGTCAGCTTTTTTTGCCATCAACTAGCATCGCAAAAACGTAATTCTAATTGTTTATATTTCCGCGTTACAAATCAATGTTATTGCTCGCTCGCAATTTTCGCCAGCCGTACATAAATTTAATTATTATAAAATTAGTGTTGAAATTAAAATAACTGTTAAAAAAATAAATATCATCACAGTTGGGTAACTAAGGAAAATGATACACCAATCAGCTAACGCTCATGCATGAGTAAATTGAATATACGTTTTATGCTTTTTTTACAATTAATGTATTTTTTTTACATCATACCGAAGATTTTTATATCATGATAAAAGTAACAATATATAAAGTAAATGTACCAGTAGTTGACCATGTGCCAGTAGCTGACCCTTTGACAGTAAAATTGCCCAAAATAAGAAATGCAGATGCGGGATTGCTCTAAATTGTAAAGTTCAGACAAGTTAAAGCATTTGTGGTCGGATTGAGCCACTAAAACATCACCATAGAGTCAATGGAGTGTCAGGGTGGCCATTTGAAAACAACACCTAGTGAGGAAAGTGTATTATTTCAAATTTCTTAAGTGATTAATATAGAAACGGTGTGTACCTTGTTCCTGAACCACCCATTGCTACTTGATTCAACCAAGAGTGGTGTGACAGAAATCCCTATGGCAAATCTGACAGAAAGTTCACTATAAAGCCCTTGATTAGACATGGTTGGCTACTGGATTTTTCAATTTGGAAATGGTCAACTACTGAAACAGGAACATGGCTTTAAATAATTTAACACATCTTTTTTTAAGCACGCCCATTCGTAATTTTTGTTACATATTAATTAAGAAATATGATCCAATATAAGTACATACTTTTTGCCTTCGTTCGGTAGAATGCTAAACCTTAATCGTTATTTTTGTTGAAATTTTCTCTTAAACGGTCAGCTACTGGTACATTTACCCCACTTCATTTTTCAGAATTGCAAAGTTGGGATACATTTCTCGATGGTAAAATTGAATAAAGAAAACCTAATCAAACCTAACCTAACCAGCTAACATAGTTACACAAAATCAGTTTTCTAAAACTAGTAGCCATACATTTAGTGCGATAACATTCGGTTTACTTACAGTATTTCGTATATTATTCCTACTCGGAGATGATTATAACGTATTCTGTATATTTTTAATCTCGAACCCGGTAAACTACTGTCAAAAAAACTGTGCATCATTTCCCAAAGTGATTCAGTTTTTTACAATTAATTTAGGCAACTAGCCGTTGGGAGACTGTGATAAAATCGCAGCCACTACTCTCTTACTCTACTAAATTCACATTTCTTATTATCACATTATGAAAAAAGCTTTAGTGACTAAGATAACTAACTATTCAATAGATTATGCATAATTAATGCAATAAAAAACCCTATTGATCAGATGTACATAATAAATTGTTAATTGACATGAAATTTACTTGATAGAGCACCGTTATAACACGGTGTCAAAAAGGAATGTATATTATTAAGGATTTATACTGAGGGTGCTTGATGGAATTTCAATAAAAATTGAATTGTTTGAATTTTGTACTTTTCGGGCATTTCACGTGCACGGTTGTACTTTGAACTATCAGTTCAATTCAAATGTCATTAGTTCTAAGTTTCGTTTGAAAATATAAAACACAATGCTATTTTGTCACCGCTTTGTATGATTGATGAAACAAACAAACTCATATATTGTCTATAGCTCAATTTTACTCGGTATAAAATAACATTCTTCACTTTTTAGCCTTTGCAGTTTATAAGAACGTCAAATTCTCATATTCCCATATAAAAGCTTTCATTTAAGATTAAACTACTGTAAACTAATTGAAACCGCACACCAGAGATAGTCTATTTAGAGTTAAAATAATGTCGTGACAGAAATAACTGTAAATTTGTTACATTTGAACGCTATAATGTTTTACCTTGCCTGAGCCTATTTTATAGCATAATAAATAAACTAAAATTATTTCAATAAAATAATATTCATTCATTCATTATTATAAAACCACTAGTATTGCTACCCGGCGTCGCTCGGACTAAGCGACCAATAATTATTTAATGTCATATCATTCGACATAATTATATCACAAAATCTAACATCCAAAATAGAGTTAAACTAAAATCACAAACTTTAAAATTATTATTAAATATTAATTTTATTATAAACGCACATTAAAATGTCCAAATTCAAGGAAAAAATCTAGTTTGCTGTCAAAGAAATGTCAAATACTTCACGTAAATAATAAACATTATTATATTAATAAAAGCCGGGAAAAAGTTGGTAGAAGACTAATTTATTACATTTTGACTAAATGTCTTCGCCGATAAAAATTCAAACATATTTTCTTTCATATTCGTTTTTATGGCAACTTGCAACAACAATGCAAAAGGGAATTACAGACCGACATACATACATACGCCGTTTCGGTTTTATATATAAGATTATTTTCATGTCCAGTAATATTGTTGGAATTTGCATTTACTTAGTTGAAATCCAATAAATTATAAAAGAGTACTTTATGTAAAAACATTGCACTCAGTTAATTGCTAGTACAAATTAATGGACCATCTCATCTGAAGTCATTATTCAAGCTCTATTAATTTTTTAAAAATCTGCAAGCTGCACACATATGTTTTATTTTTTAGAGGAAAAAAATATGCTAGTGTAATTATATTTTACTACTAAAACATAATTTTTCATATTACGTTAAATCGGTATAAAAGCTGAAGTGTTTTTTTACTATTCTTTAAAACGTGAATATAAAATCGCTTTAGAATTAATTAAGGTGTGATGTCTAAATAGTAGTCATTTTTTACGATTCTTTAAGAACTTAAAAAATAATCGTTGCCCACCAAGTTGTTATATATTGAATTATGTGAATTATTAAAGTCGAAACTGTATATTCTTTCTTAATATTTTAATGTTAATGTAATATTAAAGTATACGTCAAGTTGTCATTAAAATACAAGCCGACTTTATTCTAAATTATTATAATTTACCACAAACCATAATTACCCTATACATAAATAATAAAGCATGTAAAGTAGGTTTAATGCTTTTAAATCTTGATTTTGATTAATGGCAAATACGTAGCCGAGTGGTAAATAGTCTCGAGTTTTCATCCTTCTAGATTGAGCTACATATAACCAATGGAATAGACTTACGCGATGGTTTTATTTCTTCCCTTACGAAATACACAGAGACTGGAAATACTAACAATAATATTAATACTAACAATAATAATTAATATTAAGTAAAGAAAGGAGCTAAAGAATTGAATTAGAAGAAATTAAATAATTAATGACAATTTTTGGTGTTAACTTTCAGATATTGGTGGGAAGGCACTATATTGACAGAATTTTCCATTTACTTGGTAGAATTCCACTATAACATGGTTAATAACAAGCAAAAGTTTATTAGTTACACAGAAATTATATAACATACAAATAGTTTATATATAAAAAATATCCCAAATACCGAAACCAGTCCCGGGATCGAATAAATGTAATCCGAAATCATGGGTTTTTTTTTAGACCGGGATTGGAAACTCTTATCAGGACCATTTTCTCACATCGCGAGTATTTTCATCTGATGACAGATTGATATATGAAACTATTTATGACTCTATTGGTGCGTTTGTATATTTTATTTACTCAGCTGTAATCTATTAATCATATCGTACGAGGTTTAATTGCCATTCAATCTAATTGCAATTTTTTCAAGGTAATTAGTAGTTAAAGGAATCTAGCCTTCGTGAATTGGCGAGAATTTTTTCTACAGGCTGGAATCTCAATGGAAAAATAAAACATGCGACTCTCAATAAACTCGAAATGCTAGTACACGCAAGTGTTAATAAAAAAAATACACAAAAAGCTATGTGCTAGGTGGTACGCACGCTATGAAGGACGTTGCCTTTTCTCCGAGTCAGTTTCTTTGAACTTTGAATATGTGTGTAAAACCTTTGAAGATTAATTTTTATTATAAAATTAAAAATAACTTTGATTATTCCACGTATTGTGCTACAAACTGTGTCACGTGCTTCGCCTCTTTCAGAGGCATCTTCGGACATACTATCGCAAAGTTTGCTTAAATAATGAAGCAAGATGGATTCTAACATTTTGAAATGATTTTTAATTTTAATTATGAATTTTTACCTTTTACGGGAAGCAAGGAGTGGGTTATAGAATCGAAACAAAGCAAACAAATAATCATACTACAAATGACGTTAAAAATTACACACCATTAAACTTAAGAGCTGCAATCAATCAGATAGGTTAGTGATTACTCTATTAATTGGGAATAATGTAAGCAGTGGCGAGCAGCCTGTCCTATTAAGAATATCTTATATATATAATCGAAACTGTTTATGTATGTATGTGGGTCTGTAATTCCATTTTGCATTGTTGTTGCAAGTTCAAACAAACGAATTGATTTCGCTCGCGAAAGTTTCGACGGTAAATTTGTTTTGTTATTACACAACTAGTAGTACATTTTACAAAATACTCGAGTATTCGAGTAGTTTCATATGAACCAAAACATCTTATATATAAAACCGAAACGGCGTATGTATATCTGTGGGTCTGTAATTCCCTTTTGCATTGTTGGTCATTAAGTTGCCAGTTGTTTCAACTTGGCCCGTCTGAATTTACGCGCCGAGGTGAACATAACCCCAAACTGGTCCGAGCGAAGCCGGGTTCGAATACTAGTTATTTAATAATACTTCTTTTTTGTTAAGAGTTTTATTTATTTCTAAATGTATTATTTATTAGTACATTTTCGATCTATTTCTTTTAAAAAGTATTGCGCGCAAACGTCGACGCGGTAACATCGGCGCGGAGATGTCGGCGCGGTTATGTCAACGCGGTTGTCGCTGCACCCAATTTTTTACAGCTATTTTATCGAACGCACATATTTTCTGCAGTGAATTATAACAGACAATTAAAGTGTTATTACTTCATACAATGAAACAAATTGGATCAAAGACAACAGACTCTGTCGATCACATTTAAAAATAATCAAAAAATATCAGATTTAATTGATTAACAACAGAATTAAACTGGTTGTAACATGTCTCGAAACTGTGCTGACACATTATCATAAAAATCGTCTTGTTTCTTTAGTGTTAACATTTACTCGATTAAAGATTTACAATGTATTGACAATGGAAGCACGTGTTTTTATCATTCAATTGTTTTTTTTAAAATTCATAAATGAAAGAGCAACAGGTCAAAGGGTAGGTGAAGAGTTTTCAATAGAGGAAAAACCATAATTGCGTCAACAATGTTAATAAATTGTATGTTTTGTTGGACTTTAAGCGATATTATCGTAATTATTCGATTGCAGATTAGATGAGTAACCGTGTCGTTGTAAAAATAAGTCAGGCTCGTGGCCGATCGTCAATTATGTTGCAGAGATCATGGGCTCGAATTACAGTATGAGTAGATTCATAAATTGTAATTCCATACTAATAGGACAGGTTGCTCGCACTGCTTACATTATTTCCAATTAAAGGGTTTAACTCAACCCTACCTGATTGATTGCATCTCACTAGTTTAATAGTTTGTAATGTTAACGTCACTAGTAGTATAATTATTTGTTTGCTTTGTTTTGGTTCAATAACCCCCTCCCTGCTTCCCGTAAAAAATAAAAATCCCAAACTCCATTTGGTAATTTTATCATTTAAAAATATTATAATCAATCTTGCTTCATTACTTAAGCAAACTTTGCGATAGTAAGGCGAAATACGTGTTATAATTAGTAACACAATACGTGGAATAAGCAAGGTTATTTTAAATTTTGTATTAACATGAACTTCCACAAAGTTACCGCCGAATCCATCGAAAGTATTAATTGTTATTCCTCTTACCCATCCGATTCAGTAAACGGATACACAAGATATTTAACTATTATTGGCTGAGCAAGAAACACATTTTCTTTTTTTTCTTTTCTTTAAGCACCACATTGTATGTTTAAAATATCAATCCCGTGTATCTCTGTGTCGGGCCAAGAAAGTGAGAAGTAAATTCGTTTCTTTTATTGATCGCATAGCGTTATAGAGGGCGGCCGCCAACAACAACATATGGTGTATTGAGATCGATTCTTTAGCCTAATTCTACCCAACATACTATTTCGTAACAGTGAGGTTGACAAATTGAGTTACAACGAGTAGTCCTCGTAAAAAGGAATCCGTATGCTCCACATTGACAGCGGGTATGAAATATCCAATGCGCAACTGATTCGTTTTTTTTTTGGTAATCAATTATTTTTAAATCTAAAATGAGCTCACATTTTAAACCCCGTCTGCGATTGGTTAACTTATAATATAATCAGAGCTCGAGATTGGCTAAAGCGCGCTGGTTTGCAAGCTCCACGAGTAGTATTGCATCGTCTCAAAAAATACAAATTTCTT
Organism: Himalopsyche kuldschensis; assembly: GCA_028554975.1. NCBI lineage: Eukaryota > Metazoa > Arthropoda > Insecta > Trichoptera > Rhyacophilidae > Himalopsyche > Himalopsyche kuldschensis. The sequence continues at coordinate 2,069,206 of JAHFWI010000092.1, forward strand.
TTCCAGTTAATTTATTTTAAAATGCGTGTATTCAATTATTATTGCTGACAAATCCACGTATATTTACCACACATTTGAAAAAATACTATATTGGGTATTTCAACAATAAATAAGTCCCAAAATTATCAAAAGAGCCGGATGTTGAAGAATAAAAAAACCCAATATGTTTTGTATAAATAAATATTAAAATTGCATATGTCTACAGAACAAGAGAAAATATTCGCAGAGTAAATAATTCACCACGTTTATTTGCATTAAAATTAGCAACATGATACCTCCAAAAGTATCGCTTCTAAGTGGTATTATATTTTTTAGAAAATCACCAAAAATTCAACATTACATTTTAGACGCTGTCAACGCATTGGGCTTAGTTGTCAATGCCATGACTAAGAACGCACGTTGTATTAAAAATGTAAACTTGATGGGTTTGAAGAAAAACCAGTGTGCGAAAAAAATGTTTGACATTGTAGTTAGCGTAAGGATGTATTATTTGAGTTGTGGCTTAGAACTTTCGGGCACATTGACCATAATCACTTGTGTCAACAGTTTTGGCCTTCCTCCTCCAGACTCTTAAGAATAACACTTAATATTTTTGCATTTGTATTTTGATAGAATGAAATTTGAACTGTGATATTCATCAATAAATATCTATCACTCAAAATCACTTATTATTATAGTGATCACTTTTGAAATAACAATTTAACCATATTTGAGACTTACAACCAGCTGTATTTACGAAAACATATACAACTTCAAATTATTCGTGTAAATATTTTCGATGGTTTCGGCGGTAACTTTGTGGAAGTTCATTTTAATATAAAATTTAAAATAACTTTGATTATTCCACGTATTGTGTAACTAACTGTGACACGTGTTTCGCCTCTTTCAGAGGCATCTTCAGACTTACTATCGCAAAGTTTGCTTAAGTAATGAAGCAAGATAAATTCTAATTCTAAACAAGGAAGGGGGTGATAGAATCAAAACAATGCAATAACATAATGATACTATTGATTGATTGATTGATTGCACCTTATTAGTATCATTATGTTATTGCATTGTTTTGATTCTATCACCCCCTTCCTTGTTTCCTTTAGAACGAAAAAAACCCGTAATCCATTTTGTAATTTCATAATTTAAAATGTTAAAATGTTAGAATTTATCTTGCTTCATTACTTAAGCAAACTTTGCGATAGTAAGTCTGAAGATGCCTCCGAAAGAGGCGAAACACGTGTCACAGTTAGTTACACAATACGTGGAATAATCAAAGTTATTTTAAATTTTATATTATTCGTGTAAACATTTTCCTCGATAACTTTTTTGTGTTAGCCTTCACTTTTTGGTGGAATGGTGGGAATTATGAATTAGTTGACATCAGAAACATCGGTCCTGATCTTAATCAGAATATATGTGGAAGAAGTACTAAAAGATGTGTTCAATTTCTTGAAACAAAATCAAACATGTCGTAGTCCTGAGATAGCTGTCAGATTGAGTTCATACATGCATTCAAATGCACGAATATGCCAAAAGACGAAAACTGTTTCGTTGGAAACAAAACTTAAGTCTGCACAATTTGAACGATTCAAGATTGATATTGAAGATCAATCATTTTCATTTAATATCTTTTTAGAAAATCTTTAAGTGAAATTGACTGAAATAGAGATAAAACAAGCAAAGATTTACTTAGAGAGATAAACATTATTCATGAAAAAGTATCAAATACATATTCAATCTTATATTGGAAAAAAACCTTTCAATAGCAAGTGAATTGAAAATATTAAATAGAAATTTGATAACTTTGTTAATTCACTGATTGCCTAAAGGGACACGTGTATCGCATATTTAAGAGGCATTGTCAGGAAATTGATTAGCAAATTTATCAGACTTCAGCGAAAGATATTAAACGAAAGGCTGTTCAAATTTTGCCGCCATACAAGTCAAACATAAATGATTGAAATCTATCTTTTTGCTGTTAAATTCGTGCAATATTTAATAGAATAGAATCATACAATTTAACATAACATTTAAACATGGAATGCTTCTCAAATAAACAAATGAAGTATGACATTTGTACACAACGAGTTGAATGAACATTTTTCAAATAGCAATTACATATGGGAATGTAAGGTTTTTACCATATAGTATATTTATGTAAAATACCACAGTTTATAAGACCTGTTTGACATTGTAAAAAAAACGTTTTGGAAAATGATTCTCTTTACGCAATCCTTCATAGCTTCAATGATTTTGTTATGAATTACCTTGGTTCGAGTACTAGGTGCGGCACTTCAAATGAGTGATATTCGCCAATCTATGTTTATTAAAAAAACAGCAAGAAAAATCACGCACTTTTATTTTATGCTACTTAATAAACACATTTAAAAAAATGACCTGTGAGTGTGATGAAAACAAAGTTCGTGGTCGAGTATCAACGTTGTTGACTCGGGCTCAAGTCCCTCTACGGGCAGTTAATAAGTTGATTTAAGGCATACATGTATGTGATATCTTGGAATTCTTTCCCACCCACCCAGTCCTTAAAATGAGGCGTTGCAAATGCGATCAATAATATCGTGTAATAACCCTTCTCTTTGGAAACGAGAGAATTACTAACAAGAAGTTCTCGTAGAAGGAATATCCTGTTGAGATTTGCGTGTGGACATGGTAAAAAAACAAAACCCTTTTAAATAGTGGTTATCTAATACTTTCAATGGATTCAGCGGTAAATTTGTGGAAGTTCATTTTGATATAAAATTTTAAATAACTTTGATTATTCCACGTATTGTGCTACTAATTGTGACACGTGTTTCGCCTCTTTCAAAATTATCTTCGGACTTAATATCGCAACGTTTGCTTAACCGATTCTATGCCTGGAAGAATAAGTATGGCCGTACATGGAGGGCCGCGATTTTCTTTCAAAATAATACATCGATTTCGAAAAATCGATATATTATGGGATAACATACAATATCTTTCCAGTTCAATTATTATAACATGATGTTAAAAGATGTCACTGTATGCACGACAAATTTAAATATTTAAAAGAGGTACTGGTGACAATGAAATCAAGTATCAAGTAGAGCGTATTAACTCGAGAATTTTGCTTGGCCGGCCCCAAATACACAGAATTGTAGAGCGATTAAACTCGCTTGCGGCAGAGAATCGGTTAAGTTGTTATCTAGTCTACCTCGAGATGCTCGATGTTTGGAGTATGTACCTATTAATATAATCATAGTTCTACAAAAAGAGATTCAATTATATTTAACAACAGCCAATCAGAGACGAATCCAGCGACAGCGAATCAAAAACGAATTACACACAGAAGATTTTCGTTTGGTAGATAGATACGACATTTACATTTAGGCAGTTAAGTCCTTAAATATATTTTATGGCTGAACAATGACTCTCCTCCATCTTTCAAGATTCAATGGCCATGCAATAATTAACCTTGTTGCCGTTTATTATCACACCACTGTATTATTTAATAAGCACGAGAGTTTTTTTTTAAAAAGCTCATATTTCTCACAATTTAATTCATACGAAATAAAATTTTAGAGATCTTTTTAGCACATTGGCTACGAAGAAATACAAAACTCATAGAGAAACGACGTTTATTCCACGTTCTCCGTAACCAATGTGTTAAAATACAAATCATTCAACTGAAAATTATTAATACTGGTCCTGAACAAAATAACTATAATGTGGAATACGTACATACAAAAATGTCTTGTTATTTTTAATTTGAATGCCTTTCCACCAAGTATTGACAGTGAACACCTTAATAGAAACTTTACTAAAACTTATTTGCACTTGGGGGCTGTCACATTTGACTTCATAATCAATTAAAACGAATTAGGCAATATTTGTAGTAGTTTTCAGGAATCATACAGGTTCATTTACTGTACAACAAATTTACTTCTATAGATGTACCATCATAACTTGAACGCCGTTCATTTGGTTAATTCGAAACTAAAACTGTCCCCATATAATAGATTCATTTAAAAGCCTTCGAAGTTACATATATTGGTTTTAGTAATAATAAATTTACATGAACGTTTTGTGTTTCATTTATAGCTTGCATATAAAAACAAATTTGATTGAGTATTGCACACTTTTTACGCGATGGTGGCGCCCTCAAAAGCGGTCAAGTTATAATGGTACATCTATAGTACATATGTTTCATATCATAAAACTGCAAGAGTGCGAGCAATTTGTTACTCGACACTATTATACATACTGTTATTACGTAGTGCATCGTATAAATGTGATGATAGCATTCGACGACCTTTAAGATGGCGGCCGCACCTGCGCACGAGCGTGTCCATTTTGTTTATCTATTATATTATAGATGATTTGAATGGTCAGTGTACTTATGATGTACTGATTGCAATTAATAATATATTTCTTGCGATTCAACAAATTGATTGTTTTTTTCTATTGGTTAAATTAATACTAATAATATGCCACATAAAATAAATTATATATGAAGGCGACTTTCTGCCAATCAATGGCATATACCAGCGTTTTCCGAATTCTTTTATATTTCGGCACCCGAAATCTGTAGAATAATAGTCCCCATTTCAAGAATAATAATTTATTGAAATTATCAAAAGCCTAATTTGGCATTGACTATTACAATACTTTTCCAGATTATTAAGACTAGGGACTGCGACGAATTAGATTGAGAAGCACTGATCTATACGATAACACGACGCGCATTATTTGTTTAAATACTTCCTTTTCTTATATTTTTAATTAATTTAATAATTTTTCACTTTTAAGGTGTCCAATGTCCAATACTTGTAATATAAACACACAAGTTTTGAATTTAGTAATTATTCTATATTGGATTTAATGAGATCAGGACCGGTTTCGCTCATCTCGAGCATTGCCATCTGATGAAACGCGATCAACTGATCAGTTGATTATGCTTACTATGAGCGAAACCGGTCCTGGTCTCAATTAATCCAATGTGGAATAAGTATCAAGAATATGTTCTTAATAAAGGGTATTTCAATAGGGACGCTCAAAATATGTTACTTTGTCCTGCTGAGTAGATTATTCATTGTTTAGTGGCCAAATTTGAGTCAACCAGTTTGGTAAATAATCGGCCAACACCTACCTGTACGTCATCAAAATACAATATCTGGTGAAAAAATTGCTGCTGTGTGTGAAAGTTTACAGAAAAACCCAAGGCAGCTTATTTCTCGTTGTTCACAAGAACTTGGCTTTTCTGCGACTTCAACTTGGCGAATTTTGAATCGGGCCTTATGTCTGCACCCGTATAAAATCCAACTAACCGAGGAACTTCAGGTAAACGACCACAGACATTTATAAAATGAACTTCCACAAAGTTACCGCCGAAATCGTCGAAAGTATTAATATGTTCTTATTTGTATTATTATATACTGATCATTTTTTATAGGGGAACAAACCAATGAAAGAAAATTAGGAGTATTGCATGTGTGAATTTTTTATTGTTATGAGGATAAAATATCTGATAGTAATAGACCCGTAATAAGTTATCATTACTAATAATAACAATGTCAATGTTTCCTTATGAAAGTTCATTGCTATCAATTATTTGGTAATTGAAGTCCCTTTTACAAATTTAAATACTGGTCAAACAATAATTTATTGAATTCTGAAAATACGTGATTCTTTGTTCCGAAGAAAGACAATTGACCACATTATAAATCAAAGAGATACTTAACGCCTCGAAATGTTTACTCATCACATTGCAAACTTTGTGAATTTTATTGGAATTTTACCTGTTCTTATACGAACATAACATAATCAATCACTTGCCAATGAATGGTTTCTACCGCGATGACAAATTATTCTAATGTTCGAGTATCTTAGATATTAAAGGTTCGTTACCACTGGATTTCAATTAGTTTGTAAAAGTGATTTGAGATAAAATAAGGCATTTTAGTTAATTACACGTAGAATATATTTCTTAATTGATTTGCACTCGGAGTGTCATCGTCAATTTTGAGAGGTAATCCTGGTTTTTGGTTTGTCATTTAATTCCCTATCACCACTTTTGAACTTTTAAAACCATCTAAAGCACTGGCTCGCAACCAATAGGTCGCGACGGGTTTTCTGTGGGGTCGCTAACTTATACAGACAACTAAATAAAATATTCACTATAATCCATTTTCATTGTTTTAAGGTTATAAAACCTTATGAAAAATGCATTTTTCAATTGCATCAGGGTCGTGGGTCACATGACTTTTATAAAAAAGCTCACCATCTGAAAATGGTTGGGAACCTAAGATCTATAGCACATCCAAAGTTTCAAGACGTGTGAATAAATATCGCAAATGGTCAGAGTAGCTTTTTTCGCTTTTAATCCTTTATCAAATTAAAACATCATGAAATACCGAAAATGTGTCTCTTCAAACTTAGACTTTTACGTGGTTCTAGCAAAAAATATAGAATACAAATAGAACTTCAAAACGATACCCAGCACGACGTGCTCAAGGGAAACTGGTGACAAGCTGATTTCAAAGAGACGCATCAAAAACAAATGTGATTTCTTTCCGTTTACCTAATATAATATTGTTGATAGTCAGAACAATTCATAGCTGATGATGGCTGAGTATCACTACACACATTTATTGCTGTTAGTTCAAACAATTGAAAAAGCATTGTGAATTCAAGCCCGTGGACACACAAATGAATAAAACTCACATCCAAGAAAGATAAATCGGCTACATGACCATTATTTGGTATACTATACGTTGATACGTGAACACGAAATAACAATTTTCATATTGAAAATGCTGCTTTTAAAATAAATTCATAATTATATACAAAATTCTAAGCACGTAAAAGTTTTCATGACTCATTTTATAAAGTATAAACAGTTTATTTTTAAAGAAAATGTGTAGATGGTATTTACAATAAATCATATAATTTTATCTATATGGTACATCTTATGATAATAAATGAACTACAAAAGCCTTGTATGGAAAAGAAATATGATCATAATTACTATGGTACGGGATTATGAGTAAACGGATAATTCTAGAAGTAAGGATTACCTTAACCGTGACCGAATAATCCAAGGCTGTATAATATATACACAAAAGAGCACACATGAACTTGAAACGCCTGAAGATGCCGAAAGAAGAAACCAGGGCCGTTAGCGATAAAATTCATGGAAAAGTATTAAAATTTGATTAGCTGTAATTTATTTTCCTATTAATTGTATGTAATTGTTTCCAATCTCACCCAAAAAGCAGAACATCTTTTGCATATATGTACATACATATAAAGACTCGATTTATTTAGCACAAATAAAGCTTTTTTTGTGCGGTAGATGCGTTACGTGGAAAATCGCACAAAAAAATCCATGATTTAATATGAGAACAAAACGTGTACTAAAACGCATGTGTCATGGTACCATTCTAAAAGACAGGTGAAACACTGGATTTTGCACGTATATTATGTGCGCTGTTAATTACTTTTTGACATAGGTATGTACGTTTATATAGTCCCATAAATATATTTTAAAAAATTGCATTAAAAAAAACCGCACAACTTTGAAATCGCACAAAAACAGGTTTGAGTGAATGAGGTTAAAAAACAGGCACATACTGACCACGCTACCAATGCACTCGAAAGAGTGGCGCCGTGAGAATGTCCTGGATGTAACGACAAAAAAAAAAGATTTTCAGAGTTCGAAAATTTTAAATTCTAATTTGATATAGACTGAACGTGTGGGCCAAGTGCGAAAGGTGGATTCTTATGTCAGAGGGGAGAACATTTATTTAGTATCAACGGCTGCCGCAAACTCGAGTGAACTGTTAAAGAAGTCAGAGTATCAATAATGATATTGCGATTTTTTTTAAAAATGTACCTTCACTCTCGGATCAGTGTCCAGAAAGTGCTTAATAAAAAATCACCACCCTCAACAAAACATTAATAATATTGCACAACATTTTTATGTTGTCTCTATAAAATGTTAGGTATTTTAATTTTTTTACTGCCCAATTGATTCTAGATATTTTGTGTTGGAATAGAATAGATGCGTGACGCTCTGGTGGGCTTGGACCGTTTGATATTTTCAAGCAACGCAGCTTTGATTCGCGTGCGTGGTGACTAGACACTCCAATTCGAGTATCGAGTACTCGATACTCGAGTAATTTTTACTCGAGTAATACTCGTTTTAGTAATAGTCGTCGAAAGTTTCTTCTAATGCGAGAATTATAAAAAAACATCAAACCAATTTAAAATTTGAGTCGTTTAATTCTCTATTATTGTTGAAATATAAGTGTATTAGTAATATTCAATAAGTTTCTTTAATTATTGGTCATTTATAAAAATACACAAATTCGAATTAAAAATATATATTTTGGTACATCTGAAACTACTCGAGTATACTCGAGTACTCGAGTATTTTGAAATTTTACTACTCGATGATCGAGTAGTTGAGATGTCGAGTAATTGGAGTCTTTAGTGGTGATTCAGACACTTTGAGGGGACTAACGACAATTTGTTGAAGTTATTATCGTTGGCGCCATCAACGCATCGCGTCGCCCATGTAAGACACTTGCGTGGGCGAGGACCGTTTGATATTTTAAAACTGTGCCGCTTTTTGGCCGCGTTCGCTCCGCTTTGCTTTTAATCTGTTGCCAGCTACGACTTTTTCAAAAATTAAAAAGAACAATACCTTAAAACTACTTACGTCAATTAAGGGCTTAGATGTATTTTATCCCTTATGAAAGCAATCCCATGTTAATTACCATACCGCAAGGCCTTAAGAGCGTATTCACGAATCGTCGATAAGGGTTGTCACACATAGTTTTATATAAATTTTGCACCCCTATTGGTTATCATAAAACGATTTTTTGTTGTATTTTTCTTATAATTGTTTGAATAATTTATATTTATTCAATTCGTTTGAAACATATATGTACATATACATGCAAAATAATATTTACGTAAATATTGTGAATATTTTATCAAACGTTTTGACATCCTTGATAACCTCTATACACTTTTTGTTGAATATCTTTTAAGAAAACTATTAAAACGAAAAGTTTATATTCATCTTGTGGGCCTAAAGAGATCCCGGTTCGATGTGATAATTTGAGAAATATTATTTTTTGACGCCTTAAAAGTAGTTACCTACCGGTGTGTCGTTAGCTTTAGAACGGTTAAAAGTTCACCTAAGACCATGTCGTCGTGTTTGGCGGCTGAGCAATAAAGGGTTAATTATGGGATTATTGCACTGTAAATTTTTTATAGGAAGCCTTAATATTTACATAAAATTATGGCAAAAGAGAATAAATGAATATATTTTCGCAGTAAATCATCAATTAAGATCTAATTAACTAATGGAATCGTTGATGAGCTGTCCTTAAGTGTCACGTTTTAATGCAGTAGACTAGATTACAAAGTAGAGTTATTAAAAGAAAAAACGTTTCCACTCAAAATTCATTATTACTTGCAACATGGTAGTTGATATATTATCGTAATTAAAAATGAATTACTGTGTACCGGAGAGATAGGAAGTAGTATTTATTTATGTTGGGATTGAATGGCGATCTTTTTCCACTCACATTATCAAAATGTTGAGAAAAAATAATAATTGATGTATGTATAAAAATAAATATTTGAAAACTTCCAAATAATTACATACCAACCTGTTTGAGATGTTTTTTGGGAGTATTACAGTGGGTTACTGTGAATAAGTTTACTATTTTCATTTAAAATAAGGTGCTTAAGCAGTGGCGGCCCGTGGATAAGATATCTGGTAGTGCTGCGGTTGATTAAAAATTAACAAATATTTCTTTGGACTATATTTTATATTAACATCAAAATTATTCAAATAAAATCCGACATGCAAATCATCAAAGCTATGCATTTCTTTCCTTGAGGAAAACACTTTCTGACATAAAGAAAATTAGAAGAAATATAGATCGCACCCGTATAGACGCAACACTGCTAAGGAGACAGCACCAAAGCAAGCTTGCCTCTCCCTCACCAACTCGAGCATATTCCATCGATTACGGTACTGCACAGAATCATAAAGATGCCCCACTTTCCGACATTACTACTAATTGTATGATTATTATTGCATTAATCGGTGCACGGGTAAGCTTAATACATGCTTAAGTTATATTGATATTTTCATAAAATAAACACAAATATACATATGCATATTATATAATTACATTTTTTTCAATTTGCACCACCAAGCATCAATTCCGCAGTGCGTAAGGACGAGTCTTCACTGTATTTAAGTCACATTTATATATACACTATAACCTCTTTTTGTGCGATTTCAAAGTTATACGGTTTATTTAAATCATTTATAAGTTTAGGTGTATTTATCAAAAACTTTTGAAAAAAAAATTTTTGCATATAATATTATTAGACAGATTGGTTGATTGATTTTTAATTGAATACAAATAAATATGAAAGGTAGGAAACAAACGTGACAAAATTAAACTTGCTTTAGTCGGAGTTGGAGTTGGGAGTCGGAGTTGGGTTTTTTTTAAAAGACTCCACAGCCCTGGTATATATGTTACACCGAATATACGAACTGGGCAAATTGTGCATAATTCGTGAAAATTTCAAGCTTACCTTATTCATGAAAACGGCATTTTTTTTTATCCCATTTCACGTAATTGTATATTTTGTATTTTCGGTGTAACATATACATACATACATATATAGGCGTCTCCAATTTTTGAAGTGTGCACTTTTTCTTAGCAGCTATCCGATTTTTACTGACGGAAACCATTTATAAAGATCGTAATCTTTTATGTAGAGGTCACAGTAACGAGGAGAGATCAACGAAGTATGCTTCGGCGCATTGTTTCACGATTAACTCGACGATAAATTAAGCCATGCATCGATGCTGTGTCCATATTTAGGCGCGCAGAAAGTATCCAATGCAGAAGCGATAATTTGAGACCCGGGGCGGTAACCAAAACCCGAAACCTTGTTCCCAATAAACAAGTAAAAACTCTCAGATTTCGCAAAAGAGTGAATTCCGAAGCGGCTTTCTATCTGGGTCAAATAAAAGGGACAGGTATTTTATTTTTATCAATCAATTTCTTCTATATAAAGCCTTTTGTACCTTGACGTGTTTAATTAATTGTTTGTTTATTCATATAAACTAAATAAATAGCTATTTATTATGATGTATTTTTTTCACATAAAAGTATCCGTGCCGTGAAAGAACCTAAGTTCAAAAATTAGGTCTTTTAACCCTTTTAATCCCACAGAGCTTTTTTAACACTTTGTTTAACGGTATTTTAAATTACCATATTAATTACGCACAAATTTTTGCCCACCGTAAACAACGAGTTAACACGAGTTGAAGGTTTTTGCTTTTTCTTCATTTAAATAAATTATATGCTTCTACAACATAACAAAACCATAACACACGACATCGACGAGATGAACTTGATGAGAAATTTTTATGAAACTGTCGAAAACAAATCAACGAAAAAAAACTTTCACCATGTTCTCTTTTTCAATTGAAAAAATCTGACCTTGTCGGGACTTCAACCCAGACTCACCTGATCGCTAGGGCTAAGCACTTGCTACAAAGCCACAGAGACTGAAATGTGACGATAGCTGTGATAAATAATATTATAAAGACTACCCTTTTTGCGAAGAAATGCATTGGAAATTTTTGTGGGCTCTTTCCAAAATGGTCTAGGATACAAAAGGTAAAAACATTAATTTTTATCACTAAAAAATGAGGAATAAAAATTTACTTAAAAATGTATTTCAAATATATTTACACTTTATTTTCGGTGTAAAAAAATCCTGAGTAAAATACGACGGTGAAAAGCGTAAGATAATTTTATGCGAATGTAAAACGTTATTTGGTTTATTAGACTATTATTCAAAACGTTAAAAAATCCAGCCTACTTTGTTAAATTTAAATGTTACGCAGCTTAAATTTCATTTAAGACCATTCACATTCTATTTATTAACTGATTTTTGTATTTTGTTACTCTTACTTAATCAATGATTAAAAGACATACGTTTTTTTACATTTAAAGATATGTCTTGGTATATCTTTCGTAAATGATATAGTATTTTAAATATCTAAATCTTTTGAGCACTGAAAGCGGGTATGTGATTTAAAATTATAACACAAAAACTAGGAGTTGGCAGAGTTTTGTTTTCATTTGATAAGTGCCGAACAGATATAGAGCGTATTATTTTCATATGGGTACTATTTTCAATATACGCATGATAATTTTATGTGTAGTTGAATGTTAACGAAAATGTTGATTTCACTGCGAATTTCATAATTGCGTGCACCATTACTGATTAAAAAATCTAGCGCTGGTTCTCAATTTTTATTTTTAATTACATTAATATTTTGATTGATCGAATTTGTATCGTTTCAATCGTGTAAATTTCAAACGTATGTGAGTCTATTCATTTAATAAATAGTTTGCTTATTTTTCACAAACAAACAGCTTTATCTACCATATTCACATTTGTTATATCCAATACATGGAAATAAATATTTACAATAGTAGAATGACAATAATTTTTTCAGATATAAAAATAATCTAACCTTTTAAATAGTGCGACATCGTATAATATCTACCATTTTTAAATTAAACTAAGAGATAATATTCGTATTATTGTAATAACCACAATACAAACGATAAACTAAGCGTTAGCTCAAATTCTTCCGTGCACATCCATTCCTGAAGATGCCGAAAGTCAAAACCCGGTTTGTTAATGGCAAAACGCATTGCAATGTACACATTTAAAAAAATTCAAACTTGTTTTTGATTTCATTTATTTATATGTACATTGCAAAACAGATGCATGCGGCGAATATTAGGAGTACGGTGGTTTGACTTTGTCAGGAACACTGCGGACAAACCAGCCCCTTATTATGTCCAAAATTAATAGGCGACGATGGACTTGGCTTGGACATGTGCTGCGGATGCCCCAGGAGAGCCTGAATCCTGCCTGCCTCTTCTATCATCCTGATGGATCCCGACGCCGCGGAAGGCCTCTGATAACCATCCATAGGATGTACTCAGGAGAGCTACGGGACGCCGCAATTGATTGAGAATATCGTGCTCCCTGTCTACAACGGTATATATAGAAAAGTAAATGCAGGTTTAAGCATAGTTCTGACGATGGCGTAAGCCGAAATAGCTATCAACACATTTATACAATAATTTCTGTAGAATTAAAAAGATTGTTATTTTTTTCACCGTAACAAAAATTGTATGTTTATTGCTTTTCCAATTTGAAAACAAAGAAGTCAACCGAGTGAGTTCCGACAAAATTAACTATAATACATACAAAATAGAACTAGTCTGGACTCATGGGAAATATGTTATTATCCAAAGAAATTCCATTAAAAACCTTTAAAACTCATAAAATCGCATCAATCATGTAACGACATTTAGTATAAATCGAATATGGAGCAACAGATATTAGATTCTTGCGTCTTCACAGGTTGAGAATATGTTTTTTTTTTGTAAGTAAGGCACGGCCTTACGCAACGAGTCCATCTTAGACTCACTGCCCGCAGTGTTGCACGATGCCAAAAAGAATAAAATTAAACTTTATCTAGCTTTATAAACAAAGCTGATTATTTATTTTCACAATAAAACGTTAATTAAAACTGCCTGATTTCATCACACTGTTTAATTTTTTAGAGTACTACTTGCAAAAGATTCTGGTGTAAGCTAAGTGTGTGGGCATCACTGAGTTTCCGGTATTTACTTATAATTTATTAGCATTTTTGTATATAATTCTACCTGGGCCATAAATGTGCGTACTATTACTGTATTGTTATGGGTCTGTCCAAGGCTTTTCAAAAGTACGCTCTGATAATATATACAACTCATAAACATATCGCTACATCAGTGCAACAGTGGGACAAACGTCAAAAAACGAGTTTTGAGATATGAACGCCATTTGAAGGAAAACAGAATGATATTTAAAACAAATCTATGGTGATATGACCAGTACAGCAAAATATTTTATTATAGTGCAGGGGTGGCCAAACTTTTACCATAACGGGTGAATTTTTATAAAAAAATTGGCGGCGTTCGACTCGTTGAATTAAATTGAATGTATTATCATTGAAATAAAACAGGATTCAGATATGTGTACATCAGTACGCCAGACAGGCGAGCGACTTGGAATAGCTACGCGACCGATCAGTCGATCTCGATCGGCGCTTTGACCACCGCTGCTTATATATTTTAATATAACACGGTGAAAAAACAGCAATGTATGTTGGCTTATACTCTCGTCCGAACTATGTGTTGAACATTTTTTTTCACCATGTCCCCTCCCAACTTGGAGCATATGAACGCTTTTTGTCTACGAAAACAGCTTGTTACTCAGTTGTTCAATCTTTTTTTCTTGTTCGAAGAGAGTACGGATTGAAAAGATACGACGACTAGGACAAGACTAGTGGTTAGCTAGTCACTCTCATTACGTGCCGCTTTTTGTGATAGGATTTCTTAATAACACAAACACTCATTGATTTCGAACATAATCGACTGAAAAATCTGCTTGTACCGGGACTTGAACCCGGGCGGTCCGTCACGAAAGCCAGCAACGTTGACCACTTCACCACGGACTGGTCATGTTTAAAAATACATTAACTTACCTTTATATACTGGTGTAGAAAAGGTACGCAATACATCTTTTCAGCATTGATTTTATTGTTTACCTCTATCTCCAGTTTACACATAAATAGTAATTTACTATTACTGTTTATGTATAGAGTTAACTTTTTTTACTTTATAAACTGCACATATACTAAAGCACACATTTCGCACAGTTGCCTTATGTCTATGTTCAATCTTTGCTGTAAATACTGTCTCTTACTAAATAAAATCAATAAGAATACAATACGGTGAAAAAAATAACAATGTATTTTAATTCTACAGAAATTATTCTATATATTTGTTGATAGCTATTTCAACTTACGCCATCGTCAGAATAGTTCTGAGGATGGCGTGAGCTGAAATAGCTATCAACAAATATATAAAATAATTTCTAAAGAATTAAAATACATTGTTATTTTTTACATCGTATTATAATGGGTTCTACCCAGGGCTGTGGAGTCGGTGTCGGAGTCGGTGCGGCGTTTTGGCCGGAGTCATATACTCGGAGTCGGAAATTTTGAAAAGTTTGATTTTTGCATTTAATATGTAAAATTTGGCTTTTGGCCGCATTGATAGGGTTGATATTTAATTGAATACACATAAATAGGAAAATTAAGGGAAAAAAGTGACGATATTAACATTTTTTTAGTCGGAGTCGGAGTCCGAGTTGTGGTTTTGGTAAATGCTGGAGTCGGAGACGGACTTTTTTTCACCAACTCCATAGCCCTGGTTCTACCAAGTAAATACCAATTCAATCAATATAATAAGCATACAAGTCAATAGTACTCTACTAAAATTTGTATCAGATTATTTAAAACACTAACCAGCCGTTTTATCGAAACCAATATTTTCGGATTGTCCCACTGTTGCATTTTCGTAGCGATTTTGCACCAGTTTTGCGCTGAAAGGGCGCATGGACAGTAACGAATCGATAACAGACCGTAAAATACTATTTCTCATTGTTGTAAACAAACGGTGACGAAATCACGTTGCACCTGTCAAATAGAGCAGCGCGGTGATATACGATACCTGTAAATTTTTATGAATGAAATATGCATACACGTATAATTGCACGAGCACACACAAACGATAGCCTGTGACATGCGTGTTGTCTTTTCGAAGTAAAGACATATGTATATCAATGAAATGTTTCGGTTCTTTGACTTTAAAAAGATCGAGCATTAAATGAAACCAATGAACTTTACAATATAATTATAAACTTAATATATGTAATGCTTTAACACCAAGAATTATTGAAAGTCTTTACTATACGTTGCCAATAGAGACTCCAATTTCTCGAGTATCGAGTAATAATATTTGAAAATACTCGAGTAGCTTCAGATGTACCAAAATATGTATTATTAATTCAAAATTGTGTACAGTGAAACCCCGATTCTACGTTTTTCAAGGGACCGTATAAAACAAACGATTAATGCGGGAAATTTTTGAATACATATGAACTAAATGCCGGAACTATAGAAAATGAACGCACCACGCGGGAAAAGGTTTAATGCGAAAACGTAAGATCGGGATTTCACTGTATATAAATACATACATAAGCTTATTTAATTTCATTTCATTTATTTCAATATATAAAACATTTAATTCAAAAATAATAGAGAATTAACCGTCGCAAATTTTAAATTGCTTCGAAGTTTTGTTATTTTATTTTGTGTTTTGTCATTGATAAGATAAGTCAGCATGATCCAAAGCGAAAGTAACAAAAGAAATTCTCGCATTGCATAGTCAACGAGTCCTTGAAGAAAGCACGATGTTCTCGAGTATCGAGTATTCGATACTCGAATTCGAGTCTATATTTGTCAACATTTTTAGCAGCCGGGACAAATTTTAGAAATGAGATTTTCACCGGGCTACAATCTTCACAATTATTTTTTCTAATTCCGCAAAGCAATCAACAAATTATAATTTGGGTAATGACAAAATACTTTAGGCAGAAATTTGACTTCTTTGAGCTGGTGGTCTCATGTTGCACTGATCCCCTATTTATATTCATGCTAAAAGTAATACCAGTAAAGGTAGACGATGACGCAAGAGGTGCATATCTTGTAAAGTTTCAAACGGAAAAAATGTTTTCGACTTTACGCCAGAATTTACCACGCCACACGCAAAATTTCTATACACACGGTTAGTTCAAAAGGCGTAGAGATCTTGCCTGGAAAACATTGCTAAATTTTTACGAAAGTTGTCGAATGTATGTGTCAACTTGCATTCACTTGGCGTATATAGATTATATAGTTTAGTCCTTCCTAATTCAGTTCTTAAGCAGACGGAGGATGGATTTAATGCACACATGTTTCTTTTTTGCACTGCCTAATATTATGATCTCTAGCAGCCTCTGGTTTTGTGTGAATCATATTTTATTTCAACGGTGTGGATAAATATTTTTGCATATATATATATATTTATATACATACATATATATAATCTTGTTTTTAAATTGATTGCCAATGTTTGGAAATAGCCATATAATTCTGTCTCAATAATTGTCGTTAAAAATTAAGCCAGCAATTAAATCGACCGTAAAAATTTGATGATTTTTAATTGATGCTTTGGTAATTTTTATCGCTTGTAAGCCGATCAAATATCAAAATATTTTTATTAAATTTATTATATAACTAAGTGATTATAAAACACGCATTATGCGATTAAAAAAAGATGAAGTAAGACATAATTCTAAATTATTTTATTATATATAACGTTTTGGTGTTTTCATATCGGTTGTTAATAAAAATGGAGATTGAGTTTTTGAAATACGATGGATTTGCAATAATGATATAAATTGGATAAAACCACTTACCCATAATAGTGAAGGGGTTTCATCGTAATGTGATTATTTCAATTCTCAAATCGTATTACTCACTATATCGGGACCAAAGTGAATTTTGTTATTTTGCTTATCCTATCACTTGATAATGCTCGCGAAGAGAAACACCAGACTCAAAATCATGACCATTAGAAAAGAAATTGTCTTTTATTCATAATTTTTATTTATATTTACTTTGGCTGAAAATTATCGCTTATTGCTATCTATCTATCTATATATATAAAAATGAATGTCTGTATGTATGTCCGCTATGGACTACTAAACTGCTCGACCGATCAATGTGAAACTTTACAAATGTATTGAGTGCATCCCCGCAATGGTTTCTGGCCTACCAACCCCTCTCCCCAACCACATCCCCCCAACCTCCCCAAATTTCTTTTTTAACTTTAAGAATTTTTCGAGTTCACTACTTCGAAGGTTTTGGAATACCCCCCATACCCCCCATACCCCCCATACCCCCCCATACACCCCCAAGCCCTACCCCACCAAACAACCCCTCCCCCCTAAATTTTTTACAACGAATTTTTACAAATTTCTCGAGTACAATTCCGCGAAACTTTCTGGCGTACACTCCCTCCCGCACCCCATCCCCCCAATCACCCCTACAATTGCTGGCGTAGCAACGCGCGCAGGGTACAGCTAGTTTGTTATAAAAACATATTACGATTTACAATCCAATACAATGAACACATTTTTCATTCAGAACATACATCTTAAATTTTCAGTATTTCTCTGCTGATAAGCTGAAACTAAGAGTTATCAGCTGGTATTCCTAGTGCGCTACATATTTTTTCAATATCGGCTCCCTGTTCGGTGCATATGGTGGCCAAACGGTACATCCAAGATTCTCTGTCACCGACCAACCTCCTCGCTTCTTACGAGGTCATCCCGGCGTCCCATCGCTCCGCAGAGTACATTCTATGGATGGTCATCAGTGACCTTCCAAGATGACGGGTTGATAATGTTACCACCCAAAGTTGTCGAGCCCTCAGAACGAACTTGGGCGGTCTTAGTGTCACCTCAATCAATGAGACCAAAACGATTACATTCACGTTAAAGTTAGTCTAGACATGTCATGGCGTCCACCGTCTGCAGTCATGAAATAATGAAGAATAGACAGCGCCATCATAAGTCATCTGCAGTTGGCTGGTGTTCAAAGCCATGCGGTGAGTCTTACTCGCCTTTTCAAATCTTTCGCCGGTTTTTTAAACTAATTAGTAATTAGTCAGTCATTTCCAATCCTCTAAAGTCAACAGTCAAGTCGCTCTTGCCCCTCGGAAGGCATGGAATCGTATTATTATCGTTTTGGTCCTGCACTTGCTTCAGGAGATACCTGTCTTCCCATCCTGACCCTAAGTTCCTTCACCGAACGCCTTGGACGGATGCTGTCTGTCTCTGTCATAATGAGACGATAACCCTGGAAGTCTCAAAAACCATCAGGTTGATATAAGAGATAGGCAGGATTTAGGTTCACATGGGGCATCCGCAGCACATGTTCAAGCCAGGTCCATCGTCACCTTATTACTTTGGACGTTATATACCAATCATCAAGGTATTTTTTGTTTGTGATTCTTCAACAGGTGTCAGAATATGTTTTGCCATAAAAATAACATTAGAATGCAAGCATCACCATGTACGTGTAGAATCTACAGTTTCTGTTTCAATTTCACATTGATTACGTAACTGACTATTTCGCTTCTTAAAAGTATTTTAACTGCATTATAATTATCGATGAATGAAATCAATTGGGCGAAAAAAAGCGTAACAACTCCATCGAGTAATGTAAATCAGGGATGCCCAAATAGAATCACTTGGTGGGCCAAATAAAACAATGCATATTTCTTTGGGCCACACATAAATATGTTAAGCCTTTAAAATAAAATGATATTTCATTTACATATAAATAATAAACAAACACCTCACAATTAAAATACTTTTATTATTTATTTTTTAATAATTGAGGCAATTTGAGCGTCGCGCATCGCAGTAGTTTAGGTGAATTTTCAACATTCAAGCTTTTTACGTCTCTTCGATTTTACGATTTTAAAAATTGAGAAAAATGTCTCGCATCGGTGTGGTGCCAAATGCAGTGGAATATAAATTGGCTTAATACTTTCGATGGATACTAACGGCGGTAACTTTGTGGAAGTTCATTTTAATATAAAACTTAAAATAACTTTGGTTATTCCAAGTATTGTGCTACTAACTGTGGCACATCTAGAAATGATGTAGATACCTCTGAAAGTGGCGAAACACGTGTCCCGTGTTATCATCAAGGATATTTGCTTGTTAAAATTTGTATATTATATTATTATTCGTCACAAATTTTGTAATAGACTCTAACAATAACAAAATGTAAAATTCGAAACGGCCACACAAAACCTTCAATTGGGCCACATGTGGTCCACGGCCCTAAAACTCGCTAGATGTTCAAAAAACTACTATAAAACGTTTTTTGTAATATTCACCGCCTACGTTACATGGCACCAGAAGATGACCCAGATAAAAACGTTTTAGGCTTGTAACACTTCCGCGAATAAAAACGTACACTGAAGAAATTATATTGCACAACCTTCAATATATGGTTATGTGTTTATTTAATAATCAGGTAGTAGTAGGTTATATTTTTGGCCTGATCAAAATATATAACAACTTGTTGGTTATGAATTAGGTCAATCTTCCAATAAAATGATACCTGATACAGTACATGGTCGAGTCTTGTTGATTTCGTAACAAGCGGTAAGTTTGTGTTACCATTATAATATTGATTGTGCTAAGTATATAATTATATTGATAATTTTGTTGTTCCACGTATTGTGTAACAGATAGCGACACGTCTTTCGAATATTTTACAAGCATCTTCATATGAACTAGAACCATTCTTCTCGACGACCCTTCATAAGTAAAAATATATTAAGCAGATCACTTGAACAAGCTTCACTATGGATTGCACACCAGTTCAGCGATCGCGCCCTCTTGTCAGCAGCGGTGGGAAAGGAATGCAACTTGAATATGTATGAATTTGCTTATGAGGGCATTATAGACGCATGCATTCGTATATGTAGGGGCATGGCTTTTTTGAAAAAAAAAAGGTGTCGGAACTCACTTCATGGTAAACTTTTTACCAAATTAAATTATATTCAAATATTATTTGAATGAAATTTAAAGCAGTTATTCCTATGTCACGAATCATGAAAAAAATACCGGAGAAAGGTGCCGGAACGCCGTTCCACCGCGTTAAATGGGAAAAAGCCCTGTGTAGGGGTAAGGTATATGGTAAAGTTATATTAAAAATACATGATATAAATATAAATGCATAAGCTAACATATTGCACTGGTTTCACTATGGATTTCTCACCACTACAACGATCATGCCACGATGGTGAGGTAATTTAAATTAACCATAACAACTAAACTAAGTAACGAAGGAGACGGGAAGAACTTAGAAGCTAACGATCCTTATAAATTAAAGCCCAATCAAATAGATATAAAAAAAGGTGCGTAAGTTAAGCTTACGAGAGTAAATCTGAAAAGCATATAAGAGAAGCGATACACGTGTCACCATTCGTTACACAATACGCTGACCAAAAAAGCTATCTATTTAATTTGATATTAAATTAATCTGCCACTAAGTTACTACCAAATCCATCAAAAGTATTGAATGTGTTTGAATGTAGTAATTATTTTATCCCCCAAAGCAAAATTCCAATCCATAATAAATTGAATGTTTTACATGTATAGTCGTGGTTGGTAGGCCTTTGTCACTTTTAAGGAGTTAACTGTGACTTCTTGGTAGGAAGCTATTACATGAATAAATTAAACACATTATATAGTAATACATTCATGCATATTCTGATAAAGACCAGGACCGGTTTCCCTCATCGCGAGCACTAATGCTGTTAACAAAACTATAGAATTAAAATTAATACCGTTTGTTGCTCAAAACTGTGTTTTCTTTTTTGAGAAGTATCATTAAAATACATGTGTTTTTATCACTAAGCATTGCTTTAAATCCTCATATAAAATATGCGTTGGAAAGTTTTCGTGCTTTTTGAAGTAAACAAAAGCTTCATTTAAAACATTACAAATAACTTTTTAACTTAAATATTTAAACTTTCAACCATCAAGAAAAGTCATTGACCATTTAAATTCATCAATGAATAAACATGGAATGTTAGCTTCTGACGAAATTGATACAGGCTATTGAAATTCTAAGTTATCGATAGCGAATATCACGGTGGCTATGTTAATAAATCACTTTAACGACATGTTATAAATATATATAAGGAGCGGTTTCATAAATAGTGTTTAGCTTCAAAAAATGATTACATAATTTATTTATAAATGTGTGTCAAAATTTTGCGGCAAGTATTAATGGCCACTTTCTTTGGGACACGGTTAAACAAACGTAAAATCGTTTGACCGCGCGTCGTGTGAAAAGTATACCCATCAAAGCTCAGCGCATTTTTAATTAATTACATTTCGTAAATATTTATATATAAAAATAATTCAACTAATTATTTTCGGTTGTGAAAGATGTATTTTGACAGATATATATTTTTTAGGATATGAAATCCTATTGCGTCATTTTATAATTACGTGTTTGACTGTGATTAGACACCCCAATTCGAGTATCGAATACTCGATACTCGAGTATACTCGTCCATTTTTTCTCCACATTTTACTCGAGTATTTTGAAAAATACTCGGGAAATACACGTAGTTTATAAATGAAGGGTTTTTTTCTTCTGCGAGAATTATAAAAACAAAACTTCGAACCGATTTAAAATTTGAGACGTTTAATTCTCTATTATTTTTGAAATATATATTTTATATTGAAATAAATGGTTGAATGAAATTATATAAGCTTAATTATTTGTTTATATAAATACATTTTAATTAATTATGTGTATTTTGGTACATCTGAAATTATTTGAGTATACTCGAGTATTTTCAAATTTTACTACTCGATACTCGAGTAGTTGAGATGCCGAGTAGTTGGAGTCTCTAACGGTGACTGATTATATTTCAGTTAGTCAACCTATTTTTCTTGATAACGAAAACACATTGTACAGCACTATTTTCACATAAATGTTTTACAGTCAACCCTTCTACACCAACGAAATAGGAGTTTTTATGACTTTGTTTATAAAAGTGAAGGGACGTACTAAAGGAGCTACTGATAAATATTCTTCGAATACAAATACTTATGTATAATACTTTCAATGTTTTCGGCGGTAACTTTGTAGAAGTTCATTTTAATATAAAATTTATGTATAATATTATGCATTAAACATTAGCAGCACATGCTTTAAAAAAACCACTTTATAGCAGAAGGTGCTGTAGTGAAGATTGACTGTTTGTGTGGAATAAGTAATAGATAATGTGTCTTATTTATTTAAGCAATGTCTTCCTACGAAGAAGTGACATTTAAGACTCTAAAAGTAATATTTTTAGAGGTAAAAGATAAGTTGTGCAAAATACAGTCACTCTTGCATCTTGAAACAGATTCAAATTTAACTAAACAAGCAATGCATGCAAGTGACCACAAGGGATTAAAAACCTTGACTGCAGAAATTACAATGTATTTTGTAACACAATTGAACTTTTTATAAAGTTTCAAATCTCCACAGTGCAGTTGTAACACTCTCAAAGATCCGTGATGTATATTTAGTTTTGTGATCAAGGGATCGTGTCTCTGAAAGAATATTTTTTATAGATTACTCAAGATAATTTATGTGCTTGTGTGTGCAAGCCTTTGATACTATAATTCTTTCCTGGTTATTCTTTACTATTGTAATATGATCGAGATTAGTTGTACACCTGGAAGCCAACAAGTGTTTGAATTGATGCTAATTTTCTGCGTGAAACCGGCCCTAATCATGAAATGAAAAATGAGCTTTAAGTTGTGTCTATTTTCATAAACAGATGTGACAGTCAAAATTTTTTAGCAAGTGGCTCCACCCGGTTTCACTCGGTATAATCACAATTCTACAAAAACTAATACAAAAATATTAAGCGACGAATTCTAAATTATTCTTTCTTGATGTTTGTAAGCTACATTCCTTTATTTTATTGAATTTATTAAAATCGATTTTATTAACCAATCAGAAACGTTTTTGACGACAGCCAATTAAAAACGAATTACACACACAGCAAGCGGTCTTTGTTTTATAAATAAAATTATCTTTTTGTTTTAATAATGAATGTAAGAAACTGATGGTTAAACAGTTATAAGCCAAATTTAATACGCCAAAATTTCCGGTCTATATACCACCTGACCGTATGTTATATAATCAGACTCGCCGCATAATGTGTGTACATAAAGCGAGAAATATGGAAGTTATCAACTTAGGTACTTACGAGCGATGATTGTTATGTAAGTTTTGGATAATGGTTACATTAAAATCGTTACATGTCTTTATTATATTCAGCATTACAAAATACCGTTTTTTAAATATCAAAAGCATGGCTTCTAAAATAGTGGCTAGGTAACTCAATAGTGAATTTATTTATATATTACAATATTAAAGTTGATTTAACCCATCTGACTAACTAGAGTGATATACTAGCCGTATCTTTCTATTCCCATTATCTATATACGAAAAAGGAAGGATACGCATCTGGCAGTTTTCGTAGAAAATCATTTGTTGAGATTATCTCCATTAAAAAAATATAGTTTAAAAAACGGGAATACTTGTGGGAAGAAAATATAAAATGATATAGCCTTAACTTATTGCATAAATAAAATATTCTGACACAGGACTTCTTTTCATCTAAAAGCATCGTATATAATATATGTTTGATGATGTGTTCTCTTAAAACGTGGACTGTATGGATTCCTAATAGAGCAATCCTCTAAAACAGCAGTGCAAAACCATTTTGGGAGAAGGGCCAGATAATCAATTTTCAGATAGTTCTAGGGCCGCATGGGTGGCTGATTAATTTATCGATATTTTTAGTGTAGATAAATGAATATTTTATTGATTTCTATCGGTCTTCCATCGTCCGTTAAATGTTCGTAAGAAAAAAGTTGATTGATATTTTTCATTGCGGGCCGCATGAAATGCCATTGAGGGTCGCAGGCTGGGCATCACTGCTCTAGAACGTCGATAAGAACTGACTGTACACAACATTCAGTCGCACAACATTTTCTGAGAGAGCTGGACAGAAATATCAGAGGGAGATGAGGCAAGAATTATTACACTTCATTAAGTGTTCACTATAAAAACTAGGTGGAAAAGCATTATATTATAAAAATTAAAAAATGTTTTTATATTAATTTAAAAAATTATTTACTTCAGAATACGATCAGAACCAGTTTCGTTCATCGTGATTTTTTTAAAACTATTCAGATATCTCAATACGCACATTCAATAACTATTGAATCGTAATGTATATGTACATCATAGACATCCACGGCGTTGAATCTAAATACATAAACCGATTAAAGTCCCTATTTTGAGATATTTGAGATTTAACACTCAAGTCAAAAAGAAAAACGTCTAAGATGAATCGTAATTTTCCAATACTTTTATTTACTTTAGTTTAACTATGATTTACTGTGATAATAAAACACCTAACACTAATATAATATGGCTATAGAGCAGTGGTTCTCACGGAAAAATGCTCTGTGGCCGCATCGTCAACATAAATGGTCCTAAGAAAATGTCTGGTGGCCGCACCAAATTTTTGTTTTTCAGTTTGTTGTTTGTGAGGTATGTCAAATGGACATGCTTGTCATGTAAATATCAATTTTTTATTGGTATTAATTGCGTCTTTTCTTATCAATTTTCAGAGTCTTTGTTGACAAATAAGCCTGAAAGTCAAAAACAAATTCCATAGCAATATTTTCCGAGAAGCTGTCGGTGGCCGCAGCCAAGTCCTTTTGTGGCCGCACATGAGAACCACTGCTATAGAGAAACCTTAATATTTCACAATGAAATTTAAGCGGATCTTAAATGAGTTTGTTAGTAATGCACAGGTATCAGTAAAAACAATGATAGTACCCTGTCAATATAAATCACTACCTGTGCAATATGTGTAATCGAACATTTTTTGTATCCGGATAAATGTCAAATTAAAAATTGTGCAAGAATAAAATATTAAGAATGTATTATGTACGCATTTATTTTAGTACGTTGAATAATTATATTATATAAGAATATATCACGCCTAATAAATGAAGCTTATTTCAGTTCCGCAGAGATTATGTGATATTATGTTATGAATTTATGACAATGTTCTTTTGTAGTAATTTTTTCATAATGGCTTTTAAGTATTTCAAAATTCAGGTCTTTGATTTCTAGCCGAAAATAAAAGTTAAGTTAATGATAACCCGGCCCCTTACCCCGTGTCTTAGGTAGGCGAGACGAAGCGTTGCGGTGCGCTGCGGCGACGTGTAAAACCCAATTAATTTTAAACGTAGCGGACTAAAGGTCAAATGTGCCATCGCTCGGCCAGACGCAATTAACGCTCTGGTGAGCTTGGACCGTTTGATATTTTCAAGCGATTCGCGCGCGCCATGAGTCAGGCACTTGAGGCGACTTACGACATATGCCGTCCTGACCGGATCGCGTCGCACTTGCATGGGCGAGGACCGTTTGATATTTTAAAACTCTGCCGCTTTTAAAGCGCGCCGGATCGTTAGGATAAATGCAACGTATCTCGATTTTTAACGGCTTTGAGTTATGAATGCCACTAGATACAACATAATATATTACGTTATGTGTCAGAGTCATGTTAATAGGAGAAGTAGATACACAAATATTTCAATGCGTATTAAAATCATTTTTTTGTTAATAGCTCCACTTAACCTTAAAACAACAGATTAGAATACATTACAGATTAAAGACAAAGTATCTTATTTAAAGCTAATGAAAAAAAAAAAAATATCTATGAAAAAAATAATAAATGGTGAAATCAGATTTTAGGCTCTCCTAAAAAGTCCGGTCCGTGGCGCAGTGGCAACGGCTTTGACTTGCGTGCCGGACCGCCCGGGTTCGATTCCCGGTACGAGCGGATTTTTTTCAGTCAATAAATCTGTTCAAAGACATGGGTGTTTGTGTTGTTGAAAATCCCTTCCCACCTTTCCGATACCAAAGAGTGACGCATAGTGACAGCGATTAGCTAATCACTAGTTCTGTCCTAGTCCTCATACCCTTTCCATCCCTACTCTCTCCGAAGAAGAGAGGTTGAGCAACTGAGTAACAAGCAGTTCTCGTAGAAAAACATATTTTGAGATAAACTCCGTGAGGAGTCCATATGCTCCAAGTTGGGAGCGGACATGGTTAAAAAAAAAAAAAAAGTAACGTTTATCTGCTTTTAAGGGGCTGAAACACGATGACTGAATAATGATTGTTTTGATTATTAAACGAAACTTATTATTATTAAGCCATTGGTTCCACTTAAAATCAAGTATGTAAGTATTGCAATACTACGCTAGAATTAACAATTTTTAAAATGTAAAAATCGGTATTACACAAATAAGTAAAAATAGGCAAAACAAGATTTTGATCGCAAAGCAATCGAAATAAATCACTGTCAAGAACTTCGTTAATTTATAATGAGTATCGTTACAATAATACCAAAAGGCGATAAAAGGTTAATTTTCATAAAAAAAAATGAATTAATCGTTTTTTTTTAAATCAAATATGACCTAAAAAGCCTAGTTGGTATTTACGATATTAACGATATTACTTAAATATATTAATATTGTTTGCATCTTGCAAATTACATATAACTTTTTATATAAAGCATTTTATATGTAAGCTGCTGAAAGTTAAATAAAGTCCAGTTGAGATTATTTGTGAACAAATAATTAAAACTGACTTAGTTTTCAGCAGAAAGCTAAAATATTTCACCTTAATATATCACAGAAATTAGTAACTGTATACAGCATTTTCAGTCATCTGAGGTCTAGATCTCCAGGATACAAGTAGTTATATTATTATTAGTTTTACCATGTCCGCGTCCAAGATGGAGCGGAGCTCCTATGGACTCCTCTCGGATTAAAATTTTTTTTTTTATTGAATTATAAAAAAAATATTTTGCATTACACACTGCACAAGATAAACTCCATGAAAAGTAATGAACCAGTCGTGTACAAATCAACGATAGATTACATAAGCCCAGCCCAAGATCTCTTTTTCAATTGACAAAATCTGAACTTGCCGGGAATTGAACCCGGGCCTCCTGATCGCTAGAACTAAGCTCTTAGCACTAGACCATAGGGATCGACTTTACATCGACATGTTTCTTTATACGAGAACAGCTTGTTACTCAGTTGCTCAACCTTTCTTTTTCGAAAAGAGTAGGGTTTGAGAGAATACGATGACTAGGAAAGGACTAGTGGTAATCGCTCTCGCTATGTGCCCCGTGATGTGAACGGAAAGGTGGGAACGGATTTTTAACAAAACACACACACCCATTGTCTTCAAAAAGAATCGATTTATCGACTGAAATAATCTGCTCGTACCGGGAAACTGGGTGGTCGGTCACAGAAACGAACGACGCTGACCACTACAGACCGGGCAAGTATATTATTTACAAATTTTCATATTCATTTGCTCAATATCGGTATACAAATAAAACTAGGGTAAATTATGGATATATGGTCACGGGACAGAATCCCAACCCTCTCGAGATAAGCTCAAAAAATTTATACATACTGGCTTATAATTTTATGTTTTGACTTTACTCTTTGAGTTCTTGTGGATTATTATAAAATGTGGAATCAAAATGATTAAATCTGAAGAATATTCTGATTATTGTATGTGTTCTGAAAGAAGAATTTGTTTTTTAATATGATATTAGCCTATAATAAACTTATGTGACTGTCTCTATCTGTATAATATTATTATTTGTGTAGTTTGTGGTTGCATTTTTGCTCCTGTAAATTAAAACAACTCGATTTCATACTTATTGCGAAGTATTCTTTAGGATCTTCTATTGAAATAAATTTAAAAATTAAAGACGAAACATTTCAAAAAAAATCGTAAGCCTTACATTCATTTCATTTAATGTGCTTATTTTTTATAAATCTTTAAAAAAAATTCTGTCCCGTGACCATATATCCATAATTTACCAAAACTAGCTGATTCTCTCAAAACAATGATTGATTACAAAATGAGTTCTGACCTAGGCGCTTCTGAGATAATACTCGTGATGAAATACTTCGAAAAAAACGAAAGCAGGCGAGCGTTGAACAATACATAACACTAGTAAAAAAAACAAACTATTTATAGCTTTATGACAACCTTGTTTTAACTGTGCGTAAAAACCTGACCTATAATTTAAAAGGTGAAAATATATTTTATAAAAACTATAGTTGGCCTAGTAAAAAAGATTAGTTTAATCTATATAATTAATCTTTTTAATGTGCGATAATTTGCCATATTACGTAGTCCTTGCATGACCATATATTAAATTTAGTTGGTTCTTATTTAATTGAATGATTCATTTAATTGAACTTATCAATGAATACAACAGAAATAAATTATATAATATTACAATTTAGTATTTCAACTGAAGGTGCTTTGAATCGTTTGAATTTTGTAGTTTTCCATGTTTTTTGTCGCTAACGGCCCGAGTTTCAATAAGTTCAAGATAATTTTAATGTGTTCACTGTCATTGCTTGGTGGAATAGCATTTTAATAAAAATAATAACACATTTTTAGTACATATTCCAAATTAAATTTATTTTATTATTACGGATCGGGACCAGTTTCGCTCATGGCGACCTCATCAGCTGATAATGTTCACTATGAGCGAAACCGGCCCTGATACAATAGATTTTTAAGTTTAAGATTATTCGTGCACTTGAAATACCTGAAGGTACCGAAAGGCGAAACCGATATCATTAGTAACTCAAGGTAAAGTAAAAAAATCAAATTTAATACAATACTATGTTTATTTTGAGCTCAAGCTTTTTAAAAAGTTTAATCCAGTTAAAAAACAGAGATATTGACCAAATTAAAGTGACCTGCGATCTCACTTTTAAGCAAGCACTAAAAACACTATCTCTGAACCTCTCTTTTTAGGAAGGTATGGATAAAAAATCTGATTATAAAATAACAACGTGTTGAATAATTTCCCAATATTTTTAACGATTTCATGTTTTAAAATGGTGGATGAGAAAAGATAAAAAGCATCGCAATCATCTGTCTTTGTCTGCAGAAAATTGCTGTAAGGTTGATCAATCAACGTATGTAAAAATCTCCCGACGGGAATGGCAATCGTTGTGCAAAAGCTCAAGATCGTTCTCACCTGTTTACGATACGATCGTTAGTAGTTATACACTTTGATGAATGATAAAGCTCAGCATAAAATTAATTAAGCTTTTTTTAATTCAACTTGCTTGAAGCTTAGTACACAGACAGCCTTGAGGCTTCCACGTCAATCGTGAAACCAGGGTGAGTGTAAGTGACAGATGCCTGCCATGTCGACCGTGAGAATGATCGGTACAATCATGTCAGAAGACCAATATTTAATGGGATGTATTTAAAAAGCTCTGAAAACTGAAAGTTTCAATTGCGTTAAATTGAGCGTCTAATCTGAGCATGTATAATAAAAATATAGCTTTTATAGAAAACTAGCTGACCCGGTGAGTTTCGTACCGCCTCAGAATCATCAGATGTTGTGTTTACTTATTAGCTGCTTTAAATTAAGATTTTTATTACAATTTAATTTACAAAAAAACTATGAGAACATGATTTTTTTCGTGATAATTAGGGATGTTTTAATACTTATTTTGCTATTCGGGGCGGTGACAAAGCAAGAAAATCAAAGATCTAAGAAGTCTATGAATCTTTTTCGTTCCAAGATATTTCCAACGTCCATTTTTGAGGTGACACTTCTTGGTTGACAGAAGTTATTGAAATAAATGTCAAAACCTTAGCTAAACAAACAGGCTAGATTAAATTTTCAAAGTCGCATAAAAGATTAAGTTGAGTTGAATCTTGAGGGTAATTAAGTCTGGAACTGAAAGGCAGCAAAGGGAATTTAATACGAACTTAAAAAAATTATTAACATACCTTGATTGATTTTCCCCTGCTCAGAAATCAGCATGTTGAGTGGCGTGGTGTTATTCCTTTCGCCAAACTCTCCGCCGGATCCAATTCCGAAGAGTTTATTCTTGGCGCTCTGCCCCACCTTCATATACTGTTTATGGAGACCCATTTTTAATCACTCACTCAATGATGTGACTCCGCACTAATTAATTTGTGATACAATCAAAACTAAAGTAACTATTATTCAATGTAGTTTAAGCAGCACTGTTATGGTAATTTATTTCAACAATTGGATTCAGAATAATAAAATATACCGTTGCCACTAATTTGATTCAATTTCAACTGAATTGGCTTTTATTTACATTAATAAAGCACTGTTAACTGTCACTTTTGTTTATTATTAAAATAATTATTATTAAATCCAACACATATTTCCAGCTATTTTTTTCTACAGTAAAGATAGCCGTTTAAGTAATTTGATTCACATTTTTTGATCGCTATTTTATTTGTACTAAAATATGACGTAAGTTTAAGATTATTAAAGCCTTTTTTTCCCGGATGCCTTTTTGTTTGGCTTCGAATGTCTGATCATGGTTGTGAGTTTTTCTTTATCCAAGAAAATTTAAATTTTTTCAGTTAGGTTATCTTCGGAGTTTAATTGTTGCGTGTAAGCTTGGCCTGAAACAAAAAGAAAAGATTGTTTGATAAAATAATTGTTTTTTATTTACTGTTTGGCATGTAGCGTTAGGAAATACGTTATTTCAATATTTAACGTGAAATTTGTGCAGTTAACAACACACGACAAATAATTTCTAACAATACCCATGTAATTACATAGTTTTAATTACATACATACATATATAAAAATATTAAACAATGATAACTGACAAAAAATATTACGGAATAGTTTAGTAGTCATGATAAAATAAGTTGCTATTTAGTCGTATTTTTATTCCACCGAAAAATTCAATTTTTTTGATACACGAACATTTTGAATACACAACAAGTCAAAACGAACTTAAATATATCTTGAAAATTAGAATAAAAATTACTTTTACCATTTATAATCTTTTTTATCACTGCACTATTTCCTTCCTTCTTTTTCTTAGCTCTCGTTAAACCAGTTCTGACAATGTGAATATGCTACAAATTTGGAGCGGAAATAGTTAATAAACTAAATAACTGTCTTAAAATTTTAAGAAGGCTTAAGTGAAAGGTGGCTTGAAACTGTATCACTTGAATCACTTGTTTACACGATAATATTATATAATTTATTTTAACTGCAAAAACAATTAAATTTGAAATAACTACACTGTATAGATTCCTAATAATAGCGCAATAAAACATTGGCAAAATTCGAAATACTTTTCATCTTGAGATTGAATAGTTTTTTTTTATTTTTACGTCACAAATAACACAGATTAAAATGTATGGTGAGGTTACAGATTTGAAATTCACATACACCTGGCGTCTGATATGTAGCTAAGTTTGAGTGACTATGCAATTGTAACATTATAAAACTTAGAAGTTTGCCAAAGTAAATATCCTGTTTGAATAAGAAATTTGTTTGATCCTTTAAAAGTTCTTCGAATTCTCATTTAAAACAATCGAATATCTGTAAGTACAATTTAAATAAATTACAGTTTTCCTTGATCTCATTGGTATTTTAAGGAAACTTTTCCTCTTGTTTTGTATTATATGAGTAGATCAAACATTGACTGATGCATTTAAAGAAATTATCAAAGTATACACATTGAAAGAGGTAAAATATGTGAATCGTGTATTTTGAAAACGGCACGAGACACATCGTTTCCAAAAATAAGTTAAGTGTGCAAACATTTTCAGGATACTTAAATACAAAAATGTACGAAAAAGTTCCAAAATGTATTTTCTTAAAGCATTTTAAGGCATTGCAATACAGTGAATCCCCGATTCTAGGTTTTCAAGGAACCGTATAAAACAAAACGATTAATGCGGGAAAGTTTTGAATATGAACTAAATGCCGGGACTATAGAAAATGAACGCACCACGCGGGAAAACGTATAATGAGAGAAAGCAAGATCGGGGTTCCACTGTACAGTGAAACCCCGATTCTAAGTTTTCAAGGGACCGTATAAAACAAACGATTAATGCGGGAAACGATCAATGCCGGAAAGTTTTAAATATTAACTAAATACTGGGACTATAGAAAATGAAAGCGCCACGCGGGAAAACGTATAATAAGAGAACGTAAGATCGGGGTTCCACTGTAAATGCATGCATTATATTACGAGTTCAGGGCTTGTAACGTTTTCGATCTACACATCACGTATGACAGCAGATTCAAAGTTGAAGTAGCCGAACACATTGTGCATAAGAAGATATCAAAACAAAAATTACACGAAAACGTAAACTTTACACGTAAGGAAAAATAGATTTAATCAAAATATATAAAATGAAAGAAAAAAAATCTTTTTTTGGTTTGAATACAAGAGTTAATTAACATCCCTGAACAATTAAAAAGTGTGATTCGTAAAGTTTTCGAAATACACGAATTATGTGCATTATAAGAATGGACAAAAATTTAGTGAAGCAATATTATTCTACGATAAAATGTTGATTAGTTGAGTTAGGTTTAGTTATTCTCGTCATGGTTTTTCATGAATGTTTAATGTACAAGGTTGAGACAAAAACATGGTCCTACATCTGACTTCAATGTGTATATGAAAAATAATACATATAAACAAAGCTGCATATGGTCAGCTCTCAAGTCAATGAACTGATCATCAGAAACGGCCATTAAAACTGTCGTCCCATATGGCCGGGGCAAAGAAAAACTTCATGAGAACTAATATTTTGAAATCGAGAGCTTTTACGTCTTGTGTTATTCAGGGTTGTTAGCTCAATTAATTAGGTTAAACCTAAACCTATCTGATTGACTGCAGCTCATTAGTTTTTTTATTTTGTTGTATAAAATTAAACAGAATATATGGAATTACAGCTGACGCCAATGCGCCATGCATTTGACAATTAATAAAAATAACATAAGAAATATTACACAAAATTGAAAAAATAAATAGAATACACAAATGTATGAAATATAACAGAAACATATTAATTACATAAAAATAAAAAAAAATATGAGCAAAGAACCAAGTTCGCTGCCGAAGATGTCTACATCAACAGGCAGTGCATTCATCAGCCGAACAGCCCTTGCGACTGGCGACTCAAATGACCTACGTGACAAACAAGTTCTGACAAAGAACATTGATTGCCCTTGGCTACGACCACGTAGGTAGAAACTGGGAGCATGCATGCTTAAAGTTTCAAGGATGTCAGGGTTATCAACTCGGCCCCGAAGAAGAAGAGTAAAATGTTTCAATATTGAAATCGATCTGCGAGCTTCAAGATAGTGAAACGAAAGCATTCCTAAAAGAAACTTTGTTGGATAATATTTTGTAATGTTAACGTCATCAGTAGTATAATTATTTGTTTGCTTTGTTTCGTTTCTATAACCCCCTCCTTGCTTCCCGTAAAAAGGAAAAATCCCAAACTCCATTTTGTCATTTTATCATTTAAAAATATTAGAACCAATCTTGCTGATAATCAGTTGACAATGCTCGCCATGAGCGAAACCGGTCCTGATCAAATAAATTTTATGTGGAAAAAGTACTAACAATCTATTATTATTATTATTACTTGCTTTATTAATTAATCAAACTTTGCGATAGTATGTCCGAAGATGCCACTGAAAGAGGCGAAACACGTTGTTAGTACAATACGTGGAATAATCAAAGTTATTTTAAATTTTATATTATTTTGTTAGCTCAACTTTATAGAAGAAAATACTAATGTTTAAAAAACTCAGATGATCTTCGGGTATCAAGAAAGTGAAATTATAGTTTGTCCGGTACATATAAATATATGTATCGTGTGATATTTGAATATTCAATCTACGTTTTTTTTTTTTTTTTTTTTTATTGAGACGAGAATCCTTTGTAGCAAAACAAAAGCCAAGTGCGTTAGTACTCGACCACAGCACTTCCTTCATATTTCATTTATCAACCTTGAGTTTTGGAATTTTTGTAAATTATCACCAAAGGCGCAACCAACCTTCAATGATAAATTTATTATTTTGATTATCACTCGGTACAGGTTTCGCGTGTGATCATGCGTTGATATCTTTTGACCGGAGCAAATATTTGCAATAACCGATGATTTTAATTTTGTTCGAATAATATTGAAGGTCAGTTTATTTTGGTACACAGGCCCGTGCTGTGCTTTAATACAACCAGGGTCCCGAGCTCAAAGCCTACAAGGTGAAGTGGCCTGTAAATACAATAATTTGCTATTAGTGGATATGCAGCTATTTATATTTTTGATAGATTAGTGAGAGCTGTTAAAGTATTCAAAAACACCGCCACGGAGAGGGGAGGCTCAGAAAAG
This sequence comes from Himalopsyche kuldschensis, assembly GCA_028554975.1. Classification (NCBI taxonomy): domain Eukaryota; kingdom Metazoa; phylum Arthropoda; class Insecta; order Trichoptera; family Rhyacophilidae; genus Himalopsyche; species Himalopsyche kuldschensis. The sequence continues at coordinate 2,104,115 of JAHFWI010000092.1, forward strand.
ACGGATTTTTAGTATAATTAAAAAAAAAAATCATTTGTATTATTTTTAAAATTCATAACATTAATTTTGCTTTCATTTTGTACGTGATTATTTGTTAAAAATATACTTAAACAAAACAAAATAATGTCTCAATATTGTATACGTAAATACATACATATAAAGAAACTTTGGCAAGTCCGTGGTGCAGTGTTCATCGTCGTTAGCTTCCGTGATGGACCTCACCAGTTCGAGTCAACGAGCAGCATTTTTTATTAGTTTTATCGATTCTCTTCAAAAGCATGGGTGTAAGTGTTGTCTGAAAACTCCTTTCCGCATATATGATCTTAGAAGTGGGGCGTGTATAGAGTGAGTAGGCTAGCTAACCACTAATCCGTTCTATCCATACTTTCATCGAACTGAATAAAGATTGATCGTCTAACTCTAACAAACAGTTCTTGTAGAAACAAATGCTGTGATACCTCCCCCATCGATATATTATTATTTCTGTTCGATCTCACTCTTGGTGCATACGGAATCATACATATTAAGCAAATCAACACAAGTTTTTTTTATCAGAGAACATGTCGTAAGTCAGCCGTTCACCTTTGTTTACAGACTTTAACGTTATATTAACGAATATAAGAAATAACTAGCTGTAAGCTAATCGTTTTCACTTTCAATGCTCCATTTTCAGAATTGGTAGAACAACGGTGCGAAGTAGTGTGTATAATGCCAATGGGTTCGATAACCATTTGATTCCGTCAGCCAGTATCTGAATATAAGGGAATGTTTCGTCCTATTTTAATTCCCTTAATTCATAAAAATTGTCATTTACTTTCACATAAAAGCACATCTTTCAGATAAATAATTCCAGATATATTTTTTCAACTTTTTCACATCAATGTTTATCAACGGTACCTTATTTGAGAAACATTGTATGATACAAATCTATGACCTGGATACAAATATTTTTAGACGTAGTAAAACAGAGCCTCTACTATGTTTGTTTTCGAAAATCATGATAATTGAGATATTTCTTATATAATAAAGACATGTATTGTTTTGTGAATTATAGAATCTGCGTGATTATTTCTCCTATAACAATTTGTGGCCTCAATCCAAAATCACAAAAACTTACTAGGTATCGCAGTTTGACGATTACATACTGCTAATTGTGAAGTTTTATACTTTGAAACTTGTTTATTGTAATGTATTTTTACTTTCAACCACGTATGAACAATATGCGATGCTTATGTAATAAACTCTTTCGCGTAATATTATGCAATTTAAAGAGTTGGCGTGTCAGAACAAGCATGAAATGAAAAAGATTTAACTGTTAAATAAAATAAATATATATTCCGTGATATAATTTCGTTTATTACAAGAAAATATCAGCATAATGATAGAATCAATTTACTTTTTAAATAAATTATCAAACACGCTTTATGAATGAAAATAGATTATATACAGAAACCAGCAGTCTTATGGAGTGCTTTAAAAGCCAATTAGCCTGCTAATAGAGGCATCCTTACACTTTTTTTGTACTAGACTTGCACTCGCTCAACCTCTCATAAGTTAGATGAGATCAGGATATATAGAATAAGGCTACGACAGTACTAGTAGTTAGCTAGCTGCTCTCGATCCACTTGGTTACAGGGGAAACAAATGGATAGTACAATCATTCATGCCTTCAAACAGAGGCGAAAAATAGTCTGAAAAAAATGCTGCTCGTACTGGGGTTCGAACCAGTGAGGTCCGCCATGGAAGATTGGTTCAATGACGTTGAACACTGCGCAATGAACCCAACGTTTCATATCGAGTGATGTAATTTATTTTCGGGTCATCTCTCCAAAAGCATAGATGCTTGTGATAACTGGACATTCCTTCCACCCTGTTGATTTAAAAAATGAGGTGCAGCCATCCACTAGTTCTGCCCTAGTTCACCCTTAAATGCATACTCTCTTCGAAAAAAGGTGACTTAGAAATTAAGGTGAAACCTCGATTCTACGTTTTTCAAGGGACCGTATAAAACAAACGTTAAATGCGGGAAAATATGAATGTGGGAAAGTTTTATATATGAACTAAATGCCGGACTATAGAAAATGAACGCACCATGCGGGAAAACGTATAATGCGAGAACGTAAGATCGGGGTTCCACTGTATCAAGAAGTTGTCGTTGAAATTTTTTGTTGAAGAAACCCTCATTTGAGCAAGAACATTTAGATCGGAAATGGTTAAAAATAATAATTTATTTGATTTTTTTGTGATGAAAAAATGCGTCGTGGCACACCTAACATTTCATGGCACAATAGTTTACCATGGTACACCTTTTTTGAAGTACTGTTCTATATTATACTTTGCTCTCTCATTTGCGTCGTTGTGCCAAAATATTGATTTTTTATGCTAAGTAAAGAAATAACATCGAAACAATATGGTGCTTAAAAAAACGTTACGACACTTTTTGCTCAATTTTTTTTTACGTATTATACAATATTTACCGGGTCATATTTTCGCACCGAGGCCTTGAACAGTGGTGTTTGTTTTGTATGCAATTATAATCGATTATAAAACGAAGTATATTACAATGACAACAGAATACATATTTTATGTAGTGTATTTATTATATACAGACGCGGAAAGAGTAATCCGTGCAACTTTCACATATTCATTCATTTTTAAACAAAATTTCCTCGAAACCTTTAACGATTTTCATTTTTTTTCTTCCGATTGTAAAGAAAAATAACACGCATATTTTAAAGACAAAACGAGATATGAATGCTTTAACAGTATAACAGCCAGATCTTGCCACGTATACATCGACGAAATTATGGACAGCCGCAAGAAATCGTTAATCGCGATTAAAGCCCAAACTGAAGCAGTGTTCGGGAAAAAACATACCAAATAGAAAGAATTCGCGTAGAGTAGACTGTTAAGAAAGTACTGTAAATGTTTTTATTTTTTTTAAATATTTCGTGATAGATGAGAAATATTCGCAAATAAATAGAATTGTGAGGGGTGTGCGGATTTCTTTTGCCGCGGCTGTATTCTTATATTATGTATGTGTAGCGCCAAAAAATATATATACTATAAATCATATAACATGTAATGATAAGTAACTTCTAAAACCCAACAAAAGCATACGATTTGTTCATAGCCTTTTTGTATAGAACGGAAATTACACGCAAAACCCGATAAATTTAATGCCGATATCTCCAATTTAATTCGCTTATTTTTGCATTGCACTCAGCAGCAGACAAATTTTTTTGAAAATACAAAGTGATGGAATAATAAACTATCGATGCAACCAATAATTTAAGTAAAAACATAATAAGAAGTCTTTTTGTGCTTACTCCACAATAAGTTTATTTAGATCAGGACCGGTTGATGGACTGATGTTTATGATGATCAGTTCAAAATGCTCACGATGAGTGTAACCGGTCTTGACTAAAATTTAAATTTATTTGCAGTGGACACTTTAAAATTGATCAATAATTAAGTGGGACACCTTAAACTTGGTTTACTGCCAACATTTTAAGGTGAACATATCGGTTTTTGATTTTTGACGCCTCGCAACTAAGCCGCAAATCATTTTTTCGTCAAAATATTCTTACAAAAAAGAATCAAAAAAAACCTTAATCTTACAAACAATTTGCAAAAAAGATTAGATTTTTTCGACAAATTTATTTAATAATATTCATGCTTTGACGATAATATTTGTTGCTTACACCAATAAAAGTTTTTTTCATTAAATCTTATAACATGTTCTCTGTGTAAGAATTGTAAGCAATATTTTTTTTTATTTCATTCATAATTTTAATAAGCTAATTTTCCAATACTTTCAATTATATTTTACATTCACAAATTTTGCGTTTTTCAAGCCTATTCTTAAACAAATAAAATAAATATATATATCAGTTGATAATGCTCGCCATGAGCGAAACCGGTCCTGATCCAATAAATTCAATGTTGGAATTAGTACTAAAATTATGTTATTATTTTTATTTAATAAATATAACGTACTATTTTTAACGACACATACATTTTCATCAGGGCTGTGGAGTCGGAGTCGGAAATTTTGTAAAGTTTGAACTTTTTATTTTTGCATTTAAATATGTCAAATTTGGCTTTTGACCGCATGGTTAGGGTTGATATTTAATTGAATACACATAAATAGGAAAATTAGGGGAACAAAGTGACGATATTAACCTTTTTTTAGTCGGAGTCGGAGCCGTGTTTTTGGTCAATGTCGGAGTCGGAGTTGTGGTTTTGGTAAATGCTGGAGTCGGAGTCGAAGTCGGACGTTTTTTTACCGACTCCACAGCCCTGATTTTCATGATAAGGACCAGTTTCGCTCGTGGCGAGCTTTTTAAACTGATCATCAGTTGAAAATGATCGCGATAAGGGAAGCCGGTCCCGAAATTTATCAAATTATAATAAATGTGGAAGTAGTAGGAAAAATGGGTTTAATTGATTAAAAACAATGAATTTACACAAAAAATTGACAGTTTTAGCACAGGACATTTCCATAGTGTATTTAACAGAATTCAATCATTCATCAAAAGATAATTTAACTGCAAAGATAAATAAACGGTGACGGAACACGAAAGAACTCGCATTGAATAATTGTTATCTCCGCGTTTACTATTAAGGAAAAAAGGATGGAAAAATCGCTTCAAAAAATACTACTTAAAACAAAAATACACATTTTTGAATCAATGTACTTATAAATACTATTCAACATTGTATTCACTTGAGAATTGTTACTCTAAATTCCATACGAGAGTTCTACATTAACCTGCTAGGCAACATTGATATCAACATCTACGTCTCTCAAAAAAGTTATGTGTACAGTGAAAAAGTAGTTTTGAATTAGGTCAACTAACATTTTCCATAAGTTGATAAAATAAAAAAATTAAGCGTGATCTTTATGAAAGGAAAAGTATAACATTGATACATAACGTATTGTTGATGTAATTCTAATCCCATTCCGGTTTAAATACAGGCCTTATAACATATATTTAAAACCGGATATGAGACGTTGGTACGTATGTACTGAGCACGGTTCTTGATTTGTAAAGAAGGTGATGAACTCTCCCATTGACACACTTCCGGAAAACAATTTCTTATGTCATATGAGCGTAACAATTTTGACGAAGACTTTAGACGAGAGCCACCTTTCGCAAAGCGATTCAGTTGTGGTTAACCAGGAACCGTTGAGTATTTCACTTAAAATTAAATATACTATTTTTAGTGGTTAATTAAACTAAATGTTATTTTGAAACCACATCAAAATCAAGATGTGTTATCGTGTTATCCTTACTTTTTTTAGCACACGAATTACAATCACTGAAAAATTGTTTCACTAAAAAAAATTGGCATAGAAAAGAAATACGTCACGAAAATAGTAACGGAGCATCAATAAAATATTATTTAGATATAGATTTTAAAATCAATATTGGCATACCAAGAAATCATTGCAATCTCGAAAAATTTTAAATTTCAGTAATGGATCTACAATGCAAAAAGAAATTAAGAAATGCATGTGTTTATCAAGTAGGCTAAATGTTTAGGCATCTGTTCTAAGATTTAAATTGACATCGTTTTATGAATACTAGCAACAAACTTGTTGGTGGGTTATTTATTTATGCAGAGGTAAAATTTTGTATCGCTTTCCAATATTTATTATAGCAAAAGTCTTACAAATAAACGAGAGTATTGTATTCATGATGGGAGTTGTTTTTATATATGTTAGTAAAGATAAAGACTGGCTTCGCTAATCAAGAGCTTAACGTACTGAATATTTAAGACGACTTCAGTTGACATTGATCGCGATGAGTGAACCCGGTAATGCTCTTTTTAAAATACTTGTTTTGCTACCCGGCGTCGCTCGGACTAAGCGACCAATAATTATTTAATGTTATATCATTCGACATAATTATATCACGAGTTAAATGAATCACAAACTTTATTTAATTTGATGACAGTCCCATTCTCGCCAAATTCAAGGAAAAAATCTAATTTGCTGTCAAAGAAATGTCAAATAATACCTTCACGTAAATAATAAACATTATTATTAATAATAAAAGCCGGTAAAAGTTCAGTAGAAGACTAATTTATTGATTTTGAATAAATTTCGCCGATAAAAATTCAAACATATTTTCTTTCATATTCGTTTTTATGGCAACTTAATAACCAACAATGCAAAAGGGAATTACAGACCCACAGACATACATACGCCGTTTCGGTTTTATATATAAGATTACCATAAAAGCAATGACTATAAGAATATTTGTTTTAATAAATCGTTTTGTATTAATTTGTGTCTTATTCCACTAGGTCCTGAGCTAAAAAAAAATTGTGGAATTGGTAGAGAAAATGTTTTATTATTTAAATATTAAATTATGAAAACCTACGACGTATTAGAGTATAAATTAATAGAGACTTTAGTTGAAATGTAAGTTCAATGATGACGTTTTCCCATGCCGACTTTAATTAAACTGTAAGTAGGCAATGTTTCGGATCACTGAATCTACAATTAAGCTGCGAGGCTCGTGTTAAATAGAGATAAGTACTACGCAGCGAGGTACGAAATAATAGGCACAAGTGCCGCTGTCAATAAATACATTGCATCAGAGGCTTCAATTACAAAACTTTATGACGTCACACGGATATATGTTTTTTTTTTCATTCGTAATCATTTTTTTTTTTTAATCGAAATCTTTATTTTGCCAGCGAGATTTGCCGGGCGTGGTGTAGCGTTCAACGTTCTTGACTTCTGTGACGGACCAACGGACAGGACCTCCCGGGTTCAAGTCCCTGTACGAATAGTTAGAATTTTGTACTTTTCCATGAGTTGTGTCAGGTCTCATCTTTCAGTATCTTCAGGCATTTAAAGTGCACGAATTAATTTGAACTCACTGTTCAAGGTCATTCGTACACGGGTTACAACTATACATATTAGGTAGGTCGGTAAATAATAAAAAATAATTATATTTAATACACATCAGTTCAAGTTAATTAGTGCAATTGAAATGACTGACGATGCCTTCAGGCAAAATTCGGGTCGTTTGCGACAAAACTTATGGAATAGTACCACATACAAATTTGATATTGAAATTCCATCAAGCTGCTCCAGTCACGATTCCACATTGACACCTAAAAAGGCTTGAATATTTTGAATAGGAAATTATGCAGTCAAAATAACTTATATTGACCATATGAATGGATAGTATTTAAGAGGGTTTGTTTTGGTAAATTTTATGTACTTTCCTTAAATGTCGTTTCACTTATCTTAACACAATAAAACAATGTCATTTTAAATAATATTTAAACCGTTTTTGGTAATTTATGGTAATACGGTCACGGGACAGAATCCCAATCCTCTCCTGCTTAGCTCCGCCTCTCTCGGCTCTCTAGACTCATCCCTAGAGACTCCAATTACTCGACATCTCAACTACAAGAGTATCGAGTAGTAAAATTTGAAAATGCTCGAGTACTCGAGTATACTCGAATAGTTTCAGATGTACCGAAATATATATGTATTGGTAATTAATAAGTTTATGTTAATCCAATAATATATATATTTTTTTAAATTAAATGCAATATTACTAGCAATATTGCTAGCATTACAGCTAATGCTAATACTAATGCCAATGTGTCAAATATTTTTAATTGTGAAAGGGATGCGAGATAAACTCGATGATAAATAATGAATCAGTCGAGAACAACTAAACGAAAAATTACATGCACCCATGTCCAAGATCTCTTTTTCAGATAAAAAAATCTGGTCCTTCTGATCACTTGGGCAATTTATAAAACATGTGTTTCAAAAATAATAGAGAATTAAACGCCTCATATTTAAAAATGGTTCGAAGTTTTGTTTTTATAATACCCGCAGTATAAAAAACTCTTCATTTATAATTTACGAGTATTAATCGAGTATTTTTCAAATTACTCGAGTATTGAGTACTTGAAAAATGGACGAGTTTACTCGAGTATCGAGTACTCGATACTCGAATTAGAGTCTCTACTCATCCCCTTCCGGCGACCACTTTTGCATTTCAGAAAGATAAATTGTATTGTTTGTCTATGGTGTTTATTTGGCGTCAAACGTCATTGTGACGTTTAAGCAAACATTCGATATCTCGTTTGTTTGTTTGTTTATATATTTATTTATCTATTTATTTATTTATTTGTCATGCGTCATGTATATAATTGTGTAACATTGACGATTTCCTATGTTGTGATTTATAAATTAGCCGCTTTTTTGTGTTTTATTAATTAGTCCGTGATCGATCGATTAATTGCAGATTTTGCACTGCGATCTCTTAATGTTCCATTCGAAACTAACAAAACTTGAATACGGATGCATCGATCACGCAGAATTATAAATTTCTCTAGGGCAGTGGTTCTCACGGGAAAATTTGGCTGTGGCCGCATCAGGAACATCAGCGTTACTACGAAAATGTCTTGTGGCCGCACCAATTTTTTGTGATGAGTCTTTTTTGCCAAAAAGACCTAAACATGTATGTATTGAGTTATTTCTAAATAGCAATTCTTGATGCACAACGCAATGCATACAAAATATTTAATTTTTGGTGACTTTGTTGACAAAATTAACTTGTAAAACCCATTTTTATTAAATATCAATCTTAACTATGAAGCTTCTGGTGGCCGCAGCCAAATCTTCTGGTGGCCGCACATGAGAACCACTGCTCTAGGGCGATGCGAGCCGACCGATCGTCAGTCTCGCAGTAAGTACCCCGAAAGTCTCGAAAGTATCGAATGTGTCCGTAAGTATGAATCGTAGCCCTAAATTAAGAAAATCGTCCGGTCTCACGGCCGGATTATTCGCCCTCCGGATCCGTGTGTCATCTGTCATGAGTCACTTTTGAGACCGATTTTTGGACGGAATCTGCGAATAGAAGAAAGTCGCTCTGGAGTTCCGGCGTGCTTTCGCACCTTCGGGATGCCCGGATTCCGTCGATCTTTGACTGATGTTAGTAATTTATTAAAAATGTTTGGTATTGAAATTAAATGGTTTATGATTCATTTTGACGTTTCAATTTATATTTTGTTTCAACGTCACAATGACGTTTCACAATTGACTTCGAGAAACACCATAGACAAACAATACAATTTATCTTTCTGAAATGCAAAAGTGGTTGCCTGCCGGAAGGGGAGGAGCCTTGAGAGCCGAGAGACGGAGCTAAGCAGGAGAGGATTGAGATTCTGTCCCGTGACCGTATAACCTTAATTTACTCAGTTTTTTTGTATTGAAAACTTAAAAAAACAACATAAAGATTTTATCTTCATAGGTTCGAAGTCTGTGTTAGTAAAATAATATTACAATCAATCAATTTCTACTAAAAAGCAAGCAGCAAGTCATCAACAATAATTATTTTATTGCTTAAAATAAAAACAAATTCTCGATGACCCGTATTTATATAATTATGACAGATACGTAGCACAACAGTGATTACGATTTCAATTTAAAAAAACGTCGAGCAATTTGTTTAAATAGATTTCAATTAAAAAGAAGCGCATTAAGGTTGCTACTTATTTTAATATTTTCAAATAATTAACCGCTTGATTTTTTGCCGCCTTAATATGTTGCCATTAAAAAAATGTGGCGTATTACCTACAAATTGCAACACTTATATTTTTCAAAGTGTGCCATATTTTCGGTTTACTTCCGTCGTTTTTATGCGCGCGAATTTCTCTTCATGCATTTCAAGATGCCATAAAGCTGCGGTAAAATGACGGAAAATTGCTTTTGAAAATTTGAGTGCTTTGTAATTTTTCTTTATGTATCCATTTATTATGGCTTGAGAAATATAACCGATGGATATACATTTTAGAAGTTTAATCTATAGGTTTTTTTTGGTTGATTGATAGTTTTTTTTTATTTATTAAATATCAATTAAGAAAAAAAATTACATCACAGCTGTAATAAATGACGCGTTAGATCACTTTTAAGGTGTTCATTATCAATAATTGGTGGAATGGCATTAAAATAAAAATAGTTAAAGATTTTTTAGTACTTATTCCACATAATGTTTATTAGGTCAGTACCAGTTTCGCTCATCATCTCGCCATGAGCGAAACCGATCCAGATCTAATAAATTTACAAGTTTAGTACTGTAGTTCAAAAAACAATTGACAGTTAATTGAGTATGCTTATTGGTGTGTGAATTAAATCTATATAATAATTAAATTAATAATTTATAAAATATCGCACAGATCCGTCGGTATGTTGCAATTGTGAGAGATTTCAAGGTCATGTTCAAGGTTTCAAAAATTGGATTGAAACCAGTGGTTCACACGTAAAATTTTACTGCAAACATAAACGGTACTACGGAAATGGCTGGTAGCCGCACCACATTTTTGTTTTGAGTCTATTGCGTTTGAGTTTTGTCAAATGGACCCAAACATGGTAGAAAATTGACTATTGGTATAAATTGTATACGATGTTTTTCATTTTCAGAGTATGTATTTCTTGGCAAATTTAGTTGTAATGGAACATTTTTTGTTAAAATCAATATTTACTATGAAGCTGTTGGTGGCCGTAGCCAAATCCTCTGGTGGCCGCACATGAGAACCACTGATCTAAAATTATCTGAAAATACGAGTACAACTCATAGCATTAGTCCTCAGAGGCTGTCTTATGAAAATACGTTGGTTGTAAATTCAGCTGACGAACCATATATCAGTGCTCGCAATAGACTTGATATAAAGTTTGGCAAACTAAAAAAATGTAATGGCGAACATAAAAGAATGATACATTATATTACATAATTTAATTATTCGAATGAAAATAAAATTATGTGCGCAGAGTGATCTCGAAATTTCATCTTGCGTTCAAAAGGCGCGTGCTACTTTCATTTGCAAGATATTCACTGTTTTTAATGCTGCCAAAATATAAGTTGATTTATTCTTAAGCTGCTTGCATGTTTCAGCAATATGTTCAGCATCGGATTTAATAATTACAGTGAACTCAAATGCCGTATTGAATAATTCATAAATCATACCAAACATCTCTTGGGAAATCGTATGTTGAAAAAAGTAAAAAGATGCAATGTGTTTTACTGCTGATTAGAGACTCCAATTCGGGGGTCGAATACAGTGGAACCCCGATCTTACATTCTCGCATTATACGTTTTCCCGCGTGGTTCGTTCATTTTCTTTAGTCACAGCGAAACACCCATGAGACTAATGTTAAAAAATTCCCGCATTAACCGTTCCCCCATTTCTCGATTTCCTCGATTTATCGTCTAAAAGTTATGGTCCCATCACAAATATTATCCCGATTGACCGTTTTTGTTGAATATTTCTAAGAAGCACATTTGACCCCATCCAATAGATTCGTAGAAAAAGCTGAGACTGCAAGTGCGCAATTGTTTACGATTCATTGTCATAATATTTATTAAATTGGTTTTGACGTTGACTATGCTATGCGAGAATTTAACTTTTGCTTTGGGTCCTGCTGAATTATCTTATCGTTCGTCTTGTATTTTATAAATTCAAATAAATGTATCAATGAAATTAAATTAGCTTATTTATATATCATCTATTTAAATACACAAACTTGAATAAATAATATATATTTTGGTACATCTGAATACTCGAATATTTTAAAATTGTAATACTCGATACTCGAGTAGTTGAGGTATCGAATAATTTGAGTCTCTACTGCTGATTCTCGGTGAAAAGACACAAAGCTTTCCAAAGAAATAAAATTATGAACTGTTAGACAGGAAATGATTCGATCAGCTAGTGAGTATTTTCAGCTCTTTTAACACTTGCTTAACCAAATTAGTAAGAGCCATTGCATTTAATTAAATGAATGTGAAAATTATACTATTATAACCATGCAGGCATGTGTGCTTCCAATGATTATAACATTATTTATCACATTATAGGTGTCTAGAGTAATTTATTAGCAGAAAAGAATTATTTAAAATAAATAAACATTTTTACTATACTGATTCTACAAATAATTTAATAATTAAATTAATAAAAAAAATCAGTTATGCTTTTCTCGATCGATTGGAAAAGCTCTCGATGATCTTGTTCTTAGTAAAATTATATGTGGAAGTAGTTAAAAAAATGTTTTAATATATGTAAAATATTAGGCATTTTAATGTTTTGGCTTCTTAAATAGTTGAAGTAATGGCAATTAAAAGTGGTCGACGAGGTTACTCGACGGCTTCTCACATTTTATTTTTGGCGTGAGTGTTTCAAATGAATGAAAATATCATATTGATGGCTTAAAGAGAAAATTTGCTATCTACGAAAGGGTAAAAACTGATTATTTTGAGAATGTAATTTTTTTGTTATAAACAAAAAAATCCCTTTCAAACGATTTATTTGTACAACCGCTGAAAACCAATGAATTAATGACAGATGACAATACAAAATGGCGGAGCTGGATAATTGGCAGTATAGTTTTGAGAAAGAACAATGGAGATATCAAATTTTCTCAAAACGTTTTTCCGATGCACTTAAATAAGTTTTGGTTATAAAAAATTTACGGGACATGCACACTGCATGATACAACAAGATGGCATTATTAAATTATTTTCAGCCAAAAGTGGAGTTAAAAACATTATTCTTTAAGCCATCGATATACATTTTTTTCATCTTATCAAGCGATGAGTGTGCTTGATTCAATTGGATTGATCCGAAAGAAATCCATAGGCTTCTTTCTGCACGTGATTTTTTGTAATTTTTGCAAAATGTTAGAATATTGGTTTTTTATTTTAGACGTCTCATATGAGCAATATTTATAGTGGACTCTATATTTTTGTACATAGTAAATGTAAATAAAATAATTTATTTCACCGTTAAATTATTTAAACGTTTACCGTTCAAGTATTTTTACCGCAATTCAGAAATGTTTCAATTAAAATCATTTTCAATGTTGCACGTTGTTTTAGATAACGCTTTAAAATTTGGAGTAACGAATTAAAACGTTTCCGCTAGTCGTCAAAATTTGTTGGTCCGTGACAAAAATTAGCATTTGAGAGCAATAAATTTTGTAAAAATAAAAGTGCATTTCCGTACTATAAATACGGTTTATATTTTAAGAACGTTCATCGTATGATATTTTACTGACAAAAAATTTGAATATAAAAAAAATCCAAAATCGAATATTACCTGACTGATGACCGGGATACTTTGTACCAAGTAGAATTTAGATGATTTATCATATGAAGGAATCGTTGTAGATTCTTTTGCACCCAATAGTTTTCCTACATTTATTACACACCGCTGACGGTGAATTATGATCCTTTCTCACAAAATGTGTCCATACTAGAGACTCCAGTTTGAGTATCGAATACTCGATACTCGAGAATATTCGAGTAAAACTCGTTGACGAGATGTTTATGTGTGATTTTTATATCTTATATATAATACCGAAACGGCGTATGTATGTATGTATGTATGTCTGTGGGTCTGTAATTCTTTGGGAATGATATAACATTAAATAATTATTGGTCGCTTAGTCCGAGCGAAGCCGGGTAGCAATACTAGAAATACCGAAACGGCGTATGTATGTATGTCTGTGGGTCTGTAATTCTTTGGGAATGATATAACATTAAATAATTATTGGTCGCTTAGTCCGAGCGAAGCCGGGTAGCAATACTAGTAAATCATAAAATTGTATCCAAATAAAAATACGTAAAATATTAAATCAATAAGAATGCAAAGTTTATCACCTCTGTATTTTTTTTTTTTTGAAGTAAGGAGTTCCACTGAAGGTATTTGATGAAATTTCATTATTAAATTTGAATTTTGTACTTTTCATGAACTTTGCTATCGACCCGGGTTTCGTCTTTCAGCATCTTCAGGCATTTCAAGTTCATAACTGACGCGTTGTAAATGGTTTGTATCGTTTATATAAAGATAAAAGTAAATAATTATGTTTAATTTTTACTTTCGTAATCTAGATGAATTAGCGAAAGTTTTTATGTTAGTGAGTTTCATTGAATTGTGTGGATATATTTTAATTATCAGGTTTTTAAAATGTTGTATCGTTAAAACTAGTTACCAGCTAATAGCATGGAAATAATTACTAATATAATAGGTGGGTTTAATCCGACCTAATATTAAAGAATTGATTCATTTCAAGTGTTCGAATTTATAATGGTGAGATTAAGTTCCTCATTTAAAATTGGACAACTATTCAGTTGTGCCCTATTTATTTCTAATATGTCCTGATAAAACAACTCATGATCGCCTTTGTTTTTATGTAGCATTTTAAACCCCTCCATCCGCGTCCAACGAGTGATTCTCAAATGACAAATGATTGGCGAATGTTAAGGTGTTTTTATTTAATCTGTATTGTAAAACTAAAGTTTTCCACTTCCTGGATGACGTAAATATATCGACTCTTTATGGAACAGCGGCCAACGCTGCTGAGGCTTCTTCCACTAGGTTACTAGGTCATGTATTTTTTCAGGGCATTCAAAAGTACGAATAACACAGATTACCATAAGCTCACCAGCTTCTTGATAATTTGTAAGTCGGTTACAGCGCCAAAAAAGTAAGCCGTCTGTAATTTACAGTAGATCACACTGATAAAAATAAAAATATTCATTTATAATTAACGACGTACAGAGAAATATAATTTTATTCCGCGGTGATGGAAACGAAGTTCTTACGTAGCAAAAATATTAACAAACACTAGACTGGAACATACTAAGTGCAAATTCATCTCAATTAAATTGTTACCATAAACTGAGCACAGATTTTTTTTATCATGAGCTGTTTCAAGGTACTGATAGAGCGATTGTATTGCAGCGTCGAGTACAGATTAATGATTATTATCTGTAATATAAAAAATGTGTTTTGATAACTATAAAACAAGCCGAATGGATTCATGTGTACAAAAAAAACGAATAAATGTAATATTAAGTCAAGTCAGTTTTGTACAGCGAGTAACGATCAAAAAGACCATGCAAAGAGTCTTAATACTGCACATTATAGTTCTGTATTATTAGGCTCGCAGATTTACGCATTGGACCTGGATTTCTGGTGGTTTGGTATTTTGTCCCGGTTGTTGTTTTGCGTAATGATGAGACGCGTTTCAAAAACTTCTGACTGTACTTCTAAATTGATCTCAAAATTTGGTGCCACGACGAGTTTCCACTTGGTAAAAAAACTTTACGTCAAAAATAAAGAGTGAAGTTAAAAAAAATTGAGTGTTTTAACAAATGGATCCAATTATTCAAAAATATGCAAAATAAACGTATTGATGCACGTAAATCAGGCTTTCATGATCCCATATATTTTATGGCTGCCAGAAACGTTCGCACATTAGGAGCGTGTTTTAAAGAAAAATAATCACATTTCGTCGGATGACCGAAGTTACAAGCTGGAGTCAACCGTGAAGCGTTTCTATGCTGTTAATTAAAGTTTTAATACCATGCAGCGACTTTTTTGAAAAAAGTAAAAACACATATTGCTAACTCCAGCTTGAAGTACGACTTTGCTATTCATTTGATTTATAAGTACTTTTAATCAACATTTTTTTTGATCAATCGGATCAATTAATTGTGCTATACTACTGCATTTAGGAGATCAAATGTTTAAAAATGAGAGCGGTTCAATAAAAAGTAGCATATTGTGAATATTTGTAGAAAAGGACACAATCGTCCGACAGTAATAATTATTGAAGTGATTTAAAGTACTTTATGCCTCTGAAACCGCTGGCGCGATGATACCTGACAACCAGGGTCATGGAGTCGGGGTTTTTTGGCCGTAGTAGATGCTTTGCATACAATATGTCAAATTTGGATATGGACTCTTTTATGTCAGCAGAAGTGGTTATACGACAATGAACCTTTCTTTTTTGGAGAGAGAGTAAGGATAATAAGACAGGAATAATTAATATCTTACTCGCAATCGAAACGTTTATATCGGTACAAAACTGAACTATTTTCATAAAAATAAAACGCAAATTAGACGGTGAAAACATCGAAAATAAATTATTATCAACCACTAAGAAAAAACAAGACGCATTGAATAACACAAACATGTATCTCGTACCATCTTGTTCTACTTTAGTTCCAGTTTGTACCAAGCAGATGCCAAACCACTTTCTTATTAAAATCTGTTTACTTTTAATGCAGTTTTTAATACGCGAACAACTGGTTCTAAAATTATAGTCACGATAACGTGTCTATAAATCATTGTGGGCTCACATTGCGTCATTGAAAAAAATGATATTACGTGTCCACTTATATTTTTACGTTTTGATATAATTGATTATGAGCATCATCAGCGTAAGCGAATTTTCGAAACGGAACAATGCTTTTGTTTTTTGAAATTGAAAATTATAATGTAACATATCGTAATTAATTCTGTTGTAGATGCAATCCGTTTGCAAACCGAGTGTCGCATATTACAATTCATTTTGCAAATATATATTCAACGCAGTTGTTTGAGTCAGTGGTCGATAAAATTTCAGGCATCAGGTATCACTAAAACAGTGGTTTTCACGTAAAATTTGGCTGTGGCCGCATTAGGAACATCAGCGGTCCTCTGGAAATGTCTGAGGCTCCACCAAATTTTTGTGTTTTAAAGACCTTAACAATATGTATCGTATTATACATACGAAATATATAAATTTCAGTGTCTTTTTTGACAAATAAGCTTGTGAAACACATTTTTTTTAAATATCAATATAAACTATGAAGCTGTTGGTGGCCGTAGCAAAATTCTCTGGTGGCCACACATGAGAACCACTGCACTAAACTCATAGATTAGAATATCGGGAGACCAAATACAGAAAATGATATGATATGACCTACATTTTTAAATTCTTAAATACTGATATTAATCTGTTGCTGCGTTTTTGCACACAGTTTATGGATTATTGGCACTAACTACGTAACTGCAATGATTACTTTGCGGATCATCAGTTGGCGACCTCTGGACTAAATTAAGGGAGGTTCAAGGATCGTTATAGTCTTTGTCACCTTATTTTTATTCGCAATATAAAGATAGCTAAGTTATTTTTATTTATATCAATTTGATGGAGCATTGAGTCCAAATGCACGTTGGCGTTCTTCCCGTCTTTGAGTTTAGTTTAAAATTAATTTCAATATCCTTAGTATCGTCGCATCATCGTTGTAATGGTGAGCAATCCATAGTGAAACCAGTTTAAGAGGTTTACTTCTGCATTGTTGTATAAATTGTGAATATTAATTTCCCAAATACCACTACACATAAAAATTTATATATATTTACTACACATACACACAAACATGCATGTGTCTATACTGCCCTCATAAGTATAAATGCAGTGATTTGCAGCCGTTCATGTTTTTGTAGGTTTCTTCATTTTTTTGAACACATTATAAAACTAGTGTAAATAAAAATTATACTAGGTGTTTCGTTATGTATCTTATTAATTAAACTGTTAAGAATAAATTTTTTCACCGTGTTATATTGGAGTTCTACCAAGTACATGGCAATGCAATAAATTAAAAAAACATTATTTCGATTTGACATATATTTTATAGATTTTTTTTATGCCAAAGGTTCTGAAATTTACCGAAAATAAGATCCTCATATTAATTCAATCTGTGATTTTTCACAAATAACTAACTGCCCATTTGCTTGTGGAGGTAGAAAAACAAGAAACTGAGAATTTAATGGAACTCTCAATTCTGGATGGAAATTTCAGAATACAGTTTGAATTTAATTTTTATCAGTTTATAGTCCTCGTAATTACATACCAGTACCGGTCCTGATCTCTATAAAAATGTGAAAATAGTGCATAAAAAAACCGCTAGCAAAAAGACTTCTTAATGAACTCCTTACTAGAGACTCCACTTACTCGACATCCCAACTACTCGAGTATCGAGTAGTAAAATTCAAAAATACTCGAGTATACTCAGATGTACCAAAATATATATTATTAATTATAATTTGTGTATATAAATAAATGATAGATAAAAAATAAGCTTCTTTTACTTAATCAATACATTAATTTCAATTCATGAGACATATATTTATTTCAGAAAAAATAAAGAATTAAACGTCTCAAATTTAAATTTGGTTCGAAGTTTTGTTTTTTAATCCCGCAGTAGATAAAACTGTCTCTGTTGCTGTGGATGTCGGCTTAAAAGTTAGCAGTGAATTAAATAGTGCTCTTTAGTTTTTCTGTCCGCGGTGTATATAAAAATTAAATTTGAAAATAAATCTTCATTTATATGAGTATTTTTCTAATTACTCGAGTATCGAGTACTTGAAAAGTGGACGCGTGTACTCGATAATCGAATTGGAGTCTCTACTCCTTACCCTTTCCATAGATAATTTAGAATTATTATACAATTGAAATTGCCTTTGAAAACAGCTGACTAAACTGCACTGCTTGTATTGGTGTTGATTTTGTTTAATTAGCTATTGAAATATTATCATAAAAACTCGACCACAGTGTCCTAATATCGATTCCTAGAACTAAACTTACTCACGCAAGCCATGCATACCTACTATATTATTGTTTTTGCGGTCACCCCGATAGCGAGTAGTATTGCAAAATACCAATACTGATTATTTGTTATTATTTATCCGTTTGTTTATAGTTTAATTTTGATTTGTAAATTAAAGCACAGTAACATAGCACGCAAGGCAATACGTTATAATTATCATCTTTTTTTTATTGATTTTCAATTCTTTTATGTTTATATCGAGTATTATTGTAAAACTTAAAACACTACTGAATTTTTTCTAATGTATTCACTGTCAATACGTGGCGGATAGGCATTAAATACAAAAATTCACAATTATTCCACTGTTAATTCATTAACACATTGGCTACGGGGAACGCGGAATACGCGTCGTTTCTGTGCTTTAAAATCCTCCTTAGCCAATGTGTCAAAGATCAGGACCAGATTCGCTCATCACAATAATTTTCAGATTAGTTGAAAACGCTTGTTCTATGATATTTATAGAATAAGTACGAACAATGTTTTATTAATTTTTAAAATACTATGTACTATCTAATATATAAAACCGAAACGGCGTATGTATGTATGTGGGTCTGTAATTCCCTTTTGCATTGTTGTTGCAAGTTCAAACAAACGAATTGATTTCGCTCGCGAAAGTTTCGACGGTAAATTTGTTTCGTTATCAATGTGTGTAGAGACTCAATTACTCGAGTATCGAGTAGTACATATGTAAAACCGAAACGGCGTATGTATGTCTGTGGGTCTGTAATTCCCTTTTGCATTGTTGGTCATTAAGTTGCCAGTTGTTTCAACTTGGCCCGTCTGAATTTACGCGCCGAGGTGAACATAACCCCAAACTGGTCCGAGCGAAGCCGGGTTCGAATACTAGTATTCGATAAATTTGGCGGTGAATTCGTTTGCAATATAGAATTTAAACTACCCCTCTTTTATTTTCATTCTTTTTATGTCAACTGTACAAAAAAACAAAAAAGCATGAAAAATGATATGCAATTTTAGTTGTTTCTATTTTGTATTTCAGTTGTTGAGAGTTGCTGATTGATTGCAAAAATATTAAAGTTCACGACTTGAGACGCCACATCATAAAATAATAAGTGGTCTAGAATAACAAAAAATGCCCCAACGCGATCTATATTTGACAATTACATGAATGCTCGTGAACATTTTGCTATTGATGATAGAGATATGTCACAGAAAATTAGGTATCTCAATTAACGATCTTTCATTTCATTCTCGCTATAGTTTATGTACTAAATGTTGCGTTACGCAAAAATTGGGAAAGAAACTAGTTTCATATCAATATTAAAAATCAAAATGTCTCTTTTTTTCGAGTGCGAGACGGAGAAAATTGACCGAGTGTAGAGAAAAAAAACCACGAGCTCTCTTGCACGTACGCCAAAAAAAAATTCGTCTAGATTTATGGCATACTTTTTAAATTAATTAATTTTTGTTACTTATCATTGTTTTAGTCTGGCTAATAGAAACTATGTCATTTGTGAGCAATGGTTACATAGCAAAATTTATTGTGGTTAACATTAAAGCTGGACATGTGACGTGTTGCTTAATTTTACTTTCAATGTGAAACATATAGACTCTTTGAAGAGAATTTCCATACAAGTTTTATACTGAGAGTTGTGTTAAGTGATTTCACCTCTATTTTCAGAGTCAGTATTTAAGTATAGGGTAAATGGAGACTAGTATTAAAGCTTAGATTTCAAGTCGAAAAGGAAACGATGGGAATGTATTGTTGATACAATGCCTTTGGATATGCATAAACAATCAGCGTGGCTACATCGAAAGACGATAGACAAAAGACAGAGAGATTTTAAATGATCATACGGGAACATAAAAAAATAAACAAATAAAAACACATTTTTAGTACTTATTCCATATAAGATTAATTTAGTTCAGGACCGGTTTCGCTCATCGTGAGCATTCTCAACATAAAGGCCCTGATCTCAATAAATTCAATGTGGAATAAGCACTAAAAATGTGTTATTTTTTTATTATAATCCCACTCCACCAAGTATAGACAGTGAACACATTAGAAGTGATATGAAAAGAAAGATTTTTTCATTATAAAGTTCACAGCAACAATCTTGTTATAAATTTCATATTTTAGTAAAAAATATCATGTATTATGTATCAATGGCCAATACCGAAAAGAGTTTGGTATACATTTTTGCTCAAACTTATTGAAGTTGTATTAAAATGAATAAATGGGTTGGTTCGATTTTGTTGTTAACGTAATTAAACTTAAATATAATCACAAGTTAGTATGACAAATTTTACCACTCGGATACAGTCCATAAATATTACACTTGAACATCTGCAGACGAACACGGATATAAAATACTTACATTGAAAGGATGGACCTGAAAAAAAGAAAAAAATACTTATTAATTATTGCGTGAAAGGTCTAATAATATAATATTACATAAAATTAAAATGATTTTTCAAGAAAATAATGCGTTAATTATCTTATTAAGAATAGCGTATTCTTATGAAATGTAATTAATTAATTGTTTTTGTTCATTTGAGGTATTTTAATTGTATAATGGAAGACAGTTTGTTGTAATTTTGTCGTGAATAAATTTTTATTTAAAATTGTATAATTTAAACATTAAATGAAAAAATCATCCATTCCAGAGGCAATGGGTGATTGTGTTGCATTAAATCCCTTCCCACTTTCCCATCTTAAAGAGCAACGCATAGTGACAGCGATTAGCTAGCCACTAGTCCTGGCCTAGTCCATTCCATCCCTACTCTCTTCGTAGAAGTGAGGTTGAGCAACTAAATAACAAGCAGTTTTCGTAGAAAAATATATACTGAGATAAATTCCGTGAGGAGTCCATACACGAGCGGACATCGTCAAAAAAAATATTCTTCACAATGATAAATGATGGATTTTATAATTTTTTTAGTAAATTATTATTTTTTAAATAAGTTCTACACACTGGATTCTAATAAAATGCCAAAGGAAAACTAGTTTGTTTATCATGTATTCAGTATAGTTGATCAATAAGAAGATCGTGTGTATAACAATGAAATATTTGCAAAAGAAGTGGATCCAATTTGTTTAGATATAAAAATAGTTTCAGGTGTAAGCAATGAAGTCTAAATATAAGCCTTTAGGGATAACTGTCATAAAATTGCTTAAAATTGATAATTTTAATCGCAGGTTTGTGTGCAATAAACAGAATCATTGATTGCAAACCATTTTTTTTAAAGATGATATTCTTAATCATCTCTAATTGGTAAAATATGTTTTTTTTTTAAATTCATTTATAATATTTGACTTCACAGCTTATTTTCCTTGAATGATTTAATATTAAAACAATAAAAAGATAAGACAAGCACATATGTAAGTATATTTTGAAAAGAAAAAAATATAGCAATTTTAATAATAAAGACACCACAGACACTAGTGTAGTCTTCAAATAGACATCGATTAATCAATTTAAAAGTCAATTAATCAAACTGCCCGGACGGGGACTCGAACCGGTGAGCTTCGTAATTAAAGCCAACGACGTCGACACTCAACTGCAGACTGGAAAAATTGTTTATACTACTTTATTATCTTTAATCCATGTCCGGTCTTAATTTGGAGCATGTGGCTTCCTGGAGGTAGGAGGTATCTCAACGTATTTTTTCTATGAGTGACTGAGTCATAAGAAAAAAATAGAAAGGATAAGGCTAGTTAGGCTAAGATTTATCACATTGGAAAAGGACATGGATTGAAAAATCAAAATTCAGTCATATATAGAAATTCACCTAACATTTACCGCCTCTCTCTCACACACATACGCACTCTCTCTCTGTACATAGAATACCATAGAATAGAAAGAAGGGTTTGGGCGTAATGCTTTACGAATAAGCTGATAAATTGCTTTAGTGATTTTTAACGAAATTGCTTCGGATGTCGACATATTTCACAAGGACGTGAGTGAGTTCAGACGAGTACTATTTTTTTATGTATTATAGTTGATTTTGTCAGAACTCACTCTTTATCAATTTCCAATGTTTTTTCTTTTCTTTCACTCTTATGGTGAAATATTATCAGTATTTTTTTTTTCAGTGTTTTCATCTTTCAGACATTGCAAAAGCAAACAAATTTCATTCTACGAATATAATCAAATACAATTAATATGCCAAGGAAAGGAATAAAAAAAAAATATAGTAAAAAATCAGCACCTTAACACAATGAGAATAGCATTATTATGTTTCAATATTTCTTTTTACCGATTTATGTTTTTTTTAAACAAGCCTTCGATTATCAATGCACTAAAACTATTAGTATTATTTTTTTACCCTGCACGGTTGCTGCTGTAACTTGGCACACACTTAAAAAACCTGTAATCGGAATATCGTCTTACTATTGTAACCTTTCAATAGGTTGTCGACCGCATCTGTTACGTTACATAATTCATATGACAAGCCATTAACCGTTGGTTTTTTTTTTGGTGAGCAGTTTACATTGGTTGCGTAATACCCCCCCAGCCTGGCGGAGTTTTCGTCTAATCGCCAGACAAGTTTGTGCCGGGCCCTCGGCACTGTTCTCATCTCGAAACCGGAAATGCTTTTTTGAAATCACGAAATTCCAATGCGGCCAGATAGGAATTTCACGGAACCTTGCCTTAGTACGTAATACAGGTTTAACTTTGCATTATACTTGTAATGGAATATTATATCTTTTAATAGATTCAGTAAATGCATTGCAGTTTTGATAAAAAATGTTTTGTTATTATTTGACACATTTATTTTGTATTTACTTTAACATACATATAGTTTGTTAACCCTCGAAAGACGGTCCCTGAAAAATAACGTGTGATCCGAAGGGGAGGGGGGGGTCACTAAAAATACCTTAGTGTTTTGGCTTTATTGGCATAGATTGCATTAAAAAAATATTATATTTTGCCATAACGCATGAATGAGACAACCTTATTGCGCTCATGTTAACTCCAGTCTAGCGATATCAAAACTGTGAACGCGACCGCTTATCTACACCTTTTAACCCTCCCCATACTGTGCTTAAAACTTCCGCGAGCTCCGGTGATATGTATTTACTACACCATATGGTGTTATTTAAAAATGTGAATATTTCTAGACATTGCTTTGATTGACTATGGTTGAAGTTGAAAGGCGCGTTTGAAAAGAAGAAAAATAACGCTATCGTATCCTGCAAAAATATGTCGGGCAGTGAAATTTTGAATAGATCACTTCTACGCATGCGCTTTCGCGCCGAGCTGAACACCTGCAAGAGTACGCTCGCACTCGCGCTTACACACGCGCATAAATTGGAATATTTTGTGTGGGTGATTTTGCCCGATTCTTCCCAATTATTTATTTCCATCGCTGCAAATGAATAACCATACATAACTGTAATTTTATTTAATACGTATCTATTATATTTGTAGAAATATTCTCATTATTAGAGTCGAGTTGTAGTAAATACATATCACCGTGCAGCGAAGGTTAATGTAAAAAGTTTTTATTTGATTTGAAACGTACGTTGAAAGAGGCGGCGCGTTTGAGATAAGATAACGCTATCTTATCGTGTATGGGAGTGAATTCTGAATCCTGGAAATCGGTAGCGACAATATAAATGGTTATAAACGGCCAACAATAATCAGACTTATTTTCTTTTTTATTTAATTGCGACGAAACTATTCGAGCAAAATCATATTTTTTTACTGCAGAACAAGAAAAAAACACGCAGACAATGATCTTAGAACACCGGAAGTTTACACACTGTATCACTAATATTAAGATAGATACAGTGGCAGTGGTGGTAAAATGTCTTACCCACCGGAACGGAAATTTTAAGATCAGGAGAAAACGTGGCGTTTATAAATTCGTTTTTACATCATCGCTTACTCATATGGCTGAATGGTTTCGATCCTATTGTGTGCACAGCAATCGAGAGTTCAAAGCCCTGAATGGGCTCATGAATTTATTCGATTTATTTATTGAAAATGGTGTTGCGGGCAACGTTTTTACAAACTAATTTATATATCTTATTTTATGTGTGACACCGATAATTGCCAGTATTCGAAAACAATGACTAAATACAGTTTATTTCTTTAAAGAATATTCTAATTATATTTAAATTGAAGTCGAAAACAATGATATGAATAATTTGATAAGAAGTGCTATATTGTCCACCCATTAGATATTCTTCGAGCAAAATAAGCTTAGCAGTAATGTTCCCTCTAAACCGCGGAGCAGTTTTAAACTCCCGCGCACGCGTCCTGGGTTGACGCGCACTCTAATAGTTTATAAATTTAATGACTCGATTGCTTAAAATATCTTGCAGATCCAGAAAATAGAGAAGCAAATTACATTTTTGCGCACTCAGTGTGGGGTATATGACCACTTAATGGCGGCATAAAAATATTTTTTTTAGCGAGAACTGCTTGTTTCTCAGTCTTTAGTTCGATGAGAGTAGGGATAAAAAGAATAAAATAAGGACAGGACTAGTGATTTGCTATCCGCTCTCGTAACGCCCTGCTTATTGACTTATTAATCGGGTTATTACACTTATTTTTTCTAAATTTCAATTATGTGAAGTAAAACTTTTTATATCAGGAAAATTATATTGATGTATATAAAAAGATTGAGATTGTGCCACGCATTTGTTTGATGGGATTGCACATGAGCAAAATATAGTGTCTATCTAATTTGTTTAAGTATTTATCACAATACTGCCGTATTTTTTAAATGTTCCAATATACATTTTAAAGCACCAGCAGCAATTCTACGGAAAAGAAAATAATGAAACTAATAGTTTCAAACATCCTTATTATTTTATTTCCAAAATGAAATAAATAAGAAACAATAAATCCATTTTTTGTTTAATAGAGTTTATTTCAGGCCTGTGAAGTCGTTAAAAAAAAGTTCGACTCTGACTCCAGCATTTACCAAAAGCACGACTCCGACTCCGGCTAAAAAAAGCTTAATATTGTCGGTCCCTGTGGTCTAGTGGCAAGAACTTTGTCGTAGTGATCGGGGGACCCGGGTTCAATTCCCGGCAAGGTCCGATTTTTTCAATTGAAAAAAGATATCTTGGGCTGGGTGTATGTTATTTATCGTTGATTTTGTTTACAACTGATTCATTGTTTATCATCAAGTTAATCTCGTATGACTTTCACGATTAAGAATATTTGGCGCATTGGCGTAAGCTGTAATGCCAATTTTTTTTTTTTTTTAAATCAAAAAAATATTGTCCCTTTTTTCCTAATATTCCTATTTATGTGTATTCAATAAAATATCAGCCCTACCAATCCAGCCAATAGCCAAATTTGTCATATTATATGCAAAAATAAAAAGTTCAAACTTTTCAAAATTTCCGACTCCGAGTACGACTTCGGCCAAAACGCGGCGACGACTCCAGCCAAAAGGCTCTGACTCCACAGCCCTGGTTTATTTACAGTATGTATATGTATTATAAATATGTTGATATTAAAGTTATTCTCTGAGTTAAGATGAGCATATAAACTACAAAACATACCTCAGCAGAAATTTTGATTGTTGAACCTTTCATTTCCTTGAAGATTGTTGGGATAGAAGGATAAGGTAGTAGTAATAAGATGAATTCTATTTGTATGCATCTTCAAGCCTCATAATAATTTACTTAAACTTATGGCTATAAATTAAATTAACTATTCAATTCATTTTGTACATTAAATATATTGATGATTGTTTTGTTCGATGGCCATAACTTAAATAAATAAATTTTAATTTACACATAGATTAAGAACGCATTCATTACATTAAGGTGCTATGCTATTTGCTAACAACTAGTCCTATTTTATAATTGTTCTATTATTGCAATCTCTTTTAAAGAAGGTCGAGGATATTTGAAATGCCGAGACTCTACTTATTCATAAATGAGCCGATGTGTTTAATGTTGGTACCGGAAATGGAGTGAAATACAATTATAATATATTTTTTGTGTGTGCGATTTTTGATTCCGCTTTATGTGTAATTTAAACAAGTGCCCGATCGCTATGAGTTGTAATCTCATATTATATAACAGGTTTATATTATCTTCCTAGATGCAGTCTCATCGAAAGTTACTGAAGACGCTGGTCTTGAGTGACGATTGGAATGCGAGAATAGACGATTAGCGGAGATAAAATGTAGGTACATTATGAATATGATTGAAATGCGGTTTGGATAGGGGAAAGTTGCGTCATTCAAATAAAAGCGAATTATTATTAATTATTTAATAAAAATAATTACATATTAATATTGTGAATTTTTTTTTTTTTGATTATTTATGATTGATTACTTGGTAAATTATGGATATATGGTCACGGGACAGAATCCCAATCCTCTCGAGCTAAGCTCAAAAAATTTAAACATACTGGTTTATAATTTAATGTTTTGACTTTACTCTTTGAGTTATTGTGGATTATTATAAAATGTGGAATCAAAATGATTAAATCTGAAGAATATTACCGATAATTGTATGAGTTCTGAATAATAAACTTATGTGACTGTCTCTATCTGTATAATATTATTATTTGTGTAGTTTGTGGTTGTATTTTTGCTCCTGTAAATTAAAACAACTCGATTTCATACTTATTGCGAAGTATTTTTTAGGATCTTCTATTATAATAAATTTAAAAATTAATGAAAAACATTTCAAAAAAAATCGCAAGCCTTACATTAATTAAAATAATGTTATCTGCTTTCAAATACCTGAACACGAGAAATCATTTCATTTAATGTGCTTATTTTTCATAAATCTTTACAAAAATTCTGTCCCGTGACCATATATCCATAATTTACCGATTACTTTAAAAGATAAGAGATACAAAGATATTAATAAAACAAACAGCTGATACTTCTCTCATTACATATTGAAATATATTTTTTGATCAAGTGTCCAGTAGAACGTTAAAATTATTGAATCTTCCCTCGCGACTTAAAATGATTCGATTCTTAATTTCAGAACGTGGGCGAAAGGAATGGAATGAATGAAAATTGAATTAAAGTATAATATTCTAATATAGAGTTTAGACTTATAACACATTTTTACAAAATTTTGTCCAAATAAAATTTTGACTAGTGCTTTTATTAATATTTAATATTTTTTTTTACCATGTTTACTCCCAACTTCGAGCATATTTAATCCTTCTCAAAATTTATCTCAACATGTTAATTCATCAAAAACTGTTCGTTAATATGTTGCTCAACCTTCCTTATTCCAAAGAGAGTAGGTATTGAAAGGGTACGAGGACTAGAACAGGACTAGTGGTTAGCTAGTCGTAGTTTTTGGGATTTTTAACAACACAAACACACATTGACTTCGAACAGAATTGATAAATCGACTGACAAAATCTACTCGTACAGAGACTCGAATTAAGACGTCCGTCACGGAAGCCGACGACGTCGACTACTGCACCACGGATCGGGCTTAATATTGACACCGCCTTATGTGGTAGGACATCAGAACTCTCTCGAGCGATCTATTGTTCACCTCAGTCAATGAGTCAGTCGATATCAGGAAATAAATTCATTCTTATAATAATCTATATTGAAATCTATAGCGATGCAATGTAGTATTATTTCAATTTCTCTTATCTCTTGACGCCCGACAATGCATGTGCTTCATAAAAAGTTCATTAGGCGATAAATCATCCCTTATCGGCGGGCGCATGTGTTAACGATTTTTGAAACGGCCATTGTTTTTCTTTCTAAAGTAACCGTTTGTTTTCATACAGCAGTGAGAGATTGGACTGCATTGAGAATGCACGCGCCTAATCATCTCCCTAAGAATTAAATTCGCGTAAAAATTCCTGATATCTTCTTCGCCTATCGTAATATTTGTGTGTTATATAACGTCTGTGTAAACTATAAACAATTAAATAATGGATGCTTACCGCAACCATATAACGCTTTGAGATCGTCTTTTCTTTATAAGAGTGCCATGTTTCTCCTACTCCGTCCCCCAAATCCCTC
Source organism: Himalopsyche kuldschensis (assembly GCA_028554975.1). Taxonomy (NCBI): domain Eukaryota; kingdom Metazoa; phylum Arthropoda; class Insecta; order Trichoptera; family Rhyacophilidae; genus Himalopsyche; species Himalopsyche kuldschensis. The sequence continues at coordinate 2,132,542 of JAHFWI010000092.1, forward strand.
TTCCTGAGTGTCGGATAGGAGGCTCCTTCTCGAATTACGAGGGAGCCGGAATAAAGGTCTTCTCAATATATAATATATACAAATTTTAAAAAAAAAAACCGTACAGTTTATTACAACATTTATTTTTAGACCAATAACGCAAGTGTATTTAAAATAGATCAATTAAACATTATCGCATGGAGTTTAAAAAAAAAACTTGCTCAATATCACTGAAATAGTTGCGCTATTTATATATAATGTAATAATTAAATGCCTACTGATAGTAAATTGATTTATATACAACCACAAAACAAGTTCAACTTGAAAAACTAAATTGAAATGCGTGTCTGGTATCTTGGATAGAACCAAGTACCAAATAAATGAAGCAGTATCTTTTATTGTGAAGGCTGGCCACTGAATTCACAGGTCAAGGTGAAATAATCATACGTTAGAAAACATATTAGTTCTTCCCTTTGTCACGACCTTAATACGTGGTAAAATGGACACGCCTTGTCCAAGATGAATGTTTACGCAGAACATTACCTGTAAAGAAGACATATGGCTGGCGATGGAAAGCAGCGTCTTATGGAATGATATATTCGTCATTGAGAATGATATGTTTATCATAGATATCGGAAAAAAGTATTTCTGTGCAGTTCAATGTGATGTACCATCTAATCGTGCCTCTTGTTTATTCTAGACTGGCGACAGTGAATGCGACTTCTTATCTAGACATTTTAATGTGAAAAGCATCCATTTGATTTGGATTGTTCGATGAAAGAGGCGCGTTTGAGATAAGATAACGTTATCTTATCGCGTATGGGCAGTGAAGTTTTAATCCTGGCATAAATCTACGGGGGGAGGGGACTAAAAATACTCCAGTGTTTTGGCTTTATTGACATAGATTGCATTAAAAAAATCTTATATTTTGCTATAACGCATGAATGAGACAACCTTATTGCGGTCATGTTTACTCCAGACTAGCGATATCAAAACTGTGAACGCGACCGCTTATCTACACATTTTAATGTAAAAAGCATACATTTGATTTGAAACGTAGTTTGAAAGAGGCGCGTTTGTGATAAGATAACGTTATCTTATCGCGTATGGGCAGTGAAGTTTTAATCCTGGCAATTGGTAGCGACAATATAAATGGTTTTCGGCCAGTAATAGTCCGACATATTTTCTTTCTTATTTAATTGCGGCATAACTAGTCGATAAAAATGGTATTTGATTTTTAAATACCAAAAGTTTACACATTGTATCACTAATATTAAGATAGATATTTAAGATAAAGTAGCAGTGGTGGTCGACTGTTTCACTCTCAGCCTGGCAAAAGTTAAACTTACTTTATTGAATCATTATTTCTTAGTTTTAAAACTATTGCTGTCTCACAAAAACCATCATTATATTGTGACAAGGCCATCTTGTCATTTTTTTTAATAAAGATATATCTAATCTTCAGGAGAATATTATCTATTTTATCCATCTTAACGCATTTACTGAGTTGATAACTTGAGTTCCACAAGATTAAAATTTATTTTAAACAAATACACGGTGCTTTAAATATAACAACAACTTATTGAAGTAGGCACGTCTAAACTACTTTCCTCTACTATGCAATAGTTAAACAGCCTTACCCCGACCCTCCTACCTTCTCAACTGCAGTCTTATTGCATAACGAACTCTTACCTCTGGGCATGTATTACAGATGAATGCAGTATATGACAGTGCTTTTCAAAATGGGGAACAAGTTACCAATAAATATTGTTTGTTAATATTTGGCTATAACTAGTGTTATCGTAAAAAGTCAAAGGTCGTTAAAACTTTAAGCCGAAAGTTTAATTACATATTATTTATGTAGAAGATTAAGATTAAGAATGAAAACTAATTCTTATAACACCTTGGAAAGAAACTTTCAGTTCGTGATATAGTGTCAAAGTCATTAGCTTCAGTTACGTAGCTCACGGGTTCAAATTCGGGCAGCTTAATTTTACTTAGGAAAGCGATTAGTTAGCCACTGGTTCTGTCATTTAGTCTTCATATCGTTTTTATCACTAATCTCTTTGGAAACGAGATGTTGAAAATTCGATTAATACATAGTTATCTTAAAAATCTGTTGGGTTAAGTTTTATAAAACGTTCCAACATGCTCCATATTGGGAGAAGAAAAATTATGTAATTTAAAGTTTTTAATTCCATGTTGCTACCTAAGTAGCTATCATCAGTTATTTGGCTTCTCAAAATATTCTTTATGTGATTCATTAACGATGTTATGGGGGTAATAAGAATCTTTAACATTAATTTTGTTTAGTTATATCAAACACAAATGAATAAATATAGATTTGAAATGCAATCATAATGGTGCAGAGAAGTGTTGTGAAATTTGAAACAAAATACTTAATGTGTGTCCCTAAAATTCAACTGAATATCATGCATTAAAAATTTAATTAAATAACCTTCGTTTTTTTAAATTTTACTATTAACCATAATGCGACAAAATAAAAAATAAGTGTGGCAAATCTTTTGTTTCAATTTTTTCAAATTTACGCACCAGAATAATATCATCTATACATATTTGCATAAGGTCAAATAAAAATTTCGATAAATGTTGATAAATGCATAAATGCTAATATAATGTATTGTGATTCAATGCTATAATATTTTGACCAAAGTCAAAGTAAGAAAATGAGCTGCCATCTTGAAGAAGCAATTTGAGGCTTTATTTGTCCCTTTATTTAATGATTTCGAATGAAAAAAACTAAATGAAATAAACCTAATCATTATAAAAATAAAACGCACATTTTTAGTACCTATTAAACATTGAATTTATTAATATAAGGAAGAATCATAAGATCGCGAGCATTATCAAGTTAATACGGCTAAGCTTACTGTCTTATTCAAAAAAAGCTAATCATATAAAATATGCAATTCATATATAATAATCATTTGATATAAAAAAAAAAAAAATACCTTGATCCAGGCCTCTTATATCAAACCTAAAGAATTATTATTTTAACGAAACAAATATATCGAAGCAGACAAATGTATCTAGTGTTTCACACCAGAAAGAATTATGAGCTTTTTTATATTTTCAATGCTTAAAAGTGAAGTGTCCAAGAGCTATAGCAGTCACCCTATTTATTATTTATTTAGATAGTTTTTTTGTTTATGATGTGATACTTAAACAAAACATTTCCTGCCAACCAAAAAATATCAATCGCAAATTGTGGATGTCACAGATGGCCGAACATGATATGATAATGTGAAAAAGTTTGCAAAGCACTGGTATATAAGATGCATTTCAAATAGAACAGCTGTTAACCTGTTTGATAATAGTTTCTCGAATCTCCGGGACATGCCATAGAGTTATTAGTATGAAGTAGTGTTTTTTCTATCTTCATTTCAACTTGCACGTGGGCCAAAAAAATGGACGTTGACCTCTCTTCTGTTACCTCACCGTAATTATTTTCAACAACCCGTTTTTTTAAAAATAAAATTTGTAATATTAAATAATGGCTTGTAAGTCTAACAGTAAACAAACAAAAAATTTTAAAGTCCACTTCCTGCACTGAGTATATCGCCAAAATTAGTTTCTAGACATATATTTGGGAAAATATTTCGGTTTCATATATAAAACGAGTACCTACACCTATACCTTTTTTTGTGCGCCTGTTGCGTTTCGCGCAAAACTGCACCAAAAATTTATTTATTCAAAAAAATACAAATCATGGCATTACAGATCACGCAAATACGTCATGCATTTGACAAATTTATTTACATATACATGCATACTTGTATATACATAAAAATCACAATTTGTAGCCATAAGAACAGAGAGAAAGAAATAATAAAATCACATTAGAAGATGTCAACCGATATATGAGAACATAACGTGTACAAGGACGCAAATGTCAAGGTCACATTGTCATAAACAAGTGAAACAATGGATTTTGCACGTCCAGTATGTGAACAATGCGCAATTAATTATGTTATGACATACGTACGTTTATATAGTCCCAAAAAAATCGCACAAAAAGAGGTTTGAGTGTATTGTGAAATATCTCAATGGATTATTTTGAAGGAAGAGTCAATTACACCAGATTTATGTTTTCAAACAAAGCAAAATTATTTTAAAGCCAATAAAATATACTTAAATGACAATTTACAGCTGTAGCGGGGATATTTTTATTTGGCTACCAAACACAAAAACAAGTAGCATAAAATTACATGCCGTCATATTTTGTACAAATAACATTATTACCAAGGTGTAAAGACCATAATTACCAAGGATAATATATCGGTTTGTAAATATGCTTTATTAACCAACACAGCACGATAGTAAATCAAAAAGAGGTGGATGCAGGAAACGTCTTAGCAAATGCTGCTTTAAAAATTGGCAAATATATTTAAATAACCCAAATGAAATAACAAAAAATGATTTGTATTAATTTAAATTGCCTATTCATTTTTTTATACATGTCAGTGAATTTGGCCTCAATCATTTAGTTTATATAAATATAAGTTTTTCTATAAGAAATATCTCTTTAGTTTTTCACTTCGTTTTGGGGTCAGTTGAGTGTATGAGTAAATTTACACGAAACATACGTCCATGTTTCTTAACAGAAATCAATAATTCGATTGAAAAATGAAGCTGCCTGGACTATGAGACAAATGCGTTCAAATTTAACTAAGTCATATTTCACTTTTAAGGTGTTCACTGTCAATACTAGGTGGAATGGCATAATATTTTTTTTTTTTAATAAAACACATTTTTAGTACATATTCCACTTAAAAACTTACTGGATCAGGACCGAGTTTCGCTCATGGCAAGCATTATAAACTGATAAGAAATACAGCGAAACAGTGATATTTATACAAAAGTTAAACAAGAATATTTTTAATGTATAGCTTGCATTTTTAAGAGGTCTTCAACATTTTAATTAAAGTCTACTTTGCTTCAATTTCTTTGCTTATTTGTAATACCAATTGTTTGACAAACATTCTTGACAAACATTCTTGCTTAAATTTTGTATTAATATCACTGTTTCTTTGTATGTATTTCTTATCAGTTGATAAAGCTCGCCGTGAGTTAAACCAGTCCTGATCCAATAAATTTTATGTGGAGTAAGTACTAAACATGTGTTATTATTTTTATTTAATTTTTCTTTAAAGAAACTTTGCATTTTCCAAATAATTAAAATGTTGCCTTACTTTTTACAGTAATGCCCTAAATCAGCGAATTAATTTCACGCTACTTATTAAAAAATTAAACAATTTCATCAATTCGTTAATTTTGTATTAAATTAGACCAAAATTCTAGCAGAGCGAAAATAACTACACGTTTATTTTTAATCAAATTAGCTCTGCATACATAATACATTTTAAAACAATCACAGTTAATTATTGTGCTTAATTGAAAAATGTGTAAAGATTAACACAGTTATTCTGAGACCTTAAAAATAATCAGCACGTCTAAAAACATGGCGCATTGAGATTATTATCTTAAATATAATATTAAAAAATGGCAACCATTTATTTGGATGGTTACAAAATGCATAAACAGTAAGCGAAAGAATAATAAACAGACAGTTAAGATTCATAAAAGAGTGCCGTAAAAGAAATTAAGCCATCAGAAAATTTGCTCTTCTGTCGCTTTGTAATTTTACACATTATGCGTGGATTGCTGTTACACAGAGATTTAAGTGTGCCCACTATTCGCGAATTCGTTCGTGAAACCTCTAAAAAGTTTCATAATGCTGTGGGCTTTCACGATAACCCAACAATATCTTGCTTGAAAAATTATGATGAGTAGGCATCAGAGAATCGATATAAACCGAGAGCTATTCTTCTCGATGACCCTCCCTAGGTAGAGATGCAATAGTAAACTGACTTCTCAACTGTAGCGATGGGAAGGGAATGCAAACAAATAAAATTTAAAAGTTTAAAACATTTAGAGACGACGGAGACTGGAAGAACTTTTGCGCTAACACGCCTTAGAACTTGATGCTTCGTCAAATTGATAAATATATATATATTGCTGATTATAGCTCTGACAACACATATAAAAGTTTCCATTCATAGCTTCAAGCCTGTGAATTCGCAAGTGCGTAGGATAAAGAAACCAATGGTGATTTCTCATCTATTTCTCACTAGGTCAACCTGAAACTGTACAAGAGGCAAAGATAAAGATAGAATGATTATATTATTACTTTCCCTATCACAAATGTCCTTGTCTACAAAGTGAAAGGTTTCGCGACTGATTTACATGCCGTTTTCATTAAACTATGTTGAAATACTCCATTAGGAGTGCATTTGTTTGTGAAAATATGAATCATATGTCTCTTTTATTGATTAACATTACTGTAACTTAGCCCAGTTATTGACCCAATAGATATTCTTTCAACTGTTGTTAAAATTTTAAAAGTGACTGTATTGAGACTTTTCAGCATTAAAAGCATAAATTTTCCTAGTTCAAATAAGTATTATGGATAGTTTTCATAATCTTGGTGTTGGAATCATAGAAAAAACTCTACCTCAATGAGATAACACAAAAAGATGTAACGTGAACTACTTTTTTAGATCGTATAAAGTAGTTTTTTTTTTATAATAATTCTGAATTTAACATTGCCTCTACTTTTTTATTTTAATCCCTCGTCATCTTTTACCGATTTTATAAAAAAATACTATATGCTCTAGCACTATCAGTTTAATTAATTTCTATAAAATTGTTGATAATAACTATTGGATACATCTCAAATACTAACTTTTTCTTGATTCGTTCGTGAAATTTATCAGATCAAAACCCATTAAAATACAAAACATCACTCTGACAAAAAGCTTTATATCGAAAGCACAGGTTTTGAGAAAAACTACAATGTATAAATTTACTGTTCAAATATCATGAAATTTGCATTGCGTAATAAATGCGTGTTATGTGTTATTTTACGTAATTGATTTCGTTATCAGTTTATAATAAACAACCATTTCCCGCAATAAAGTCAAGTATAGCTTATGATTTTAGGGCGTTTGGTCGATTCGAACACTAAAATTAATTTATTTTTAAATCAATGAATTATGTATTTCTGTACGATGTCATCTTCGTTCCATCCATATCATATTCAGCCATTAACTTTACATATAGATAATATAATCTTATCATAAGCTTCACACGTATCTAAAAAAAGGCTTGAGCGTCTAAAGGTCCACAAGCTCTCGTCAAATAATTTCTTTTAAGGCAATCATCTATTATTCAAGCCGGAATACTTTTGAGTTGAACTAAAGAATTAATGTACGTGGTGAATCTTATATATAAAACCGTAACGGCGTATGTATGTATGTGGGTCTATAATTCCCTTTTGCATTGTTGTTGCAAGTTGCAATAATGTTTATTATTTAAGTGAAGGTATTATTTGACATTTCTTTGACAGCAAATTAGATTTTTTCCTTGAATTTTGGACATTTTAATGGGCGAGAATGGGGCTGTCATCAAATTAAATAAAGTTTGTGATTTTATTTTAACTCTATTTTGGATGTTAGATTTTGTGATATAATTATGTCGAATGATATAACATTAAATAATTATTGGTCGCTTAGTCCGAGCGACGCCGGGTAGCAATACTAGTGTTATATAAAAGATGTATTTGGCAAAACAAAAGATTCCAGATGATAAAAATTTAAAAAAAAGTATTTTTCACAAATTTCTCAACACATATTTTGTCTTTAGTCGTATATTTATATTTTGTGGTTAAGTCTTTAGGTAGAGCTAGCAAGCTTTTAATACATGATATTATTTGAATATATCTGAAATATTTTTGTATACAAGCACTGACAATGAACCTTCGATAAATGTGAATGATTCGCAATTCTATTAAAAATGAATCTTTTATTTATGTATAGTAAAAACGAATTAACCAATAGCTATAAAAAATGAACCGAAGTAACGAGCAGGCGCAATGTTTTTTTGTGCCCTTGGCTGAATAGGCAACTTGCATGCATGGGTAAATATCATATTATTTGACGAACATTTTTGTTAGGATCCAAAGCAAGTAGGGTAACGCATACTAATTTTGACCACAAAATTTTTTGACCTTATTATTAAATAATTATTTTTTATAAAAAAAAAATATTTGGCATTACAGCTTACGCCAATGCGCCAAATATTCTTAATTGTGAAAGTCATAGTCATACGAGATTAACTCGATGGTAAATAATGAATCAGTTGTGCACAAAATCAACGATAAATAACATACACCCAGCCCAAGATCTCTTTTTTCAATTGAAAAAATCTAACCTTGCCGAGAATTGAACTCGGGTCCCCTGATCGCTAGGACAAACCTCTTGCCACTAGACCACAGGGACCGACTTATGAAAGAACTAAAGTAAATCCCTCACTTTATGGTTCCAAAAGAAGGAAAAAAATCATGTAGAAGGAAAACGTTTTAAAATATGTTTTTTCAATCATAAAACCAATAGCGTTGGCACATATTTTTGAGTTTTTCATTTAAAACTTTTGTGATAACTTTAAGTTTCGTCTTATGAATGCTATGAAAGTCTTTAATATGAACTGATTTCAAAATATTAAGCATTTAACGTAATTTTAATGAAAAAAGCTATCTGCAGCTAAGGGTGACAGTTCAGGAATTGAAGAGCCAGAAAAATCTTGTTCTGTTCTAGTGGTCCATTTTTTTTTTAGATATTCTGTCACACTTGTTAAGCGCATGCCATTAGTTGAAGCCACTACTCAAAATTTATTTCAATTATGTATTACAAGTAAAAAAACATTTTTTTTATCTCTTCTTTGCTGGTATTCATAGCTTAATCAAAATCCGTTCAAACATAGTTCGGAAGAAGGTGTCCAAAAAACACTCATTAACAAATCCTATAATTATTGTGGAACTTACCACTTCATCTATACTCTGTACTAATTACTAACTCAATAAATAAAGCACATTATTCTATAAGATTAGTAAAAATACGTTTAAAGAGTACCCATTGCTTGATATGATTATTTGTATTAACTATACATTTCATCAGTTGATGATTGGTCCTGATATTGATACATTGAAATGTTTTCACTAAAGAATTGACTGCACTATGATTCATTTGATATTAACATACTTAAAATAATTTTATCTTTTTCACCTGTGTTATACGTGTTTCATTAACCTATTTCTTACTAAATATATATCTTAATTTATGTATATTTTTTGTTTTATTTGTTTAAAAGAATTGATATGGTCTCGTTATTTTCAGTCAGATTTCCCTTATGACCGTTGGACTGGAAGAGTTTTCTTTCCCTACTTTAACACATTACAGACATTAAGATGTTGTATAAATATCACTGTATCTTTGATAATGATCGCTATAAGCGAAACCGGTCCTGGTCTTATAAATTTAATGTGGAATAAGTACTAAATTTTTTTTATTATTTATATTGACTTATATATTTTTTTCTCGAACTGTATGTCGAATTTCTCCATTGGTCAATAACAAAAGCTTTACCCTTTTTGTACCTTAACACTATACTTGCGTTATGCAACAAACGGGTTTCATTGGTGATGACATACCGAAAAAAAATACGTTGCGATCTATTTATGATTACCGAACAGAGATGCTTGTTACTGATGTAATGTACAAAAATCTGTTTATTATTACATTCAGCATCAATGGACTCAACGCAACGCATTTAAAGCTTTCATGGTCGCCATTTTCGGCCAAAAAAAAAATGATATTGCAAGGTTGTTTTAGGAAAATTGTTTGACTTAAAGTGTTATCAAAGAATGAGGAAGGAAAGCGATTTATTATGAACACTGTTGAAACTTAATTGACTTCAAATAAAAAAGGTTGTATGAGGGGTCAATTGGATCTTGGAATTTGGTCTTACTGTTGTGAATTGTAATGTGACAGGCTTTAATCTAGATTTGAAATTTGTGCTTATGTCTCGCTTGTACATATCCCTCTATCCGATCGTAAAAATAGGACATAGAAAAGCCTTCAGATAATTGCCATTTAATGCTCGACCACATCTTCATTTTCTTACTGTTCAATTAAGGAATCATATGCTGTATATGAACAAAAAAATTAATCACTTTTAATATATCAACCGTCATTCCTGGTTGTGAAAACATTGTTTTAAATAAATAAAACACACGCTTTTTGTAGTAGTACTACAAATACTATTATAAAGATCAGATACTGATGATTTAGTTGAAAGGGTACGCAATGAGAGAAGCCGGTGGTGATTTTTGTAATACTATTTGTGGAAGTGATACAAAAAATGTTCTATTTATTTATAATATCGAATAAACCAGTTCTACAAATTTTTGTACCCTCAAACGAGCAACAGATTGGTAAAATCAAAATGGCGTTGAGTATTCGGCTGCAGAACATCTGATACATTGCCATACAATTGGAAGATGGATTTGTTGGTGGCACTGGGTAATTTATGGAAAACGATCGTCAATATAGTACTAAAGTGGAATATTATTCTATTTCACTCGATATATGACTCTTTGTATGAAAGTGTTACACTTCTTTAAGGGTAAATAAAGAGCTGAAGTTTATGTGTCAGTGAGTTCTTTTGGCGATATAATAATGAGGCAAAATATTTCTTTTATGCAAACGTTTTCATAAGCTATTCGAACAAAAAAAAGAAATATGTGGTATATGTGTGTCAAATCGCTGATACCTTTTAAGGCTTTCTTTTATTATGATTCTATTATGAAAATTACGTGAAATGAAAATTTATAAAAATATATAGAAAATTAACGCTCACTCACGAGTCCTTACAAGAATTAAGAATGAAATACACCAAAGGTATTATATGGAATATATGGAGATGTGCAAATAACAGTCGATTGTAAAGAACACTTATGTCAAGTCATTGTGAGTTGTATTATATAACTGCAATATATATGCAATATTTTACTAGGGCTATCAACCATATACATTTAAAAGTATTATATTTTTATATGCAAATACTTAAAAGCTGTATTCCTTAATGCACAAAGACCAATATTTTAGTTGTTTTGGATGTATTAATCCTCATATCGTCATGTATCCTATCCCAAAATATAAAAATGGGTGTGAAAACTTATATATGAATGATTTAGTTTAGCCATGCAGGAGCCATTACAATTTATTAAATTAAAGTGGAAATGGAAAAATGATAACGATGCATATTATGCATTACAAGCATTCAATAATGACAATGAAAGGTGGTCGACTAAGGTGACTCCACGGCTTGATACGACATTAGTAAGTTGTAAGGCTGTCATTGGTTGAACGATCACTGTTGATTGTTGATATGCTATACTTAATAAAATATATTTATTTTAAGCCAGAAACAAATCAGTACATTTAAAAATTAATGAAAATATATCTTTTTCTTATTGTTGTGAAGCCTTTTAGCGAAATTATAGTCTTCATCTTCACGAGAAAATTCAAACAAAAAATACCCTTCCGATTTTAATGCGTGTGGTATATCGTTTTATTAATCGTAATTTCTTGATTAACGGCCACCTTGACTACCGAACATGTGTACGAAATATGTGTGTGAGCTTTTTCCGATAAAACACATGGATTACTTTATGTATAGTAAAAACTAATATGATTGTTCTATGAAATTCGATTTACGATCATTTTCACTTACGTCTAAAGCATTGGAACGGACGTAACCGTCAGTCTAAAACACGGATTCCCAACATATGGGTCGCCAACTTATACAGTCATCTAAAAAATATAATCACCATAATTCATTTTCGTTGTTTTTTTAATTACCTCCTAAATGCCTTTTTCAATTGTATTGGGATCGCGGGTCACTTGGCTTTTATGAAAAGGGGTCGTCAGCCGAAAAAGATTGGGAGCCTGTTGTCTAGAACTAAATTTTCTCGTCGTACAGAGGGAATTATAAAGTATTAACATTACACCAATAACCAATCAGTAAGTAGCATTCTACAATTGAACAGAATATTAAAATGATTTTTGCCAAGTTTCCAACCCTGGTCGCTGCTGCAGTCATCTCTTTCCGACTTGCAATAAATTCCTTTCACTTCCAAGCAATTGTCTCTTTCTTTATTTTGCTCATCCAAATGTAGGTCGCATCTCAGTAAAATAAACAAAATAAGTCATGACAAATAAAATAATTTTCTTAAAGATGTGGCACACTTATTGCAAGCGAGCGATCGTCATGTCCCATTGTTGAGGTGTGACAGCTCCGTAATGAGCGAGCAATTCGAATAGTTTTTTTACAGAAATAATGATGCATCCATTGAAAAAGTATAAGTTATCGTGCCGCCTTAAGGTTGGTATGTATTTTCAATAGATCACCTAGTATAGATAGAAAGTTTCAAGTGAAAACTGGGCTAGATACAACTGTCAATAATATATGTATACCTCAAAAATATAATTAATTGATGATTAAAACTATTGACACAATTTAAGATGAATTGATTTTTACAATTCCTAAAGTGCTTCATTTAATTTTAAAAGATTTAATTAGTAGTGATTCAAACATTTTCTGCAGTTTTTTTTTACTTGAGAGAGTCTCAGGAGCAACTGAAAGCAATACTTATTCACTAACACTGAAACTGTTCATCTAATATATCGGTATCTGTGGCATATCGGTTGATGCTTCTCTATATAATCGGATGAAATATATCAAATGCATTTTTATTGAAAATAGTTTGGATCATATATTGATCTTATTCATTTAACCATTAGAAAGCCATCCTGTAAAAACTCTCATATCATTAGCCTACAATTTTTATGAGCATTAAAAAATGAAGATTAATTTTGCAGTGTATCATCTTTTCCTTTACTTGAGTCATTAAATCAGGAAGATTTTATTACAATAATTTGAATACCTAGCTAAAAACAAACTTATATCGATTTTATGATTCGAATTCGTTCCATTCGATCGATGCGCCATCTTGTTCGTTTGAGATAAACAAAGGGGTGACAGAATGACAGCTACGTACAGTAGTAAAGTTTCATAGTACCAATTAAGGTAAATGTACTAGTAGTTGGCCATGTACCAGTAGTTTGACCTTTTTGAGAATAAAATGGCCCAAAATAAGAAATGCAGATGTGGGATTGCTCTAAATTGTAAAGTTAAGACAAGTTAAGGTCGGAATGAGCCACTAACACATCACCGTATAGCCAATGGAGTGCCAGGGTGGCCATTTGAAAACAGCACCTCGTGAGGAAAGTTTATTATTTCAAATTTCTTAAGTGATCAATCTAGAAACGGTGTGTACCTTGTTCCTGAACCACCCATTGCTACTTGATTCAACTAAGAGTGGTGTGACAGAAAGCCCTGAGACAACTCTGACAGAATGCTCACTATAAAGCCCCCTGATTAGACATGGTCAACTACTGGATTTTCTCAATTTGCGAGATGGTCAACTACTGAAACAGGGACATGGCTTTAAATAATATAACACAACTTTTTTTAAACAGGCCTTTTCGTAATTTTTGTTACATAATATTAATTATGACATATGATCCAAAATGAGTATACTTGCTTTGCCATCATTCGGTACAATATCGTTATTTTTGTTGAAATTTTCTCTTAAACGGTCAGCTACTGTTACGTTTACCTTAGTGTGTATTGCGAATTGTTTTATCAGTATGGAGTTATTCGAAGTAGCTAGTAAGGATATTGTAATATCTTTATTTAATTTCAGTCCGGCATTGACTCGAAATGGAACGAAAGTAGCCATGTTTGCTACGTGACGGAAGCCGTCAATACATAATTGTGAAATAAAACAAACGCTAATTGTCCATCGTATATTTAACGAAGACGACGAAGATTGATGAAAAACAGTGACACACTTTGAAAAAGACGATATACAAAGCATTCTGCTTTCTCAACGACAGAGTAACGTACATATTTCAAGAAATATCATTTGAAACAGCTGGCAATTGTATGGGATTGGATGGTTTACTTTTATTATGCTTTTGAAAGATGAGGCGCGTGTGAAGAGGTTCGCTCTTATTATTCTCAATAGTAACGCATTGAACATAACGCTTTCAAACGTTAATGCATGAAAATAATCTACGTAAATCTGTGCACGTTTTCCATTAAACGTTATTAACGTTCGTTTGTAAGTCGGTGAAAACACGACACTTTTCTTTCGCTATGTGCAGTGGACCGAATGAAAAATTGTCTTAATCGGTGCTATAATAATTTTACATGCAATACTCGATTGATATTAAAATATATAGTGCTGTAAATCATGAGAAGTAATGCAAAATCATAGTCAAGAGCTCGAATCCCTAAACGAGCACTTAATAAATTAATACATTTTCTACGCTGTTAATATTCAAAAACAATGGCTGAATAAAAAGACTTCATTGTCTAAACAAATGCAAAATAAACTTTGTAATTATGAATAGAAATCAATACTTATTTTATTGCATATAGTAACTGAAAGTTTGAATTGCACCAGGACTATAATGAAGATAATTTTTGGACGCCTTGTCCATGTATGCTCTAATTATTGTATTACAATTAATTTAATTTGTTAATTTCGCGAGTCAGATGTAAATATACTGTCAAATCCCGTAGTTGGCTTCGTGTTAAAATCTCACGGTCTTGGGATTCAAGGCAGTTTGATTTTTCAATTGAATTATTGATTTATGTTCGGAAATATGGATCTCTTTGTTTGTCCAAAAATTCCTTCTCACACGAATTCGAACCTTAAAATGAGACGTATCAAGAGCTTTAAGCTATCTTCTATTCCTATCCTTTCTACGCATACTCTCTTTGAAGAAAAAAGTTAAGGCAACTGCACGCAGTTATCGTAGAAAGCATTAAGAGCGGAGACGGTTAAAAAATCTGATATTCTGTTCGAATAAATAATTGAGTGCTACATTTTTGCCCCATTCACTTCACTATGACAACAGCAACTAAACACGTGTAAAGTTTGTGCTTAAATTAAGTCTTGCCTACGCAGAACATCCAACTGCTACCCTTTCTGAAGAAATGATAATAAACTAAGCCGCAAATGTACGTTTTCTTCCTTATCTTCAAGTTCTCCATTTTCCATATGCATAAAAACAACTACGTGCGGATAAAAACATGTAAGATGTTTAGTAGAATTAGTAAAATTATTTTTAATCAAAAATCTACAATGGAAAATAAACTGAGAAATAATATATATCATTTAAAATTCGAGCCCTGGCTGTGTTTAGAAATGAAGTGAAATGATGGAAAAAGTTAACCGCTTGAAAGGTAACATTAATTACAGAAAATGAAGCAGCATAACGTGTCGATTCTTTCATTCAACTGTGTATTGGCAAAACACAATACGCAAACGAATACATATTTTTGAGTTACTTTCTGTAATTTCACTTGCATCCAAATTTAATACCGTATCAAAAACAATGATAAAAACTTAAACTAATCGGAAATTTGATTTATAAAATTCTTATTTTAAATTGAACCGTAGATATAATTTACGTTTTTATTTTGATAATACTACAAAAACTCGATCGAAATTGAAGTTTTATTTCTTTTATAAACTGATTATTACTTGAAAATGATCACGGTGAACGGATTTAGTACAGATTATATCATTGTATATCGTGCAATGCTTTATAAATTGTGTCTTGTTTTAATAAATATGTACAATTCATATCCAATAAGAATTAATGTGAAAATTTTGTTATTTTGCAGTTTAAATGAATAGAAGTTAAACAGTTGCATTTGTTGTATTATCGGTCAACTGAATTGGGCAGATTAATGATTGAATACAATGAACTGGTCGTGAAATATTAACCCGCTTTGAGTTCGGTTAATCCATATTGCAATGACCGAATAGTGAGAATTGAATTTTTTACTACAAAACAAAACCGTCAAGTCACCTCCTAATGGACCAAGTAACCCAGAAAAATAGTCTCGAATATTGTGTGTCAATGCATTTAATTTCCTTCTTCGATTTTTCGGAAGCCATTTTTTGACTATTATTCAGTCTGTTGTATGTAAAATAAAATAATTGAAACACTCGCCCTACTTAGCGGCCATTAAGAATTGAATTTTCGAGCTGACCATTTCATTTATTGTTCCGAAGAATAAAGAAATCATTTGAAGAGAAGTTTTACGACACTAATTGCATACTATCAAGATTAGGAACACAATGTCATTTGGTTTAAGCATTGCTTCTTTTTGATATAAGTAAAAAAAAATAAGATAATTCGAGAGCCATGTGGCATCTGTACGTGCTGAAAAAAATATAAGTATTATCGTTGTTTATTTTTATTACTAACTAATGAATTAAACTGAGAATATGTACACAAATTGTCCAGCATATCTTTGGAAAGTAGCACTTCTTTGTATTGGTGTTGTATAAACTTTTACCCATGGAAGTTTCAGTTTATAACGAAGTTAAGTCTTATCTAATCCTTTTTCATATAGCATACTAGCCCAGGGGTCAGCAACCTGCGGCTCATTCCATGTAAAGTTGCGGCTCTCCAGTTCCATATGAAAAAAAAAATATTTATCCTTTAAAATTCTCCCTCAACACAAATACAAATGAAATCAACATTGAGCCATTTGGAATTGATGCTGGATCGCTTCAGATGCAATTGCTAGATTTAAAATCTAAAGACTTGTGGAGTAGCAAGTACACAGAACTCAAGAGCAAGTTGGGAGAGTTAGAGGTCCAGAAATGCATGCACATCGCGCAGCATAAGTGGACAGCTCTAAAAGAATCCGTATATAACTATATATGTACATATAAGTAAATACTATAATATTGAAACGAAAAATTTTAGTAGCTCGTTAAAAACTGGGAATTTTTGTAAATTGTAACTTTTGGCTCTTTCGATTTAATAGGTTGCCGACCCAAACGTTGCAAACGTTGCAATGCCTTTCAAAGAAAGAAAGTGGTTGTGTTTATTGAAGTGCTTTCGGATGCACAATATTTTAAAGAAATAATTTCAATTTAATTATACTAACATTGCTCGGTGTCGATGACATTTGCCGTTTGACGTTTGCTGTTTGTCTTTTGCCGACACGTGTCAACTACTGAAAGTTAATTGTACTATGCTTATAACCTTTGCACAAGTGCAACAATAAGTTGTCAATATGAACGGTATGGCGGCGCATAAAATATGAAACAACATTGATTTTATATAAAATACTTACTGTAAGCTAATTTTACTATGCCAACAACATCTACCAAAGTGTAAACAAAAAGTTTGTCAAAGCTTCATTGCGATCATATGAACGGTATGGCAGCGCATAGGGTGCGAACAAACAAACAAATATTGATTTTTATATATTATACTAGCTGTACCCTGCACGTGTTGCTACGCCAGCAATTGATTTTATGGGGTGGGGGAATGCCAGAAATTTTCACGGAAATTCTCGAGAAATTTGTAAAAATCGATATCAATTTTGGGGGAGTGGGGTTGTTTGGCGGAGTGGGGTTTGGGGGCGTATGGGGCGGGTATGCCAAAAACCTTCGAAGGTGTGAACTCGAAAAATTCATGAAGCTTAAAAAAAAATTGGAGGTGGAGGTTGGGGGAGGGGTTAAGCTAGAAACCATTGCGAGTGTACTCAATAAATTTGTAAAGTTTCACATCGATCGGGGGTGCTTAGAGTCCAAGCGGACAAACAAACAAACATTGATTTTTATATATAGATTAGATGACTACCACTTCCAAAATTAGCATTGTTACCAGTTGTAAAGTCTCAAAAAAATACATTGAGATAATATTATCAAGAAATGCCACATGTTAATTATCTATCATTCAAACTGTGTAGTAGTTACAAATTAAAAAAGATTATTTGGTTTATCAAGCACACTCAGATGAAATCATAAATAATATAATCGAAAAATCTAGTTTTACGTGCCC
Source organism: Himalopsyche kuldschensis (assembly GCA_028554975.1). Classification (NCBI taxonomy): domain Eukaryota; kingdom Metazoa; phylum Arthropoda; class Insecta; order Trichoptera; family Rhyacophilidae; genus Himalopsyche; species Himalopsyche kuldschensis. Next base: position 2,150,385 of record JAHFWI010000092.1, read on the forward strand.
GATTCATTTAATATTCTATGCCCCTCTGAGTTCGTTGAGCTCTTTTTGAATTTCTAAAAGCTTTCTGAAAAATACTTCGGATCCATATGAAATGAAAATATTTGATCCAAATTAGGATGATGTTTTGATGTTTTAATATTTTCAAGATTTGCAAGATTTGACTAGATTCTCAGAGATATTGGTGTAAATTTTACTTTTTTAATCATGAAACTGATATCATAAGGTGTTGATTGAATTGAATAATATTTAGAATGAGAACAAAAAACTGTGTTTTTATTTATTTATTTTGTTAAGTGAGTAAAAATATTATTTTTTATTTTATTTTTGCTTGGATGAACTTCACAAAAGGTAAGACACTTTAAAATTACAGTTACATTTGACAAGCATGTCCGTTTGATGACAAAAAAATCACTAACACTTCAAACTCCAGTCAGTGTTTATTCATTGCAATGATATTGAATGAAATACAGAAATGTTTCGACATTTATTATATGTTATTTGACTTCCAAAATTATTAAAATGTTCAATTGTTAATGTAATTCATTTAAAATGCACCATCTTAGAGCTGTAGAATGGTATCACGTATTTATTAAATCGATCTTCATTTATTTTTTTGACTCAATATGACTATTTGCAAGTGTTCTATGTATATTTGAAAAGGTAAAGGAAAAAAAGATGGCCTCATTCAGGATCTGATCAAACATGGATGGAGAGATGGGATTGTATCAAACATATAATGTATCATCCAATTGGAAGCTCAAGCGTGAAAGTTTTTGTACCAGGATTCAAGCTCATAAAACGGTTATTGAGTTCACAAAATCTTAGTAGATTAGTTTTAGATTTAGATAAAATACCGACTTTCCTACTAGTTCTTTTAATTACTAGATCATAACTTAAAACATATTTTATAATTTATGCTGCAATTTTGATTTTATTAAAAGAAGTTTCGTTAAACTACAAAAAAGCTCGCCTGTCACCGGAAGCAACGTGTTAAAATATCGATGATACTGTTCAAGCAATGAATGTCAATTTACGCGTAAGCTCGAAGCGAGAAATGGGTCAAGTTTCAAACATAGAATATTATTTTATTGTTATTAACGAAGTAATAACATTTCTCTTTTCAACTGTACAATTTCATCAAACTTCTCACGAAATAGTATCAAAAATAAACAAATTTCTAATGTTTTAAGATAGTAATATCTAAAATTGAGTTAATCGTCATGAAAGTGTATTTAACATACATCAGTAAAATTATTATTTAATTTCATTGGTATTGAGAATAATAAGGTATAAAGGCATTTTACAAACATTAGACAAAAACATGACGAATTTTAAAACCGAAAAGAATAAAGGGTCACTGCTATAGTTAGTTGGTAGGCTATAGTTACTGGACACTTGCATGGGCAGCAAAGCACCAATACTGTTGAAAAAATGTTTTTCAAACACCTGAGTGGCTTAAATTAATTAATTTACAGCATAATTCACCATATCACATACATTATTTTAAAAATAGGGTGACTGATAAAGTTATTGGACACTTCAACTTTAACCATCCAAAATAAAGAGCAGCTTATAATTTTCGTTGGTGAAAAATTATAGATATACTAGTATTGCTACCCGGCATGGCTCGTACTAAGCAACCAATAATTATGTAATATTATATCATTCGACATAATTATATCACAAAATCTAACATCCAAAATAGAGTTAAAATAAAATCACAAACTTTATTTAATTTGATGACATTAAAATGTCCAAATTCAAGGAAACAATCTAATTTGTCTGTCAAAGAAATGTCGAATAATACCTTCACGTAAATAATAAACATTATTTATAATAATAAAAGCCGGGAAAAGTTCAGTAGAAGACTAATTTATTACATTTTGACTAAATGTCTTCGTCGATAAAAATTCAAACATATTTGTTTTTATGGCGACTTAATGACCAACAATGCAAAAGGGAATTACAGGCCCACAGACATACATACGCCGTTTCGGTTTTATATATAAGATTTAACATAGCGAATTCTAAGCCATAATTATTGTGGATGGTTAAAGTGTCCAAAAACTATAGCCGTCCAATTCACTTTAGCAGTCACCCTAAAATTTGTCTCGTTATTATCGTAATTATTGTTAATGAGACTAACATTACAATGGCCATAATCATCCACGGCGTGGTAGTAAAATAAAATTTCAATATTTGATGATAAATAATGTTGGCATTATAAAAGATTAATTCTCCAACACTGACAAATTTTGCTTGGAACGTAAAATAAAGCTACCACTGAATAAATTTATACGTACTTATGTACACACTCTCTATAAATCTAAGAAATTAATATTTCTTCATTTTGAGAAATAATAGTAATTCATGACGTGAAAGCCAAGCTTAACGAAATGATAGTTTTTCCGATGAGCGAATTTATGCACTATTTGCTACCGCTGGAACACAAGTCCATTCACCAAAGATGAATTGTCACTACACGGCTATTGTTAAATTATTTTTATATGCAAAATCAATTCCCTTTGTTTTTTTAGTGAATTTATTTGAAACCCTTTAAAGAGACGATTTCGAAGACAGTCAATTAAATGCGAATTGCACACATCTGTTTTTGTTTTATACATAAGAAGAATATTTAGTTATCAATTCCAAACAAAGGCTTTGTGATTTAATTATTTTACTTACCTTCTCAGAATAAAAAAAATAATAGATGAAGGAAGTAAAGATGTAATAGGACGATATGCTTATGTCAAATACTTAAATGTATGTCCTGTTAAACATGAACAGGATCTTTATAAAAGTATGCCAACATTACAAGTAGTAATGTGCTTACTATAATTTTATAAAATGACCAGAACTGGAACATTGAACTAGACCGAGTAAATGTCAATTGCATCAATACATTTTTGATCATGTGTTACATAATGATGAAAGATCAATATATCTTGCCATCGACATTCTATTTCCATCGGTTTTATTTGAACTACTTGGAGTAAATATAAGTATTTTTTTGATCCGTCATATTTTATAATACGGTAAGAAAAATAACAATGTATTTTAATTCTACAGAAATTATTTTATATATTTGTTGATAGCTATTTCGGCTTACGCCCTCGTCAGAACTATGTTTTAAACAAGCTTATATACCGCGGCTAGACAGGATACACTGTACATCTTGTTCTCTGTTCCACCATATGTGGAAATATACGTAAAATTAGTAATGCATCAAGTGAATTTATTTTAAATTGCATAAGTGTTTATTAATGGCTTAAGAAGTGGTGATGTGTTAATTGTGATCTGTTCATTAAGAATGTCATTGGATTGATTATAACTATTAATTTCTAGCTGTTCCAACGAATTTAGCTTAAGGCCTTTATTACAAGAATGTTAACAAATTGGGACTGAATTTAGGTCATGTGATTCCATGACTATGAGGTGATTTTCAAATTGCAAATCTGTTTTTTTATTATTAAAAGATCAAATATGTTCTTTGGCACGAATCGATATACAGGGCCCTGTCTGACCGACGTATATCAAATCACATGTACCGCAGGACATATTATATTTACCGCTTCTATCAAGTTTATCCTATCTTTACTATTTTTAAGGTGTGTGCCTAAATTATTATTAACTTAAGTTAAAGTGTCTAAATTATTAAAAGTATGCGTGCTTCACAATGCCATGATAGAAAAACTTTTTATTCAGTGCTTGAAATAGCTCATTTTTCGTGAAGTGAACATGAAAGTAATCGCAACTACATCAAAACATTGTAAACCACCAACGTTTGATGGCTGAGAAATTTTTATGACTGTAGTTTAATATATGAAAACCATATAAAATCAAACACATTTGCGAAAACATTTTCACCTAGATGAAAAACCTACTTTCGATATCATGATTTAGCACTGATATGCCTATAAACTGCTTTGTTGCATAGAACAAAGTATACAGAAGATTATCCTCAAGACCAGGGGTGGAGAGTAAGTTGCATGCTCAGAGATTTTCGATGACTGTAAGTTGATTTAAAACATCATCGTTTGTCACTAAATGAAGTAAGATGTCGGATGGTGCATTGAAATCACAATATTTCAAGTATGTTATATTATTCTAGTATGTGTATGCTTGGTATTCATAATCCCAAATGCAACGCGGCGATAATATGATACCACCTGTTTATTTGGGGGAGTGTTGAAAAAGAAAATGTTCAAATAAAAGATAAAAGTAATAATAATTTAAAAAAAAATTAACGACTGTCTTTTATTTATTCGTGTATAAGTTGGTCGTTTATTTTCTACGCAATTAGTTTATTAAAAGATAAAAAAAAATGCTAAATCCCACAGGCGTACGACCAATTGCAATTGTTGACTGTAATATACCCAAATAGTTCACTCTTCTATTTGTTTATAATTTCGTCTCCCACTTGCTTATTTGAAAGTAATTACTGACATGTTCAAAGATTAGAAACAAATAAACAAAAAATATCACTCAAAATTTATTACTTTGCAGTCTGCAATCAACAAAAAACCAGCCTGACAAATTCTTCCTAGCAATCTGAAGCTAAAAGTTTCGGTAAATTATGGATATATGGTCACGGGACAAAATCCCAATCCTCTCGAACTAAGCTCAAAAAAATTATACTTACTGGCTTATAATTTTATGTACTGATTATTGTATGAGGTCTTAAGGAAGAATTTGTTTTTTAATATTAGCCTATAATAAAATTATTCTTTTTATTTTAAACATATAATAAACTTATGTGACTGTCTCTATCTGTATAATATTATTATTTATGTAGTTTGTGGTTGCATTTTTGCTCCTGTACATTAAAACAACTCAATTTCATACTTATCGCGAAGTATTCTTTAGGATCTTCTATTATAATAAATTTAAAAATTAATGACGAAACATTTCAAAAAAAATCGTTAGCCTTACATTCATTTCATTTAATGTGCTTATTTTTCATAAATCTTTACAAAAATTCTGTCCCGTGACCATATATCCATAATTTACAAAAGTTTCTAGCATAAAGTGTTTTCTTTATATTGTTTTTTTTGTATATGCTTTTTTTTATTGAAATATATATTGAACTGTTTTATACTTGACTAAATGTATATAATACTTAAATCAATACTCTGTATAAATTATAAGTTTATTCTTCTTATTTTGGCATATTAATACAACACTATTGTACGCATAAAACATTTGAATATAGAACTAAGATGACCATTCAAACTATAATTTGTATAAGATACAGATATTGCAGACAATAAATTAAATAAAGTTTTTATTGTTATATGGAGAAACTTTATATATTCAAACAAATTCAGGCCGGTACTAAAATATAATTGTTAATTTTACTACACCATTTAATTCCTGACTGATACAACTGTACTTATATATTGAGTCAATGTTTTAGAAGTCTACGGAAGTTGACGTTTTGCACATGGGCCGGCCTACATGTCGATCGCGAAATCGTTTGCAATCGAACTCGGCCTTATTTAGAATAACTCTAATATTATAATAAAATATGGTTATTCACTACTGTTGAAACACTTGTATCAAGTCACTTAAGCGGTGTTGACTTTTAGTTATTGGTAGGTGATATTTACACTAGCAAAAGACACTTTAACAGTATGATTAGGTCATTTCCGACTAATATAGCCAAATACCTTGAATTTAATACGGTGAAAAAAATAACAATGTATTTTAATTCTACTAAAATTATTTTATATATTTGTTGATAGCTGTTTCGGCTAACGCCATCGTTGGAACTATGTTTTAAGCCTGCATTAACTCATCCTTGTATACAGTTGTAGATAAGGTACACAAGACATCTTCTTCTCTCTTCCACCATCCTAGTTTTATATGGTAATAATAAGTTATTAAACGTGACAAAATTGATTTTATGTTTTTCTCGAAGTGACAGCTAATGTTGGTTTTTACCAAGTGAGGATACACGTAAAATTAGAATTGTATCAAGTTAATTTATTTAAAATTGCATTAACGGTTATTAAAAGGCTTAAGAAGTGGTGATCCGTTAATGTTAGTCTGTGCATTAAGAATGTCATTGTATTGATTATACCAATTAATATCTAATTGTTCTAATACAAAAATGTTAACAAATTGGCACTGAATGTATGTTATGTGATTCCTCTATGAGATGGTTTGCAAATTTCGAATCTGTATTTTTATTATTAAATGATCTTACAAGTTTTTTTTAGCGCGAATTAATCTACTCCTGCCTGTCTGACCGACGTACATATATAAAATCGCATGTACCACAAGACATTGAATTTAGCCTAGATTAACGAAAACAACGCGATTAAAAAGCGCCAAGCTAATGCTCCAAAAGCAATGTAAATGCAATTAACAAGAATCATCATTTTTATTTGTTAACTATTGATACGCGAATATCATGACCAGATGCTACTACACATAAAGAAATATTCAATACAGTAAACACATCAAATCTACTAGGCCGAGAGAAAGGAAGCTTATGTGTAAAAGGTCTTTGTGACCGAGCTTAAGGAATGAAAATAAACAGAATCACTCGTAAAAACTGCAGTAAGCCGAACAATTATTCGAGATGCAAAGATTTACAGTGGTCCGTTTATAAGTCGATTGTCATTCGAGGCACAATCTCTTCTCAGGAATTATTATATTATTTAAAGAAAGATGTTATGAATTATTTATAGCATGAAAATTTATCTTAAATGAGTATGTAGTATATTTAAATAAATAAAACAGAATTTATTGTACCGTTATAGTATTAACAACTGATTAATCAATGATGAGTAAAACTGATTTGGAAAATTAAATTTGTAAATATATTTTAATAAACATACTGCCACTCCATCAAGAATTGCCAGTTAACACATTAAAAGTGAGTTTACATTGTTTACGGCGAGGGATTTTATTCGAATATAAAATTGGTTTAATTATTTATTGAATTGGAATTTACTTAGTAGAACTCCATTATAACAAGGTAAAAAAAAAATAGCAACGTATTTTGGTTCAACAGAAATTATTTCATATATTTAATTTAATTTTGTACAATAAATAAATATAAAAATATTTTTTGTTAGCTATTTCGTCTTACACCATCGTCAGAACTATATTTAAACATACATTTACTTATCTACATATAAATATATACTGTTGTAGACAGGGTATACAATACATCTTCTTTTCTTTTATATGCTAATAATTAATTATCAATTTCTGTAGAACTAAAAAACATTGCTATTTTTTTCCACCGTGTTGCTTTAATTATGGTTGGAAAAAATATATTATAAAAAGAAAACATTGATGAAATGATTGCATACTTTTATGAATAAAATGGAATCATTTTTATTGAATTATCATTATTTTGTATGGATACGAAGAAGGAGTGAAATGAAATCTACAATTTTTTATTGATATATTTTATTCGCACTCATTAATTCAAGGATTAATTACTTTTATTGCCGCAATTGTTGTTGTAATATAAACAATGAAAACCACATTAACATTTCACTTCACTTTATAAACAGTTGTAAACAGATCACGTGTAGGTACTGTAGGTGTATAAGTTGTGTGCTGCCGCTGTCTCTTTTCTACTCAGACGCATCGACCAATCGAGTGGAAGAGAGATAGATGCGGCACAATCCGAACGGTAGGCCGATCGTGCCTCTCTATCGCTTATCCGCGCTCTCGCTCGCACGCTTGTCTTCGGCGTAACGCGACAAACGGGACAATGAGTCATGTTTTTTCGTGCGTGCAGCGGGCGTTCATCGATTTATAAGACGTTGTCACGTCAAAATTAACTCTAATAGATAATAATAACATTCATCAGCATAATGTATGGCTTAAGAAATTTGCACTCGATGTTCAAGAATGATTTTTCACAACTTTTTACGAGATTGAAACGAAGATAAAAAAAAAACACTACCAACACGATTCTGTGTCCAAGTTATTGACAGTTTGGTTGTTATATTTTTAATTTTATTTCACCAGACCTTACGACAATAGTTATCTTAATATTTAACTATTACGACCTGTCTTAGTTATCGTTTGATGATGTTTTTAATGTACTAAATATTAATACAAGTGCCACTTATTCAACACACGCGTACTGACTGTGCTGCTTTACGGTTGCGAGTCATGGCACATCACAAAAGCACAGGGTAACCGTATACTGTGCTTCGAAAACAGATGCCTGCGGCGAATACTAGGAGTACAGTGGTTTGACTTTGTCAGGAATACGGAGGTAAGAGAGCGGAAAAACCAGCCCCTTATTACGCTAAAATTAAAAGGCGACGATGGACCTGGCTTGGACATGTGCTGCGGATGACCCAGGGGAGCCTGAATCCTGCCTGCCTCTTCTATCAACCTGATGGATCCCGACGCCGCGGAAGGCCTCTGATGACCATCAATAGGATGAACTCAGGGGAGCTAAGGGACGCCGGGATGACGTGGGAAGATGCGAAGAGGTTGGCGGGAGACAGAGAATCTTGGAGGCACCGTGTGGCGGCCATATGCTCCGAATAGGGAGCGGATATGGGAAAAAAAATAAAAAATATATTAATAACTGCAAAAAAACATACCCAATAAGTGTGAAGTATATCGTATCCAAATTGCGAGAAGTTGTTTCTATTACATCATCTGAAATCGGAAAAAAAGCAATGTTAGTATTGGTTATCACTTTTACTCTTTTACATACTTTATCAAGACCATTTTCTCTCTATCAAAAGTTGAAAATTGGTCATTTATATATAAAAGGTCGTAAGCTTATTAATAATAGACGATTAGATTATTTATAATTTGTGTGATTATCTGTTGATTCTTGACGTATCTTGTAGAAATTTTTACGTATTCTTGATCATTACTCATAATCAGTTTGACTTAAATGGCCCAGGTTGGAGTTATATTTTGTCGACAGTATCAATCCAAAATAGCAATCATCTATCTTATATTACTCTTTTGGAACTAAAGACATTTAAATAAAGGCTCTGCAAAATCAGTAGGGTAGAAAAGTAGAAAATGAAAAATAAGCCAGACCCTAGCTGAAATATGCAAACATTATATAGGGTCTTTTTATAAGGACGCTTAGTTTTGAAATGTAAATAAAACAAGTTGTTTGTGAGATTTCGACTAAATTTTAATTTCATTTGTAAGTATATTTTACGGCATTAAATATGGAATATAGCATCAAATGTCTGCCAATATCCATTCATTATAAAATGGGCCATGTCGCTAAAGTTGACTTTTTTGACAAATTTGGGTAAACTTCCAACTACTCCAGAACCCAATCAGGCGTTGTCTGTGGTCGTTTACCTGAAGTTCCTTGGTTAGTTGGATTTTATACGGGTGCAGACATAAGGCCCGATTCAAAATTCGCCAAGTTGAAGTCGCAGAAAAGCCAAGTTGTTGTGAACAACGAAAAATAAGCTGCCTTGGGTTTTCCTGTACACTTTCACACACAGCAGCAATGTTTTCACCAGATATTGTATTTTGATGACGTACAAGTAGGTGTTGGCCGATTATTTACCAAACTGATTGACTCAAATTTGGCCACTAAACAATGAATAATCTACTCAGCAGGACAAAGTAACATATTTTGAGCGTCCCTATTGAAATACCTTTTATATATCTAACGATGATAAATGAGTGTAGTATTTTAAGACGAAAAGGTTTCCTTACCACAGTCTTAGTCTTACGTCTAACATTTTTACACAATATCTGACGGAATTTAATCAGTCACCGCCATTTTTAATGTGATCAGTAATGAAAAAACAATTCCATGGTACGGATTTGCATTAATAAAATATGTTTATATAATATCATATATGTTTATCTTTATATGCCCTCCAACCTATATTCTTGTATTATAACATAATTATCTTGCTTCAATTAATACGTTATTCAACACAGAACAATTTATATATTTTATTATGAAAAACAATCTCTGACCACAAAAAGAGTAATTGAAATGCAAATATAAATAACATGTTTATATGCATAATGTGGATGCAAACATATTTACATACCATATGTATTAATAATGATGAACGATACTAATGAGATGGAATTCTTTTGAAATGTTTGCTTCCTTGAGTCAAATTATAATTCATAACGAAGGAAATAAACAAAAATTATGTAGTCATCAATTGTAAAAATGTACCAAAAGCTTAGAATTTTCAACAACGTGTGATTGATTTAGAACAAAGCATAATGTACTTATGTTGGAATTGTTGCCACAGATTGTCTGTCTGATTTGGGTGCTTCAGAAATACACTGGACCAACTCCTCGAAATCATATTTAGATACTAGATAAGTTGATGGTTCGTAAATAGTTCATTCAGTTTTAAAATGAGAGTGCTTAGTGGATTTTTTTTTAATAATTTGAATCTTTCAAATGTGTACACTTCCGATTGTCTTCAGTTGTACATTTTCGGAATCTTCAGGCATTAAGTTGAAATTTTTATATTATTTAAATTACCTTGAAAAAAGTAATCAACAGCCATTGTTGCAAAATTTTAAAAAATGGAAGATCGTATCAGTCACCGAGAATTTTCCAAAAATATCAGGTCAGCTCAGCAAAAATAGTTCAGGTCAGTGCATTCGTGCGCTTGAAATTCCCCAAGACACCGAAAGACGAAACCCGAGTCGTTAGCGACAAAACTCAGACGTAGCTTTAGACGCAGATTATGAAAGTATATAAATTAAGTTACTTATTTTTTGGAATATCAAAAAAACAATTGTTTTTGGCTTTTAAAAATAATTATTATTTTCCAACTAATTCTGGCTGTATAAATTGAACTAAACATTCTATCGAAAATTGCATTTCTTCGATTTCATTGAATTAGGAAATAATAAATAAAATAATGATCCAGCATCAGTAAATAGTTTAAGATTTTCAGTTCAATTCTTGGACCGGGTTTTGACTGCTGGTGTTGACTTGCTGAAATCAGGACGTCTGGCAGCCCTGACACCAGCCCAAGTTTTAGTAAAATAAACAGGTAAATGATAACCGAGACGTCACAGTTTCCATGTATTAATATCAATTCAAGGTTATATAGTGCACGTAATAAATACAGGTATTAACAGTTAAATTATAAAAAATAATCTTTTCTTGAAAAAACTATAACTCTTAGCATAATTCTTTGAAGATCGTTTTGCTAAGTAGAATGCACTGGATATGATACTTAATAAAGCATTTATGTATTCATTACAGTTATCTGTATGTACAGTCGGTAACAATCTTTTATGTATCCCTTTTAGGGTATTAACTGTCACTTCTTGTTGGAAAGACATTATTAAAAAACAAATCACCCATTATATATCGAGTCACTGTCAAAGCTTGTTGGAAAGGCTTTATACTACTTAAGTAAACATTTTTATACTTATTAAACATACAATTTGTTTTGATCATGACCGGTTTTGGTCATTGCGTGCATTTTCAACTGATAAGATGTATTTTATTATCACATTACTGTTAATTAATGGACTTAATTTATAAAACATATATAACATAGATCAGAAGCAGTTAATTGTTAATTGTTAGTTAATTGATAACCTGAAATTAGACATTTCTTTGATGGTAGATTGAGCTGTATTTTTTATTGATTCATTTTACTTCGGCTATCTAGATTATAGGGGCAAGGTTATAATATTGCCGTGGCCCTCGATGAAATAATTTTGTGATTATGAAATCGTTTAGGTGATTGATAAGAACTATTTACTTTTCAAACGTGTAACCCCGTGTCTTATGTGAGCGACGCGAACCGGCAAGCGAATTTAGGCGAATCCAGTCAATTTAAAACGTAGTTGATTAAAG